>JAKEEE010000018.1:4200000-4652279 GCA_021498325.1 Bactrocera minax | reverse complement strand
GCGACTGTAAGTGTGTGAACAGCTGAGATCATTTTCACATGATTGCGCTTCCCGAACCGTATAGTTGCCATTGTTATTGTTATTGTATAAAATACTCGCATCTAAGTGACGACTGTGACACTCAGCATTACATTTATTTTACTTTGCTTTTTTGTTTTTTTTTTTTGTTTTTGTTCTATGTCGCACAGCAGGTCACCATAATTGTTGTTATTGTACTGCCAACATATGTTGTGACATGGCGAGACCACATGTGTTGCAACACACCACACAATCAAATGCCCGGCGGCTGACTGCGTTGCAACGCGCTTACTTGCACTAAATATCACAAATAATGTTGGCTATGATTTGCGATAAAAAGCTCTACATTATTGTTTTTGTGCTCTTGATTGTTGCTGTTGCCTACCACTGTGCAAATTCGCTGTAAACGCGTGCAACACTCTTGTTGCCACATTTTTCCCGCAAACTCATTTTCTATAGAGCTTTATTTTATTCGTCTGCTTATTGTAGTTTTTGTTTTCGTATTTACTTTTTTATTTTTTTTTTTTGTTTTTGCATTTTTGGTTTGGCTGATCCAAATCGCATTTTGTGCGAATTTTCATTGCTGTCTGCTGCAAGGCTGGGTAATTGTTGCATGCGCTTGGCGTGAAAAGAATTATGGCTGTCATCGATGTGTTGTGCGACAACAACAACAACAACTACAACAACAACAATAACAGCAACATCAGTCCAGTCGCGCATTTTGACAGAAAACTCAGTGGTGGGCCCAGCAGCAGGAGGTCAAATGTTGCACAGTTGCAAAAGTTGCTCCTTGCTATTCGAAAAGACGGGAAAAAACAATCAGACACAATCTTGCTGCACATTTATATATGTACATATATACTAAATGCTTTCATTGGTGCTAAAATCGTCACAAGTGCATTTGTTGTGAGAAGACGAAAGTATGGCAACTTTCTTGTGCGACCACACTTCCAATTAAACTTCGAAGAAACACTTCGAAGAAAGGTCTAAGCATTTCATTATCCTTTTTAATATGGCAATGCTGAAGTTATCTAACCACTCATCGTTCCTTAATTATAAACTCGAAGAATTTTCTAACTTGTGCTTCTGCAAACTAGCTGGGTCTATATTGATTAGCCTATAGATCTTTAGTCCATAGTCTATAGAGTCTATAGATGAGTCTATAGATGAGTCTATATGAAAACGTGATTTCATTTGCCTGTCGGTACGAAATACTTGAAAAGGAGGTTCAAAACCAGATTCTCGAGATCAAATAAATTGCTTCTGATAGTTGGAATATTAAAGGACTAACATCGCCTTTATATATATGAAGTTCAGTGTACAAATATGCTATGTAATGACGGCAATCATCAGTTCGTTCCATGTAAAGCACAGTAGGTAATTGATACCTAGACTCGTTACTCTCCCTTTTATCAAAAAATTTATTTTCGTTTTGAGATACCAGCAATTGGATGCGTTATCTTTCCACGTCCATCTATACGACACTTTAATGTAGTTGTTTTTCGAGCCACAATATATGAATAATCTCTTCGAGGTATATGAATTCCAATATTTGACTCAAAACGGTTGCCTCTGAACTTCAAAGTTATTTACAAGCTTGTGTGCAGCTTTAAGCTTGCAAATCGTCTGCTAACCCGGAATTCCCCGCAATTCAACGCCTGTGACAAGTTTACAAGCAGTTGTCTATTAATTTTTGCCGTACTTCTCAACTTGAATTAGTCTGGGTTCTGGGTCAGCTCCGATATTTGGGTGCGATAAGCGCTCTTCCAGAGCTGAGTTGAAATTAAGTTGACAGTTGAACATGCCTTAAATATTTTTTATATTTTATGTAAGCTTTGGAACATATTGTGCAGTGGTATTAAAGCCACCTCTCTCTATTTACTTAAATAGTTTCCAAAATCGAACAAATTTGCTATAAAACGGAGAGGTGTACAATTTCGAAAGAGTAATGAACTTTACACGCTACCAAGGTCGATTCCCTGGACTTATATTAACGAAATTATCGGATCTACGTAACTCCAACAGAGTAGTATTTACGCTTAAACGAGGACTAGCATTGCAGTTGTGATTCTCGAAATAATTAAGGGTACTTTTTACTAGTATGCTGCTGCAACAACAGCACATACATAATCAGCGCTAGAGCGAAGTCTTAAGACTTTGGAGTTTGATAGGTGGCCCCTATCCGGCTATAGTTATCTGAGTTATTGAGCTATAGTTCCAATCAAGTCTAGTTGCATTTTATACTGTAACTGATTAGTTTTCGTGAAAAGACCTTGAATTGTATAGACAGCAAAGCCATAAAAGTTCTCTAATCTAATGTTCGGTTTTGCCATTAGTTGACGTTTCGCACGTTCCGCACTTACACAACGTGAGTTACAGATCACTAAAGCCAACTATTGAAAAAATAATGGATTTCCTTTTACTAGAGCCTGTACTGACTGTCAAGGAGTACTCTTTAAGGCATAAAGTAAATTGGAAAAAAGTTTTAAGGTATAAAAAACGCGAAAGGTTATTCATGGATATTTGTTGAGCAACTAACATTAACTGCCTTGTAGCATATCTAGTGAAATCAGTTCAAAGTCACATTTCTCTTTAGGAAACCACTACCTCCTTCTTGCTTATTTCAAAGTATTTTAAAGCATATGTAGAACACTGAAGAAGACCTATTAGGCTCTTTGCGCCTTTTGAAACTACAGTTTTGATGTCGCACTGCAAATATTGATTGAAACATTTTCCAACTGACTTTTAGTATATAATATCAGATATATTTTAGAAACCCCAATTTGATGCAATTCTAAACATGATTAACCTCAAACTGAAACAACACTCCAAAATAGTTTCAATATAACATTGAAAATTCAAGTTCATAAAATAATAGTCACTTTATGCTGTACGCAGGCGTTTATATTCAGCATTTATTGTCTTGTCTGGAGAGCATAAAACGCACAACTTTTGGGTTGGGGTTTGTGTCACAACAATCAACGAGCTTCATTTTTAAAATAAAATGTAATAGACGATAGAAATCGATGATGTTGATTGTTGAACAAACTGTTATACGAGGTGTGTTCAAAAAATAATAGGCATGTTCTTCGACTTTAATGGCATAGTGGATCATGAATTCTTGCTTCAAGGTGAAACGGTCAATAAGTAGTGCTACCTACAGGTTCTCAACGCCATTTGCTTGAAGCAATCTGAAAAAAAAAAGAATTCATAGCTTTTGCTCAATTCTGCTCACACTCTGTTGCTTGTTCGTGAATTCTTGGCCAAAAACAATACCGTAATGATACCTCAGACCTCAATACTCGCCAAATATGGCTTCGTGTGACCTTAAAGGGCCGTCATTTTACAAGTACGAGTATAGATGACAATAAGAACGCATCGCTGAAAGAGCTAAAGCCTATCCCAAAAATCGAGTTTGAGAGTGTTTCAACATTTTCGATTGGAATAAGCACTGGCATAAGTAAATAATATCGAATGGAGGCTACTCTGAAGGCAATGTTGTCGCAATGTTGTATAAAAATTATATTTTTTTTTTTTTCAAAAAAACGAAAATTCCCGTTATTTTTTAAACACACCACGTATATCTCTGCTAGCAAAAGTTACTGATTTCTACAAATAAGGCGCCATCTCACACTATGAATCTAGCTATTTATTAGTTTGCAACAAAAACATGCCGCACTTCTGATTTCAAAAAGAGGTTTCATTGACTTGCCAGAAAGATCCCTAGAGCTATTTTACGCTGGGTTCTTTATGTAAGGTTACATGAAAAACCTAGGAAAGTTACAAGAAAAATCACTTGAAAATTGTTTTTGGAAGGCAAAGCACCCATAAAGGCGCACCTTTAAGTGTCTTATTAAAATTATTAAAATTAATGGAATTAATTAACGAAAATGCGCGGTGTCACAACACGGAAATAAAAAATAGTTATTAACTTTTCCACAAGCAAAACCATCAATGCGGATCTAGAACCAAACTTTCCGATTAAACGCCATATAATTGAGCAATAAAACCTCGCGTGCACTAAACTTATAAATCATACTTGAGTACTTAGAGCGAATAACAAGTTCATTTTCGTTGACAACTGTGGACATAGTGTGAATAAAATCGCGGCATAAATCAAAAAATTAATCGCCATGACATAAGCTCTAAGCAATAATACAAAATCTAGATATCAAATAACAAAATACCATAGAAGTAGAACCACTGGGCACAACAAAAAAACTAAATGCAGAGCAGTTAACAACGCCAACAACGGTGTTGTACGCAAATCGGTTGCATGTAGATCGATATAGCTGACATCAAGCTGACAACATGGTCACCTTAGCTGCCACAAAAAACACTACAGTTACAAGCAGACACAGGCTGCACACAACACATAAATATTCTCATTGCAAAAACAACAATAAAATGCAAGAAAAAAAAAACAAAAAAATATTTTTTTTTTCAATTCAAATTAAATTAGAAAAGCGCGCAACTCAATTTACGTAAAATGTGCGCCGCTGTCGGTGATTTATCACCATATATCTAAAATACATTCATACGGTTACAACAACAAAAATAAGTTATGAGCGCTGCAAATTTGTTGCTACAAAATGTTGTAGAGCAGCCCAGACACATATCCACATACCCACATATGTATGTATGCATGTGTTTGCATTCGAAATAGTCAATTTCGCTGCCAAAGTGTTGAGGCGTTGGTGAGTAAGTTAACAACAACAAGTAAGTCATATGAGAAATGCATAAATAAAGCGCAATAAATAACAACACCAGCGTTAAATTGGTGCAATGGCTGGACAGCAGCAGCTGCCTCCGTGCATGTGTGTTTGTGGGTGAGTGCGTGTGTGTGTGTGTTAGTGTATTAATGTAGGCAGCCGCAGTGACACCATCTCTGCAAGTGAGCTACCACAATTTGAACGAGTAATCGAGTTACGCGCGGCGGTGTGCATGCCTTTTGCCATTTTGCATATATTCTGCATTTATTAAATGTAAAACAAATTGAAAAAATTTGCATTCGACAAATGCTAAACCATAAATTTTTGAAACTTCGTTTGCAATTAGGTTAATTTTATTGGAAAATACATTTGTTTTCCAAAACTCGAGATTCTTAGAGGAAAATTGCCTATTGAAATTAATTAAAATTTTAAATCAGGTGGCAACCAATTTCAAAAATATGTATAACATAACTTTTTTTCTAAACTTGTACTGTTTAGTGCTTATATGGCGTTATGCCAATTCTTTTTTTAACTTAACTGTAGCAATAATTACAAGCACGTGGCCACCCTTTTCAAAAATATTTCCAACTGTAAGCATTTTCAAACAATATCCGTGTCATCACATAATGTAATATAATATTTCATTCATTTTACAATTTTTGTTAAAATCAGACATTTTTAGGATCTGGTAACCTTTTCTAAAATATTTTCCATTTTAAGATTTCCTGTAATTTTGAGTTTTAAACTTTATTATATAACTTTAGTTAAATTAAACATAAATTTTGTTTAAATCAGAAATTATTAGCACGTGACAACACTTCTGTAATATATTTTCAACTATAAAATTTCCTATACTTTCTGAGTTTATTATAAATTTATTTTTATCAATTTCGCTAAGGTTAAACAGCTGGCAACCCTGGTGTAAAATATCTTAAACTGCAACGTTTCTTAATATTTTTTTTTTGGTTTAATACTCATATTGTAATATTTCATACTATGCTTTTTTTAAATTTGAATTTAAAACATGTGGCAACCTTTCTTGAAAATATTGATGACTGCTCGTTTGCTTAAATATTTTAATATTTGTTTTGTAGTGTTTTTCTTTATCTCAACCTCCATTGGCAGCTCTTATTCTCTCTGCTCTCATCACTCATCCGCTCTTCGTTCCCAATTAAAAAATTTTGGCATCTTCTAGAGTTTATCACAAGAGATCGCTTTCATCTAGATCTACATCTCAAGATCCTGCGAACAAATTTTTGTGAAGAATCATTCTCTGATTAAAGTATATAGTCCGAGGTGATTATGAAAACAGTTTTCTCAAACCCCTAGGAATAAGTGAGAAATGAACAAATGAGGGGTCTAAGAAGCTCATATGAAAGTTTGGGATCGTACGAATCAATAAAATAAGGTTCACAAGTTTGGTGAGAATAAAGTAAGTTGTAGCTTCCAGACCTTTCCTTCAGTCGGTTTCTGATATAAAAGCATCAGAAAAAGGGATGCCAGATATTCAAAGTTTCACGAAGTTTTCAGATGTTTCAGTGACTTTTAAAAGACTTTTACATATAGAGTACAAAAATCGATAAAAATCGAATCAAACATAAGAAAAAAAATCATTAAAAAAAATGTATAACCTTTACTCTTCGACAAAAGGTAATGAAATGAAATTGTCAGAATTCCAAAAATCAATCAAAATACAAAATTCACAACTAAACAAATTCACACACTCTATCTGGCGCTAGCGATGGTTTCCACCAGATATCTTTATCCATATACATATATATATATATGTATGCATCCTCACATATATCCTCACAAGGTGTTTGCGCGCCAGCAGACAAGATAAATGACAACAGGTGCTCCGAATTATTGCAACAAACACATTTCAATCCCTGTCAATGGCACAAAGCGGCTCCGATTGTGCGAATGTAAACCAAAAAGCAACAAATAACGAACAGAAAATGAAAAATTGGTCAAATTAGAGGAATTGCAAGACACAATTGTACGAAACAGTTCAAAACACATGGGTAGGCAAAAAAAAAAATAAATAATAAGATGCAAAAAAAAAACACCAAAAAGTTAAAATAAAAACATCACTCAAAATCATCATCTACCAAAAAACACAAAAAAAAAAAACAAGTGGAAGCTGCGAAAACGGTCTGACCGGCGGCGCTGCAGCAAAATGCCACACAAGTCGCTGGTGCGGCTTGGCAGTGGCAAAGGCATGCGGTCAGTCAAGCGGCCTGGCAGCGAGATCGCACAAGCATTAGAGTGACTGACTTGTGTCGGACGGCAATGATATGGCAACACCTACCCTTGCCACAAATTGATCACACTCTCGCTATACACTTTCGCAAGCCGCCTCGCAGGCATTTCGCTACTTACTAACGACCGCTGTCGCACAACTCATGTGTCTCACGGAGCGCCATAGGCTGAAACACACACACACGCATATATATATGTGAGCTGTAGCAGTGCGCAGCTAAGCATTAATAGTGTGCACTCTATAATTATGTTATTTAATTGTGCAAATTTTCAGCTGTAGAATAGCGCTTACTGCCTTAACGCTACTTAACTGCCATGGATTTGTGCTACAACACAATTAAATAGAAATCGTTGGCGCTCTGCAGTGTGCTGCGGCTGCCTATGTGTGTGGCATGCCTTATTTCCGGCGGAATTATGCGCTTGCGCAGTGTAAGAAATGACTTTATTAGAGAAGAATTAAGTGAGGAAAGTGGTCATAATCCTGCGCAGGACATCTTTTTTTAAATGCTAAGAATTTCTAATTGAGACATCCCTGTTTTTATACGACTATAACTTGCAACAACTTACTTTCCTCTACTCACGCATTGTTGTAGACTTTCTCTTGTATAATGTTTTTTTTATCAATTTCATACTTTTTCTGCCCTTCGGCAGCGGAAGTGCACACGAAATTCCTTTTAATGTGCCGCTGATTTGTGTCTAATTGAAATATTAGTGTCAGCTTAGTGGCGCTGCTTTGTGACTTCGACTGTGATGGATGACCAATTCGCTTATTTAAGGATTACATGATTTAAAATTGCATGTGAACTTCGTTGTTTCAACTGGTCTGGTGTTATTTAGTTATTTATGAAATTGAAAAAAGCCAAAAGGCAGCTGAAATGGTGATCTTTTAGGTTATAAGTGAGTATTTGTGACACATCTTCTTGTATATACTTCCTTGCTGCTTTTTTGACTATATATAGCAAGTACTTAGATTTTATGCCGTATTTTATTACACCCTGAGATTTTTAGCTTCATTTAATTGGGGAAAAGCAATGAAACTACTTTTTTGTAACTATCATAGCATGCCGTTAATACCCTTTTTAATAGAGAAGTACAAAAACAGTAGTGAATGAAGACTATCCATGCTGGTGGCGACACAAAATTTGTACTTTGGAATGAAGCTCGTTAATAAATATTACCAAACTTTGGCTGAGTACGCGTTGAGTTTCTTAGAACATTGCATGCAATATCTCGGCGAAACACCCACTAAAACTATAAGCATCCAGGTACTGAGTAAATATTTTGAGCTGGTAAATTTGTACAGTCGGAACAAATAATCAGAAGTAAACAATGGCATCTTTAAATTAAGTTTACTATCTGGTGTACTTTATTTAAACTCTAAGTTTTATAAAACAATTTTTTTTTAATAAAAATAGCTACACATTTATTCGTTTTGCAAAGAAAACTTTGCCTATTTCTATGTTTAGGTTAGCTTGGAATAGTTGTGATTGATCTCCACCGAGGATAATACTAAGATGATTGAGAATAATTCACTTGCATGGTTGAAGTAGTCGTAGCTAAGGTGCTTTAACCACAGATTTTTCTAATGGTGACAATAAACATAAGATAATTCTAGCTCACCGCTTTTGTAACAACTACCATAGTTTAGTTTGCAAATACCTGAAATAACTAACCAAAAATTCAACGCATAGAGAGTAATGAAAAACCCGAACGAACAAATAATGGAAAATTCGTGATAAGGATGTTGAAAACATTTAAATATTTTTAATTAATCGTCCTAATACACAATAATAAAATAGTAACCATTAATAGCTAAGCACCTTTGAAATATCATTCGCGGTTTCTCAGAATATCGCTGTGTTATCCCGTGAAATCTGAAAAGAACTCATCATGATAATTTAAACGAAATGCATTTAAGGCGATTGCTTGCATGCTACTGATATTTAATTCTAAAAACCCAGTAACATATGATTTCGTCAATAATTTATATTTCTCAGAATCCGTGATTAGTATTTTGAAAACATAAAAAAAAAAACAAAAAACAAAAAAAGAGAATCTACCCGAAAGTGAAAATTGTAGCTGTAAATGTGTTGAAATCAAGCAAATCTTGAGCGTTCGGCTGAGGCTGTCCCAAAAGCTGAGGTGACATTAATAAGTGTTTGTGTGTTCCGAACAGACTGCGGTTGTTGAGTTTTTACGCCGCTAATTTGACGTCACTAAACTAAAATTCCATTTACAACACTCTTAATACAAGTAAAAGTCTTTCGCTTTGAATTCGTTTGAGAGGTTGAGAGAGAAATTTAGTTGACTATAGTAAACTGGAAAATAACGACTATTTGATAACGACTAACGACTAGGTCCAAAGTGGTATGAAAATTTTCATGGATGTATTTTATTTTCAATTAGTAAACATATCCAATATGATTCTACACTAAAACCATACTACCCACAATAAAAGTCAAGAGAATACTCAAGAATAGACACATAATCAACTTGTTTATTTAAAGCAAGTTAAGCTGGATATGTCAAGAACAAAAGAGGTTATGATTGAATAAAGTGTTCGACCCAACTTTGGGCTATGCACGCCAGACAATTTCGGTCTTAATGACAGTAACTTTATCTTCAAAGCGACAGTTATTGGCATTAGAGCGTCAAATGCTTTAGCTTGCTAATAGACAATCTAGCGATAGTGCTCATCTTATAATAATGAACAGACTTTAGAAATCATTATCTCTCCAGTTTTAGTTTGCTTTTCGCAGACCCTCAAGGCCTTCAAATGCTGCTTAAAACAGCGGAACAAGTGGAAAAGGAACAGAAATATCAGATTCTTACTAATAATTGATAATACTAAATAATATATGCAGAACAACTGAAGTATTGGGTTGTTCGGAAAGTCATTTCGTTTTTTTTGGGGAACATGAAAGACAGTTTTCGTATAATGAATAAATATTTTATTAAATTATATATTGGCCATTCTGGTCCAACACCTTTTGCCATCTTTCTGGCAGTAACATAATTCCCCTCTCATAAAAGTTTTGGTCCTTGCTGGCAAAAAACTCGTCCAGGTGGTTTTTGACATCTTCATTTGAGGTAAAGGTTTTGCCATCCAAAAAATTTTGCAGGGACCGGAACAAATAGTAGTCGGAAGGCGCCAGATCTGGAGAATATGGTGGATGTTGCAGTACGTCCCATTCAAGCTGTAAAAGTTTTTGGCGAGTGACCAAACTTGTGTGAGGTCTCGCATTATCCTGGTGGAACACTACACCCTTCCTGTTGATTAATTCGGGCCTCTTCTCTTTAAGTGAATCATTCAATTTGTCCAGCTGATGACAATAGACTTCTGAATTAATCGTTGTATTGTCCGGCAAAAGCTCAAAAAAAACGATTCCTTTGACATCCCACCAAACGGAGAGCATCACCTTTTTTTGGTGAATGTTGGCTTTTGACACGCTTTGAGCCGGTTCATCTTTTCTGCTCCATGACCTCTTGCGTTTAACATTGTTGTATACAACCCATTTTTCGTCCCCAGTAATAATCCGCTTCAAAAATGGATCATTTTCTAGACGTTTGAGGAGCGAATCACACGCGTCAACACGACGACACAAATTTCGCTCGGTAAGGACATGGGGCACCCACACATCGAGCTTCGAGGTTAAGTCCATGCCTTTCAAATGGCCATAAACAGTTGAATTCGACAAATTTAACCTCTCACCGATCTCTCGTGTGGTGATTCGCCGATTTGCATCAACTAATGCCTTTATCGCATCTTTGTCAGCTTCGACCGGCCTTCCAGACCGTGGTGCATCTTCGACATCAAAATTGCCGGATCGAAATTTTGCAAACCAGTTCTGGCACTGGCGTACTGTTAACACGCCTTCTCCATACACATCCGTCAATTTTTTTCTCGCTTGGACAGCATTTTTACCTTTTCTGAAGTTAAAAAGTAAAATATGACGAAAATGCTGCTTATTGCTCTCCATATTTAAAAAGGCACCAACCAAAAACTACTGGGTAGAATTAATAGAACTTTTTCACACACAAGCCCTGCAATATCAGCTCTCATGACATATAATGGTTATGGGGCTTAAGTGTGAAGTTACTTTCGAAAAAACGTAATTAAGTCTTAAGAAAAAACGAAATGACTTTCCGAACAACCCAATATGAACAATGTTTAGAGCAGCATATGCGCAAGAAATGGTATCCAAAATTTCAGTTGGACCGAATTGGCGAATATTATGCGCTTAGTATGGTGAAGTTTTAAGCCATTACCAATTTAAAGAGAGTTTTTTGGAACTTGCTTTGTACTCAGTCTCGCTTTCCCACCCCACTCACTCACTCAACCGTTAGTTGAAATTCTCCCACACTCTTGGATAATTGTAATTTGTTCAGCGACAACTTCACCCCGCCACACAGCCGACTGATTTTACGCTTTTCTTAGCTTCTTAGCTCAAATGCAGCAACAACAAATATGTACCAGCAGCATTTTAATGCGCACGATATTGCTGCAGCAAAGTTGTTGGCCAACATAAATGAAAAGTCTGCAACAAACTTGCAACAATGCAGCAAAGCCGAGCGCGCGCAAGGCGCTGCGATTATTTTCTAAGCGTCGATAGAGCTACACACATACATACCAGTTATGTTTTGCTAAACATTTTCGCCTAAGTACTTAAAACAAATTTTCAAATTCAGTAGCAAATTGTTGCATTCAACGACAACGACAACGACAACAATGGCACGCCGCAGCGGCAGAACAATACGCGAAAGTGGCACCACACGCTTTGGTGGCAAGCAAAAAGGCCAAATGTACCAAAGCAGAAGGGTAGAAAACTACAAAAAATAATATGGAAAAAAGTAGCGAAAAGCGCAAATAAAATTACAGCAGCAACAATTTCGTGATGTTATTGTTCCTTTACTTGAGCGCTGTTTCGATTTGCCATTAAAGCTTTGCTTTCCGCTTTTTATGCACTGAGTAATTTTCTTTTGTTTTTTGTTTTTTTTTATTTTGGTGGCAAAGCGCTGCCTACATTGTATGGCCATTGCGTAGCGCGGGAGTTGCGCGTGCAACGTGGGAGAGGGGAAGTGTTGTACAAAGTAGTCAGCAACATTGATTTGTTCGCAATGGCAATTCAATTGCTGCGCCTGCTGCCATGGAGTAGAATCACTGCCACTGCCACTGCCACGAGTACAGTGTGGCAAATGAATAACAACAAAAACACACACGAAATGTAATTGTTGTAGCAGCAGAATTGTTGTAGACAAAAGTCAAAATTAAATAGCAATTCACTGAGCGAGCGTGCGGCAGTTGGCAGTGCGCAGGCATTGAAAGCGCCGCTCAAAGGATGCCACCTGAGCGTTTTTTTGTTTTTTTATTAAAAAAATTGTTTTTTTTGGAATTTCTTTTTGCTACTTGCCTGCCACTGTCACAGCAGTAATTGCTTGCTATTACTGTTTTTGCTTTTGCTGCTTAACTACTACGCCGCTAAATGCGCGAGCTATTTGATTTGGCCTTTTATTCTATAGTGTAGTTGTTTGGCAAATTTTATGCGTTACATTAACATAAAACAAATTATTCCAACGTGACTCCGCCATAAATGCATGCTGCAGTTGTTTAGCTGTTGCCAAATGACTTTTTTTCTTTCAACGATTGTCGAAATTTATTTCCAAGCAATTTTGGTAAAAGACTTCATTTGGATTTTCGCGCGGAATGCGCGGCAAAGGGAGATGAAATAATATCTCCTTTCAATTACTCACCAATTTTTGTAAATAAAATGAGGTCCTTTGACACACGTATGCCGTTATTATTAACTACTTTCATATAGACTACCAACTAGTTTGTTATTAAGATTTAACACACCTTAAAAATTTGATATTTAGAATACTCGCTATAAGCGACGAGTTCCAATTTCTCCAAGAATGATTACGAAAATGCTAAAATTCGTGACGCTGTTAAGCATAAACTACCCAAAGCCAAGTACCGAGGTGATATGCCCATTAAGTTCTCAACTTCCATATGCTATATGCTCGAAAATAGGCTGTGCTCCAATTAGCGGATGAGAGCACAATAAAAGAGTGCCAATTTTATAGCTACAATTTTGTGCTCGGTAAATATGTCGCTGAACAAATATTCTTGAAAGCTTGGGAGAGATCATAGAAATACACCGACCTACCAACCATTCATACTTCGATTGTGTAGGATCTTTCGAGACGAGAGAGATTGAGATTTTGTTTTGTTGCTTTTGTGGAAGTTACTTTAGAGTGAAAGAGTATGCTAGTTTATTTGTTTCACTTCGTTAGTGTTCGGAATTTCTGCGCGGTTATCGTTGTGTCACCCAGTAAGTCTATAACCTCCAGCAGAACCGTCTTTAGAAGCGGTTTACCAAAAGACGAGGTTTTTAGCTGAGGTTTTTTTCTAACTCGTAAATGCTCTAGTTCAGTACTAAATAACGCAGTTGGCATGAAAAAGCTAAATCTGCTGGCATAACCACACTTTTACCAAGAAGTATTAACGCGGACTGAGATAATTCGAAAGTGAAATCCTCTATCAATGAACAACTCCGCTTGATAGTGAAGATGAAAAGTCATTCATATTCTTTGTTAGCTATATTAAAATCTAACCGGCTTGCGGGAGCAAGAAGAAGAAGAAGAAGTAGTTTAATTCTTTGGCACCTATATCAAGTCAGTTCCAATCTGTGAAAACCAATCCACCTGGGATCTGGAATCCATCCGCCATATGTACTAACCTTCATATCATTTTCTTCATAATAAAATATATAGCTTATCAACAGTTTGAAACAGCACTTGTTCATTATGGTGGACTAAGGTCTCTCTTTAAAGATATACGAGCTAATAACGATCCAATAAGAAGCCAGTAGCAAAATCGTGCACTAAAAAGTAACTGTATATAGTTAAACACACTTCGTTTGAAAATCGTTTGCCTTACACAAACATTCATTCCATACAAATTTCATCATTTAATTCGTGCTTAACGCAAATTCCATGCAAATGCTGGTGCGAAAAAAAAAACCCTTGACTAGCTGACTAAACCAATTGCAATTAAATTAACGCATTCAAAGAATTTTGCAATATAAAAAGCTGTTGAATTAAATCGAATCAATGTTTACATTTAATGCGGCAAACCGATTTCATTAAATTGCATTAGACACTTTGTGGTTTTTCAACGCGAGAGCGCTTACATAAGCGCGCCGCATGAGTGATGAGTACAACGGCCAACAACAGGCGATTTCGTTGGCGATTTCGCTGGCCACATGCACTTAATGTCGCCGCTGACAACGCGAGTGATTTATGATCGGCGGATCAGCGGTTCAGCAGCATTGCTACTGTGCGATATTAAGCGAGCGATGTTCGCATGATTCATGCGTGCAATCGAACAGGCATACAGTCAGCTGTGCGGAACAAATAACTACTTGTCGATTTGCACCACATTGGCGAGAACTATTCCACAGGCGCGCGGTGTCATTGTCAATTGTTTATTGCACATTTAGACGATGCAATCGCGCCGTTAATTGCTGATGACTGTCGCTGTTGCTGCTTGTTGGTGGCTGGTTGCTGGTTGTTGGTGACTGTCGCCGCTGCTGCTGCTGCGCTGAAATTAATTGCCAACGGAAACAATAACAAAGCGCTTAAAATGTATAGCAACAACAACAATGCTGCTAGACTATGCATTTAGCTGCCTTAATTGGTAATCGGTGTTTTTTGCAACAATTTCATATGCACAATACAACATTTCAACACTGCAGTGTCGACGGCGCCGCCAAGCCAGTGAATTGGTGTGTATGTGTGGCTGTAAGCCAGCAAACTTTGCACAGTCGCTGATTACATGAGAGAATCGCCTTGATTGACTGCACTGATTGCATAGCCGTTTGGCAGACTGACTGATCAACTAACTGTTAGCTGGTGTGGGGGCGCAGCGGCGTTGCCACATACTGCCTGTTAGCTGACTGCTCGCCATGCCATGTAATGCAAAATATTGAACAAGTGCAACACATAGTTGCGAGCGTTTGAATGCTCGCTTTTTAGGTGTGTCTGTGTGTGTGCGTGTATGTGTGTGCTTTATATGTGTGTTGGTAGCTGTAGCTGTTAGCTGCTGCTGCCCTCCAATAATGCGAGGAAAATTGAAATTGTGCAGCAGTCCGAAAGCAATTTCACAGCTAATAATAATTTTTCACAGAAGCATGGAAAGTTCACCAAATCAAATGCACACAAATACTAACACACACACACACATTTACCTGTTCGCTGTTAATGCGCTGAAAAATATGAAAAATTCGCTACAAAGTGTTTTTTGTACTAAATTTGTTGGCGGCCTGCCACTCACGAATTTGTGCTCAACTAGTTCATTGGACGCTCTCATTAGCAGATTTTTCGCCGCTTCTGCATGTAGTGGTTGAACAATTATTTCAACGAGTTGTGGCAATTCTTCAATCAGTATTGGACGATGATGATGATGAGTCCATCACTTACAAGTGCTAATTATGCCTCTGTGGCCAGTTAGCTTCGTAATACCGAGTTGTGAAAGAGTTCAATGATTTGTGTTCTGAAATAACAGCGAAAATTTGGCATTCAAATCTCTTCTCAATACCCTAGCACGCTAAAGTCAAAAAAGTAAAAATGAAATCTCTCAGTGTCTTTTAATAAGCTATTAGATACATACATTTATTTTTCTCAAGGCCCTGTAGTAGGCCAGAGTACTCATAGCCCTCTGAAAGTGATGAATATAATTGACGTAGGAGCTCTGTTGAGCTTATTTATATAATGCATTCACAGCTTCGGGTCCTTTAGCTTTACTAAATGCGCCCATTTTCCTTATGAATTATTATAGATCCCAATGATGCATTTTTATTGATTTAATCAACTTCTTGAAACACCCACTTAACTTGGCCAACTTTGATGTTCGTTTATCTTAGGTTAGGTTATGTTACATTCCGGGAGTAAACCTTGCGCCAAAGGTCACAAAAGATCCCGCTTGACCCTTGTGACGCCAAGAACTCATAAATATAGATAGATCAAATGATTCTTCCGTACCGACAAAGCGCTTTGAGCCAGTCACACATTTCTTAAGGCGAGTAATATCAATGCAAGCTGATTCGAGATGTTTGAATCTCTGTCTGGTGGAAGCTGAACAGTGGAGCAGAAAGTGATTGGATGATTCCAGCTTGCCTTCCTACAAAAAGCTTGTCTATTGAACAGTGTCTCCTACAATTTTAGCAAGATGAACCTTTCTAAAAGCCAAGTAGTTCGAAGGGCCTCCTACCCTGCGCTATGATCCATAAAGATCTCAAAGCTCACGCGAGCTCCATATATTAAGCGCTAAAATGCAAGAGGACAACGAAGTTTCGACTCGTTCCCAATCTGAAGAAATTGGCCAGCTCTAGTAAGCTCATCGGTTTTGCAATTTCCGGGATTCCTCAACCAGATATACAAACAAGTCGAATAAAGAAGTAGCTTGACGCTATTGATAAAGAAGTCAGACATTCCTAGACTAGTCTTGAGCACTGTCAGTGAGCCCAAGACCATTATTTCCCGCTCTGCTATCGGACTGAACGCACGGCTCTCTGATGGAAGCTGCACTTCGGCGCACAGTTCAACTACTGCTAACCTGCTGGCAGTCACTTTTGCTTGAAAGCAGCCGTATGGTCTGAGTGGTCTGGTACCCTGAAGCTGGAGTTGCTGGTGAGTTCCCGATAGAAGGCTCTCCCTTTTACTTTCCACTGAGCTTCGATTCATCCTTGAAAAAGCACACTGTGTCTCTTCTCGGACGGCTTCGCTCAGTCCCGCACAGCTAGATGTGCAGAGTAGCAACCAACATGAGGAAAAATCCATATTTTTGGTAGCATATCTCTATCAAGTAAATGGAAAAAATTCCTTTACTGACTTTTTAGCAATCAAGCGTTAGGTGACTGACTCATAGATGACTCACTAATTGAGGCATTTCGATTGCCATTGACCGCCACTACTGCCTTTCAAGATTTGCTAAGCAAAAGAGCCACCTAAAAGTATTTGTACAAGAACATTTGTTGAACTGCAGAAATTAACCACACACACACAAAAGCAACGCCAACAAAGAAGCACCAACAATTGTAGCTGGAGTTAAATCAAAGCTATGTGCACACAAAAGTACACGAGGCAAATATGTGCAATGTGTATGTATGTTTAGAATCTATAATAAATGGTAAATAAATGCACATGAAAGGCGAAAATGCCGCCACGGTTGCCACATCATGCTGCCAACGCCACTGTTTGCTCATAAGTGCTGCACACACACACACACATACACACACACATGCGGGTTTAGCAACACAGAGCGTACTCTAGTGGCGCATTCTTGCCACGCCGCCAAAGCGTCAAGCAACAAAAAAGAAAAAAAAAGCCAAAAACAAAAAAAACGCAGCAACAGAAAAAAATTGCTGACGGTTTGTTGGCCGCAAAGTGTCAACAAATCGTTTCTTTCCCAAACACTGAACACATTCGCTTCCTTTTGCTTACAAATTCTTCAACAACGGCTTTCTTTCTACGCCTTTGCTTCCTTTGCTTCCTTTTCTAAGTGGCCACACACTTTTGTGGCGGTTGTTGTTGTTGTTGTTGTTGCTGCTGTTTTGTTTTACCAACGCACACATTGCAACTAATATTTACACAATTATTAGGCAGCACAGCAAGTAAGGGCATTGGTGGCAATTGTATGTGGCACACACACACACACACACTTTGCAACAGAACTTATTGTTGTTGTTGTTGTTGGTGTTGTCGTATGCCGCCAACTTTTGCCACCGTGAAGTTGTTGGCCTTGTTGTTGGCGCTGCATGTTTGCGCAAACTTGGCGGCAGGCCTACAATGACACTTGCAACAGCTGCCACATTGCTGTCATTCGCATTGCTAATGCTTTCAGCTTTTCAGTTAGCCGCTTCGATTGCCATTCAATGTCATTGCCGTCACTTTAGTGTTGCGAGTTGCTGCTGTTAATGCTGCTGTTGCTGCTTGCTTCTTAGGTGGCAAGTGTTACTAAGTGCTTAACTGTTGCTGCCGCATTGTTGCCACTATGGCTGTCAGTAGTCGTTTGGGTTACATTGGTTGTGTGCAACATGTGTGTACGTTGGTGTATGAAGGGTTAAGGAAAAGAATGTGTGAATAGTTATGTGAGTGTGAGCACTAACATGATATTATGAGAATATGAATGCGAATAGGGAAACGAATATTAATATGAGTACCAGTATAAGTATGAGTATGAGTATAAGTAAGAGTATGAGTATGCATACCAGTACGAGTATGAATAGGAGTATGGAAATGAGTATGAATACGAGTATAAGTATGAGTATGAGTAGAAGTAAGAGTATGAATATGCATACCAGTATGAGTATGAATAGGAGCATGAAAATGAGTATTAGTATATATATGAGAATGAATATGAATATGAGTATGAGTACCAGTATGAGTATGAGTTTGAATACAAATATGAGTACGAGTACGAGTACATCAATGTGATCATATGAGTGATATGAGTGAGTATTCATCACATATATATAATACTCACTCACATATTTTGAATATGAGTGCCAGTATGAATATGACTATGAACATGAGTATAAATACAAACACTATAAATACGTATGAATATTAATAAAAATTTCAACAAGAATTGGAATGAATTTGAATATGAATGTGGGAATGTGTATTAATAACATATTGTAATGAATAATATTATGTATAAATGTGTAAATTGTTAATATGAACGAGAGAGTATATGAATATGTATATGAAGAGAGTATGAATATGAATATGAATATGAGTACAAATGAAAAAGTAAGTAAGTGAGTACTCTTATGATACTCTTCTGAGTATAATTATAAATAATAATTGAGGTTATTGGCATACCTTTTTGTAGTTGGAGAATGAGTATTATTAATATGAGTACAAAACCATTGAAAAAGTTGTGAGTACAAACAAAGCAACAAGTAATTGAATGCTACTTGTTTGCGGGATATATAGCGCCGCGAAATTCCACGACATGTTCGCCAAAAGGCAAAGTCTTTGGCAAAGAGTAAGTAAAGAACGGTTTTCTATTTAATAATTAGGGGCAGCAAGTACTTCTATTTACCTATTAAACAGTTTGCAATTATGTGCTTATTTGTATTTACAGTTAAGTCACAACATTTAATTTCCTTCCACCAAGACGAAGTTAATACCCTTTTTTTTGCAGCCATCAATTCATGCACGAATGTGCAACTAATTCCAATTGGTTAAACAAACGAGAAACGGTTGCGCTTTAAGAGCCATTAGGCCATGCTGGTAAACAAACTCACTCACACACACACACACATATATATAAATATATATATATATATATATATGCATGTCAAGCATGTCAGGTTAATAGGGATACCACTCGTAGGGCAGCTGCCGTTGAACTGCCGCATCACTTTGTGCCTGTCAGTAGGCAAATGCTCGTAGTTTTATATACATGCATATATAAATATGTGTGTGTGTTAATATAAATATATCGCTAAGTATGTATGTGTCTATAAAACAGTTATTATTATTATGCAGCAGCAACAACAAGCATTTTACCGCAAACTAGTCAGCAATGCGCACGGCCAGCAGTCAACTGAGGTGACCAGGTCGTTGGCGAAAACCAACAGTTACTACACATGAAGACGTACTTGTTTTCTTCCTCATTTGATTTTCCATATGCCACATGACATTTATCTGCTATGCATTTTATTACAAATTCAGAAAAAAGCAGTTTTTTTTTTTTACTTTTTTTGTTTTTTCTCCCTCAGCAAAAATTAATAAATATTCGTTTGACGTATTTCCATTATACATGCCACCATTTGTTGCATGCCTCACATGTATGTGTATATTGTGGCACATATCGAAATGCATATATACGTGCCGCATTCGCACATACTTGCCGTCGCTGCAATCGTGACGTACGTGCTGTCGGTTAATGTGTCGCAAGGTGATATAACAGTGATCATGGGGACATAATCTCGCGGATGCATGCAATTTTTTGCTCTCATTGTTACGATAATTCATTTATGTATTTATTATTATACTGCCGTGGATTTTTAAGTGATCTCTTCTTCTAGTAGTGAAGGTTATGTACATGTCGCGACAGAGAGGCGCTTACGCTTCGACTTTAACCAAATGCAATGATACCAGTAGAAAATAGACGACTAATGTGAGCATAAAAAGTAAAAACTTCTGATACGAAATATGTTCAGTAAAATGCGAGAATTATGGCAAATAATAAAGATGAGTTTGTGAGGTTACTCTTTTCAAAGAATAACATAGTTTTCATGGTTTGAGTTCTCAGGAGCAAGAAAGACTGATTTGACTTAGATTCAGTTTGAAAAACTAATATAAAAGTGGCGAAACGATCAACGAACATAAATGCAGAGAAGATACTAAATTTATGTAGCAATGAAATTCAAATTAGAGCTGTTATGGAAGCAACAAAAAACACGAAGCAAGTGGTCTTGAACTTTGTTGCAGTCGACGGTGGTTTCAAGGTGCCAGTTATATGACTAATATTACGAGAAGCAAAATCTAAGATACTGCGTAAAATGACTATTGCAGGGTTAAGTGCATTGTAAAAGGCAGGGTATTATTCAATTTGGATGTCAACGCGGGCTTGCGTTTTCCTTAAAAATAAGTCTTAATTTTGGCGATACTCTTAAGTTATGAAAAATTATATGATATGAGAACAAAAAATGCAACTGGGGCCAAGAACCAGTGAATACGGTAAATACGAAAGTATTATAAGAACTTTTGTTGCCATTTTCAATGATACTTGATACGATGAATCCGTCAATTGTGAACTATCGCGGCACCAACTTTGCACAGAACTTTCGCTTATCCAAAACGTCATCCCTTGAAAGCTTAAATACCAGTTATACAGATTAACTTCATTTTAAGGTCATTTTAAGGTAATTTTAAGATCATTTGAAAGCATTTTGCAGCTTTTTTTTATGGTTTCTTTCATAGTAGCATCTCTTATATAGTCGCAGGATTCATCATCTTCGATACTTAAATGTCTTATGCGGTGTTAGCAAATCTTTTATGACAGATTATCTTGCCCGGTGCTGAACTCGGCTAATGCTCAACAAGCTATTTTTACTACCAGCTGAATATTTTCCATTAAAAATTGTGTTCCATTCCTTTCCATTCACTTTCTTAAAATCAAGACTTGCTTCACTCAAAATGTTTCAGCACCAGAACTTACTTTCCAACAACTATGAAATTCAGAAACATTTCATTCAAGTTTACCACGGTACTACGCTGGTGACTGGGTGTAAGAAGTGCGACTATAGAGATGGGTTATATACTAGATAGGGTGTGTATGTACTATGACTTAGCGCGAGATTTTGTGGTATAAGTCAATCAAGAATCAAATACGGTATTGGAACTCACTTAAGCAGAATTTCGATCAAAAAGATCACAATTATAGGACAGGAAATTTGAAAACAACAAGCATTCTAGTAACTTAGTGTCATAAACCATTACAAACTGAGGCTTTACAAAACAAGCGGCAGCATGAAGTTCCAGTGCGCTAGCTGTCAAATTGTACTTACTGGAATTCTGTTAAACCAAAAATGGATTGCAAAGTAAAAGTTCGCTTTTGCTTTCTACAATGGTGAATGTAAATTATCTATAAGCAGTGCTTATATCAACTTTTTGCCAACAGAAAGGAAACCATTAAGGATGTCCAGCGAGCACAAAACCGCGTCAGAAGTTGCTATATTTGTTGCTTCCTCTTCAGAGTTATGGCTAAAGTAACATGGTGACTACCACTAATTCAGCTACTTACAATACATGTACTCAACATTTTCTGGATCAACCAAATCTCCTTCCGACTAGCGCTGGTCCCATTCATGGCATAACGCTTATACTGAGGAATATACTGTATATTCTAAGGTTCGTCTATCAACCGGGTGATCACTATGCTAAATCAGTCTAGTTAAAAAGACTAACTAACTTCGGAGCTTCAATTAAGCAACTAGAACTAGCGTGCCACCCTTTGTCAGTTGTAAATCCGTATACTTCCGGAGAAGGTTCAGACAATTTGATGAACGATTAGTTACTTCCAGCCAAGTACTAAGAGGTAAAGCACTCTAACTATACAAAAAGTTACCTAATTTTTTTTACGTTTTTCTACTTTTCTATAAGGTTTTTGATAATATTATTATAATTAAGATTTTTATAAGATTTTATAAGAGAGGTATTTTTATAAGAGAGTCAAATTAAACTTCATAAAAAAATGTCTTCAAAACTAATACGAAAATCGTTTGAAAAAGTAAATTTACTATCACTTAACATAGTGCTATAAGTATCATAAAGACACCTAACTTTGGAGAGGCGCCTTAAAGGTCCTGGTCTCCCACGAAATTTTAACTGCACTAAGCATATATTATGCATCTTGGAGAACACATACTAATTTCGCCCTTTGCAGCGCCAGATTTAATGATGTATATACATATATGCTAAAACTTTTGCTTTTTCTAGTTACTCTTATTTATTTAATTCCTATGTTTTTTTTTCTGCTATTCATAACTAATTGCATTTATAGATCCGGCTCGTACGTTGCACATATCTATATATATATATCAAGGCGTGCTGCTTCGAATTAACTTACTGCTGTTGTTGTTGCTAGTGCTATTGTCTGTGATAGCACTTGAGTATTGGCCCTTCAATAAGTTGCGCCGCATTTCGCCACACTCTGCTAATTATCGCCGATACTTTTGTTTTTCAAACGAGTGTGTAATGTAATGCGCCATGAACGTGAGTCTATATAAACATATATATATATATATATATATTGTATATATTTAATAGTTTAGCCAGATTTTCTTACCCACATTTGCTTTACACTTATTTCTCATTTTTCGTCACATTCAAATGAATATTTGCTATTATTAGACGATGAGCTCCATAACGCAGTGATGAAGTAACGAAGCAACAACACAGCATCAGCGCTACAACAACCAAGAAAATGTATAAAAATTGCGGTTTCTAAATTGTTAAAAAAAAAAAAGGCTGGAAAAAATTTACTTGCAAGCGGAACAGCGTATCGCCGCTGAGCAGATGAGTGCATGCAAATTCATATGATACTCAGATTTTGATCTTTACCTGCTCACATACATTGTTCACTGTTGTGCATGTGTTTAACTGCGCATCATGTTGGAAAATGCATATTGATGAGCTTTTGAAAATCTGCACGGCTGTCATGAATTTCATAAGCATCGCGTTCGATTTCTAGTTTATGACGCTGTGCAATTAAAAGTTGGTGACTAATGCCAGCAGTATATAATAAACACATTACACATTAAAAGCAAATATAAAAAGGAAATTAATTAATTGCATGTAGTTGTATTGTATAATTTAAGGTGCAATGGTCAAGTATCTCACAGCTGGAAATGACCTTTTACCCAACAAACCTTAGATGTGGGAACTGTTCACTTCAAAAATTTCAAAGTTATACTTGATTGAAATAAAATATTAGGAATTGCAAAATAAAAATTTGCATGAAAGCTAAAAAAATTGAAAAATAAAAATATAAATTTAAAATAAAATTTGTATTTTTGAAATTTTATTTTTATTTTAGAAAATTTTTTGAAATTAGAATCAAATTGGAATCAAAGCAAAAATCAAGGAAAAAATTATTTTCATGTTATTTTTGTAATGTTTCAATAAAATATTTTTGTTTTTGAAATGTTATTTTTGTTTTCGAAATTTTATTTTCCTTTTAATACTTTTTAATATTAGAAATTGTTATATGGAAGTTTGGACGAAAGCAGAAATCAAAAAAAAAAAAATAATAACTTTTGAAACGTTTTAATAAAATATTTTAATATATGGAATTTTGTTTTTAATTTAGGCATTTTTTAGTATTTGAATTTGTTGAATAAAAGTTTGGATGAAAGCAGAAATCAGAAAAAACCTTTTTTTGTAATTTTTCAAAAGTCTTAATAAAAAATTTTGTTTTTGAAATTTTCTTTTTATTTTAAAACTTTTTCAGTACTGAAAATTGCTAAATAAAAGTTTTAATGAGGGAAAAAACACAAAAAAAAATTTTATTCCTTTTTTAATATTTTCGCAATTTGTTAATATTTTTTTAAATCTTATTATTGTTTTCAATATAAGAAATTGTTAAAAAAAAATTCGGTTGGCATAAGAAATTGAAAAAATGCTTCTTAATTATTATATATATTTTGTAAATTTTTAAAAAATTTTTTAATAAATTTTTTTCAGAATCTTGTGTATTGCAATTTTATTAAAGTTGGATATTATAATATAAAATTTCATATAAAGAAAGAAATATAAAAAGATTTTCATATCTTTTTGAAGATTTTAATTTTTAATAATTTAATACTTGGAACTCTGTCGGTCTCTGGTTTTCAACAGTACGAAGTCTGACAATTTCGATGTGCAGGTGTATATTCTCAATATAATTGATCAATATCATTACTGAATTGAAAAGTAATCGAATATAAAACTTTTCGAACATGAAAAGTAAAAAAGCATACATTCCCACACTAATATTTTTTCGAATTCGGAAATTTCGAAAATTTCAAATTGATTTGCTCAGCACAATATTTACAACTAATTCGCGCTCATATTGACTTAATCACTCACTTCAGCCGGTCATTAAAGCTCATTTGGTTTTTCTGCGGTTTACAAGCGGCACCGTAAGCAATTGACACCGCCGCTTCCGACCCGCGCGCTTAGTGTGAATTAACATATGTACTGCAACACGCACAAAAATCATGTAGAATTACTTGTACTTACATATTAATAAATTATGATTACTTGTTCAAATTCATTAATAAATGAAATTTCCCTGCTGATTGCGATGATTTCTCAATAAAAATAGAATTCTTGCAAATTTGAATAATTGTGCTTGGCACCGCAGCCACACGGTTTGCCGTTGCAGTTGCGTTGTTTGTTGTTTGTTGTTTACGTTGTTGTTATTATTGCTATTTATTTGTACGTGTATTGCGGTTGCAGCGACTTCCGGCTGCGCCGTTCGACGTGTACACGACGCATGCGCAGTGACGTCGCCGACGATGTCATTCAACGCGCCAACTGTTGCCTGCTGCTTTTTGCTGCTATTGTTGTTGTTATAATTATTGTATTGTTGGTATTGACATTACAACAGCAAGCGCATTGTGATTATTTCATTCAAGCTGCCAACAAATTAATATGTCTATCTGTATGTCTGTCTGTATGTGTGTAAGTATGTATGCTCGCTGGTATGAAGCATTATAAAATTGTAAAATTAAGCGTGAGAAAATGCATTATTGGCATTAACTGCATAGCATTGAACTTGCCAATGTCTGCTACCCGGTATGCCCTGGGCCTGCGCCCAGCCGCCGCATCTGTACCAGCCGCCGACTCAGCTTCAGCTTCAGCTTCAGCTCCAACACATTCGCCGTGGCAGTGACGATTGTAATTATTTTCGTTCGTTGATCCAATCGCTGAAATGAAAATAAAACAGATATGGAAAAAAAAAACAAAAACAAAAACGGTCGTTAGTCGTGCGCTGGTGGAGATTTTGGGGCGCAAGGGTGGGGCCAATGCAATGTGCCAGCGTTAGACGGAACTAAGTTAATCAGCTGGGTAACGATCGAGTCATCAATTAGTTGCACTGGCACAACACAAAAAAAAAAAAAAAAACCAATAATAAAACAAAATTTTATACAATTTAATTGCATTGAAGTAATGAAAGTAATGAGTTATGCTTTTTTTCCAGGTACAGAATGTAATCAGAAATTTTTGCAATAATTGCAAATTGCAAACATATTTTACATAACTCATGTATATCAAAATGCTTTTAGCACATTTGTGAAGGAATTTAGAGAAATTTTAATGAGGTTAACTTACAGCGCTGTTCAACTTAAGGCACGCTTTCACTCTGGAAATTTGGTATTTCGAAAGGAAGTATACAGTTCCAGTCTGGAATATAAAACAAAGTTTAGAATATATAAAACTGTAATACGTGGTGTATTCAAAAAAGTAAGGGATTTTTCGTTTTTTGAAAAAAATATTTATTCGTTCGTCTAGATTACTGTTGGCGCCTTCTTGATCGTTTGACCTTGAGGCAAGAATTCATTACGCACTATGCCACTGAAGTGGAGAACACAGTCGAAGAACATTCCCGTTATTTTTTGAACACAACACGTAAATATTTTTTTTTCAAAAACGTCCAAATATACTAATAAATAGACATGCTGAGTCTCTCTGACAAATATAAGGAGCTCCTTTGTGATCTATGGACTTTTAAACCGCTCGAATGCCGAACAATTTGGTATGAAAACTGTTTCACTCTTACCTCCACCTTTGTTTCTATGAAGCTACTACATCAAATTACATGAAAGTTTTTTATCATGATTCCACTTCCACGAATAATAACCAGACACTTCTCAACCTCTAACATCAAGCCCATAGAACTCAGAAGGGAATTTGCTATTTTCCAAACTAAACTCAATCAAAAACTCATTGTGTGTATGAAAGGTGCTATGAAAGGTTCACAAGTGAACAAGTGAAACGGACCAATAAAATACTTCGTGCGCTCTCTCGTTACACACATCGTTTACAGAGCCCATTGCTTTGAAAATTCGCTCACAGTGCAGTTGCATAGATAACAGTAAACTCATCAGTGGTGGTGGTAAAAGCAGCCCTTTATTGCTGATTGCTCTACTTTCAATATTAAACTCGGCTTTTGTTGCACGAAAATTTGTAAGCAAATGTAAGAAGAGAGTAGATTAGTACCTTCTAGTTCGATGCAACAAGGTTTTTATTTTTCTAGAAATATGCGAGTTACTTGTTCGTTTCAGTAGCACGCTCTAAGTACTGACAAGTTGCAACAAATCAAGTGAAAAGTTCGTCTCTGTGAGAAAACATACAGATCATGTGAGCACTAAAGATTTTAAACGCGGTAGGCGCCCAAAAAAACCTACTTCGGGTGAAAGTATTAAAGAATTCACAAATTTTGGTTATAAAATGTAGTTGATCGGGTTAGTCGAGAGTACAAAAATATTAGAGATATATGTTGAATATATAACTAATTAATATTTGGACATGTGGAAGCTCTGTGGAAAATGTGTGCCTAAATTAGAATTCAACTTCTTCCCACAACTGAACTATAGTGATTGGCTGGACCTGACTTCTAGCGACTTTTTCTGTTCTCAGACCTCAAGCGAATGCTAACTGAAGAAAGATTTAGTGAACAAATTTAAGTGAAGCACAAATTGTGCTACAAAAAGTTGGAAGCTCACTTCAATCTCTATAGCGCCATCTATTGGAATTTCATTGAATTATGAAATGGAATTTTGCGAAAATTTATGTTTTCTTTCAAATGTTACTAAATGTTAAATGTTGTTTCTTTAAATGTTAAAATGTTAACAAAAATTTACTTGAGAAATGCTGCCCAGATGCGCTTATGAACTATTAATTGGACGAAAATGTATGTATTTATTACAGGCGCTGAGTAATTGTCAACTACTTCATTGCAGCTAACAAGTATTGCGCTTAGTCAAGTCGCTTTTATAATAAATGACTAACACTAACTAACTTAAGCCAACCGATTCATACAAGCAAACTAGCTCGAATTAATATCATAAGCAACAACACTCACATACTCGAAGAACAATCCGGTACCCCCAAGGCGCGCATAGCCATTTATGTCCATTAAAGTCAGCTTTTCGGTTCTTCCGCCACACTAAGCGCATATTTGTAGCAATAATTTTTCAATTTCTTTTCATTTTGTTCTTCATTTTGTTCTTTATTTTGCTTTTCCTTACTCGTTTTGATGATGTTACCCGTTCAATTGTCGTTTGGTCTGACCTGAAAGTCAAGATGAAATTGTTTTTTAAAAGCCCTCATTTTTATTGCGCACTGATAAGTGATCTCAGCAGTCGCTGTAACTGCGAAGGTTGACAATTTTAATAGGTTCGCTACGGGAAAGCACTTGGGTGAGCAAAGTATGTGCTTATGTGTTGGATGTTGTGAGAAAAGATATTAATACACAGTGGCAAATTAGTTTGACTTGACTCTTTATGACTTTTGAGGCTGTCTTTTTGTAGGTTATTGTCACATAACTGATCTGCTGGAAAATGAAAGAGTAGCCAACAGCAGGTCACTTTTTCAGGAATCGGGGAAAAGGAAGAAGTATTTAGTGATTAGAAGGTGAGTGATTAGTAAAGTACTCAGTCCACTTATATTTAGATGAAATCCAAGACTCTGAACAAACTCCAGTAGAAAGTCGGCAATTCCGCCCACAGGAAAATTGCGCGTGCCTTCATGATACATTTACATCTTCATTATAAATAGATTATTGACATTCCTAGGGGTCTTTACTGCGGCTCAGCTGATTTGAATATCAGAAGATGTGTCCTGCTGGGTTCAGCGCGCTTCGCTCCAGCCTTCAGTTCTTCAACGCGGAAACACTCCTATGTGAGAGCGGTCGCAGAGTTACTTTGCTTCTGTTTATACTACGCTTTGGACTCATATTAATATTTATTCCACCGCTGGTATCACAAAAATTTCTAAACTTTTTACTCCATATTCTTTGTTTAGAAATGACGAAATCGATTTTGTTTTCTAGTAAGACTCTTTTTATGATTAATGTATAATATATATATAATATAATATATATATAGGTATAAGGTTTCTCACGAAGCGATCGAAAATCAGGTATTCTAATGCTGAATCTATGGATCCCGCGTGAGCTTGTTAAGTGCTGTGAGATATCTCTTGCCCAGAACGGAATGTAAAAGGTTCTTTGAACTACTAACTCCTAACAAAGTTCTTCTCTCCCTAATTGTAGGCATTCCGACTGGGCACTCTAAAAAGGGCAAGAATGCGGTGCGGCTAAATCTCTTGTCGGACACAAATTGCCAAAGTTGTATGTAGGAAGCCGAGATGGAATTTTCTAGACATTTTCAGCTCCATTATAGAGCTTTCGTCGAACTGAGTTTGAAGTATCTCGGTAGTCATGCCTTCGGTGAACTTAGTGAAGTTTTATTAGAATTGATATTAGTCGCCTTAAGAAATTTTTTATTCGCTCAAAGCACTTCGTCGATATATGAGCGTCTTTTCAGCCTTGTTTAGGAGTTCTTGGTGTTACAGGAGCAGCCTTTACAGCTGTTTGGGTAGGATCCTTGTGATTTCTGCTCGAGATTCAGCCCGTAAACTAACCTAACCCATATTAGACCTATAAAGAAGATAAGCACCGTAAGTGAAATTCAAAGCGTCTTTGTCCACATGACATTTGAACCTACAAAGCTCTAGAAAGTTATATTAAAAGAAGTATGGACTTCACTTTGGTTCTTTACTCGAGTGAAATCGAATAGTAATAAAAATGTGGTCGAAATCAAGGATGAAGGATCTTCAAGGAGTGGGTTTTGTTGGTACACCAGTATATAAAGATAGTTTTGTCGGTTATTTTCGTATTTATCGCTCTTATAAACGAACGATCTAGCCTTCAGAGGTAAGTCGTTGACTTTCCTCGTATAACTTAGTCATTGGCACATGGGTATTTGAATTCTAGGTCCACTGAAGATTTATATTGAGGTCTTGAACTACATGGCACAATATTTCAATCCCAGTACATAAACAGAAGTTTTCTCTATGAAAAGAACTTGATACGACCACTTGTGTTAGGCGCGTAGAAATTATATTCCTTATATAATCTAGCTACTTTCAAGTAGTTGGAAATTAATAGGGTAAATATGAATATGTTTTTTTTTAGTGTAATAACCTTCCTTCGACATCGTAACATGCATACACCCTGCCGCTCATATATGAAGCCACCATTAGCCATCTTCATCAAAAATACGTAGTTAAGTGTTGCTTTCCAGCAACGACACTAATACCGCTTTTGTTGTTACTGATAGACTCAACAACCGTACTAAATGTTGCATGCCACATTCTGTTTGCCAATACAATGCAACACCGCAAACAAATTCATAGGCTGTGCCAGCATAATGCTATGCGTATGTGTGTGTGTGCGTTAATAAAAATGCATTAAAACGCATTTGAATTGCTTTGGGCGCATTTATTGTCGCCAAACAACAACAAAAACAAAATAAAAAATTAGTAGCGCTGCCAGTGGTGTATATCACGGTGGTCCGAGCCGGAATATATTGCACCAGCTGGCTGTTGTTGGGCGCTTGGTGCGAAATGTTGCTGCTCCTTGGGCGCATTAGTTCGCGCTATTCGCTTCATCACTTGTCCGCCAGTCGCATTATTAATAATGCAAAATGTTGCAAATGTTGCGCGGCACATTTGTCAGTGTGGTTTTACGGCGGGCTTAGTATGCGCTCTTACTGTTGCTGCTGCTGCTGCTGCTGCTGTTGTTGTTGTTGTTGTTGTTGCTGCTGATATCAGTGTACACAAAATGCTGTTCATGTTTCATAGGTCACAGGCAAAATGTTGCCAATAAAGCGTTTTTTTGTTTTTTTTGGTCTGTTGCAACCGCTTGCTGCATGCCACATTTTGTGGCAAGTTGCATGTGCGATGCGCACATTCGCGCAAAACCGCCGAAGTTATCAGCGCAATGCTTTTGTTATTGTAAAGTGATAAAGTATAGTGTTGTTGTTGTTACCAGCAGCGACATCTACAGCAATTTATCAACGCAAAAGGTAAAAAGCGAAAAGGTTGCAACCACCCGCTTTAGTCGCTTTGTATTCGGACGTACGGTAAGCGCTTCAAGTCAGCCGGGTATCAGATGTGTGCCTCAGTCGAATTCATGAACGCCCATTTCGCTCGGGCATCTTTATTGCATTGTTGCGTGGTCTTAACTGCACTTAGCGCAAATGGTGTTAATCTGTTATGACAAATTTGCCAAATTGTTGCAAAGCCAAAAATATTACAAATATTAATGTGATGCGCTTTGCCGATGTTTCTGCATAGTGCGGCACCCATTTAGAGGCGAACGGGAGATTTCGTGCCACAAATAAAATGACTTATCTCTCATACTAGCTGTGCACTCATACATATTTGGTGAAGTAGTTTAACGGAAGCAGAACGAAAATGGACGCTAGCTTGGTTCAGAGATTCCAACTAAGTGCTCAATCATTTCGCTAAATGTTGCTGGATCCTAAGCATTAGTTAAAGTCGAACATGGTGAATTCAAGTGGAGGCAAAGCAAACCTTCAAATCTGGTTGCTCGTGCCCGATTAATGTCGGACCAAAAAGGAGTGGTGGGCCGATGTTTAAACTCCATTTGGTCCAATTGCTGTCTGCCACAAATATTATGAGTTTCTCAGATAAACAAAAGAATCACTTCGTATGCTATACAAATATGTGAATCCGAAGATAATAGACATAAAGCCGGGAAACTATATATTTTGCCATTCGGGGTCAGATGTGAACATCGCTGAAGGTATCGCAATTGCCGAGCCCTAAATAAAGGGTATGGACTTGAGAAACGGGATTTTATTTCTTTCGTCAAGTTTCTCTGTTTTGGTTAGGTAATCACTCTAATTTGACTCCATTGTTTAGGTGCTGAGATAAAGGCGAGCTGCCATGAACTTAGCACGATATGCTGGTAAACCTTTCGCTAGCTTCCGGTTCATGTTCTGAAAAGCACACATCTGTGCTCATATCTTTACTAGTTAAGGGCTGAAACCGGTTGCGAAAACTTATTTCTAACGCAGCATATGCAGTTAAGACTGCTGCTCAGTCGGTTAAGCTCAGAGTTGGCTTCCATTCGATGTTGTAATTGAGTCTCGAAACAGTTTTTTAGAGGTGAATTTTTTATAGTACAGATAATGTTCTAATTTATAAATTTTGCAGAAAAGTTTGACTAGATATCTTGCCAGTTCAAAAACTCCATATTTTTATAAGCCTGAGGAACTAAGCGTTTCGGGTTTCTGTGCAAAGGTTAGATTCAATGTCGAGCGATGTTAATTTCATTAAATTTCACAGAGACAGTGATCACAGTCATCTACAGAATAAGTTATCTAAGTAGTTTCGGAAAATTTGCTAGCCGTTTCTATGCATACAAATCTTCGTGGGTCTAAAAATTTTCAGAATGCATTCACGTGACTTGAAAAGCAAGAAAAGACAAGAATATGACTCAACTAGTCAGTGAAAGTCTACCAAAGCAACAGGTTATATTCTAGAGTAAAATTTAAACAAACAGACATTTGCCAGTTTCCAAGACCGTTTCCATTTAATAAGCCCACTATAGAATCCACTAAACTCAATCTTCAATCATAAACCTTTAGACACCTGATTAGATCAGTAGTTTTGTAGTGTTATGGTGTATAATATATGAAGAGAGTAGTAAATATCACTGGCAATGAGGGTATAATATCGTTAGTGTGTCTTAAAACTACCTCAAATTTTTACTATGGGAGTAAAACGTTCATATAGTATTTTGCTACAAGAAATTGTCAAAAAATAAATTTTGAAAGCATTTTCCTTCAAAAAATGTTCACAAAAAACTATTAATTCAAATACTATTAAGCGCGCTTTAATTTCGCAAATGCATGCAAATGTTATGCACTCACTTGAGCACAGTTCAGTTGTGCAGCGCATGCGCGCATTTAATGCATAATTCATGAATGTGTTGCTTTATACGTCTGATCTCATTCAAATGGCATAAATTTGATTTTCAATTGCATTTCCCCACTTATTTAATTGTATAAATCGCATTGTGCTAATATGTTGGCAATTAATTTACAAACGATGTGTATACAGGCATAAATATCGGATATATATGGAACTTAATTAATGCAAAGTGAAAATTTATAATGCAAAATTATTAGCTAATTTCAGTAATAAATTTGTTTCTAAACGAAAATTAAACTAAAAAGATGAACATTGTTTATGTAAATATTTCATAAACTGGCATAAATATATTCAACGATTTTGTTTGATATATGCATAAATTACAGAGTTTGAATGGTTAGCATATTAAAATAATTTAAAATAAGGAGATATATGTCGTGCAATGACTTGCAATTTCGCTTATAAGCATGCTAGTTGACAAACGCATTAGCTGCCTTCCACTTCACAAGATTTGGTGAGTAGCGAATCGAACTCGTTATACCAGCTGTTCAAATAGACAGTGTTGTCTATCTTTCTTTGATGTAGAAATGCTTTTCTATAAACAAATTAAATTTATATCGAGTCTTAAGTTTTTAAAGTCTCTAAATTTTCATTTTTGAAAGCAAATTGTCTTTTGAGCCATTCGCAATAGTAAAATTGGTCTAATAAAGAAAAAAAACTTGGCAGCACTGAAAAAGTCGATTATACCATTTTAAGTAGGTATTCGCATACTCTCTTACATCGAATGCAACTCGCTAATTTTTTTGTTGCTTTCTCTCAGGTACATTTTTCGCAAGAGAGCAGCGCTCGAAGACAGCGCAGAGAGTGTAGAGAAATGATTAACCAGAGCAGTTTCTGTCAAATCTGGGGTATAGAAACTTATGAATATATTTCCTATTTTGTATTTGTTTTCAAGAGACGCCACAAACAAGACTTTAAGCTGATTTACAATTACTTCAAGTATAATTTTCCAAAGTACAGAGCTGCCATACATCCAAGGAGACTGACTTTATTTTATCAAAAGCATAACAGCCGTGATTTAGAGATGTGTATTAGCTGCGCTGTAATCATGTCTCCTCTCAAAGGCCTCAATCAAGGGTAGTAGCTCTTCTATCAGGGAAAATAAAGAAGTCTGAATAAATGAATGTTGAGGCAGCTTGACTATATACACGTCATTAGAACCACACATACTGGCGACGTAGAGCAAATGATATATATGACAACTTAAAAGAGTAATTAGTACCTTTGCTATGAGTAAAATGAGCGGTATGCTCTCTTACTCTCTGAGGAGTGAGAAATTCATTGTAAGAAAGTTTCGATTGTAAAGAAGAAGGTTGTAGAGCATCTTGGTGAAACCCTGACGAAATAAAAGTACAATAGATTTGATTGGTTGTTGCAGAAAAACGAAGTTAGTGACATCTAAAGCTCTTCGGAATAGCAATTGAAAGACGATAGTTAACATGCTTAAAGTGTCTACTCAGTTATGACGTCACTCTCGCAGTGTTAGAATTTATTCTTGCTAGGAGGTCTATTTAATTTTAGGTTAAAGTTCTCCAATGTTTTCATAAAGCTCGTTTTATTTGTGTAACATTGACAAGAGTCTGATTAAAGCTGTGTGGTTTCGAGTTAGAATCGTCGAACATTATCTCTTTTATGGCAACAAGCTTTACAATGCTTCTACTTAGTTTAGCATGTCCATTAAATTCATATAGTTGCCTGCAATTACTTAGCTTTGGCAATGAAAGCATAAACTTCCTACAAAGTTACTTATATTCTCTCTGGGTTTAAACTACAAAGAGAGCATATGTCGACTCTCTTTGATATCCAAGGAAGCGCAAGTGCTCCATATCACCGTACAAGTTCAAAGCACGTGCGTCATAAATGATGATGAGTGCATAAATATTAGATGCTTAACCAAGAAAAATATCTTTTTAATTTTTCAGGGACCATTGCCATAACATTTTTCATCTTCAAAGGAATGATTTTTATCAAAAAATATGAAAATTTCAATGCGGCCACAGAAGCAACATAGCAGCTGGAAAGGAAATGTTGGCAGCAGGCTGTCAGTTGGCAGCAGTAGCCTGTCAATGACCGGAAATCGAGCATAATTCAGCAGAGGAAATGCGTATCCTTTTCACAGGCAAAACCTTGCCTCGACCACAACCACAGCATGTTGCTGCAGCGTGCGACTGCGTGCAACGTTTTCATAATTCAATAAATTCGTGCACGACTACTGCCACATAAAACATAACTGCTGCTGCGTGAAATACCAGCGGTGACTGCACTCACGTACAAGCAGCGCTACTGCATGCAGCTCATTTTATTGAGTTCAAATAAAATATCTGTTTGTGGCATGTTATTGTTGCATTGTTTTGTTGAATTTTTTTTTTCGTTTTTTTTTTTGTTATTTTTATACTTTATTATCTTGCTTATCATGCCTGCATGGCTGCATTTCATCATAAATTTGATTTATCCGCCAAGTGAATCGGTGTTGCCACTGCTGCATTGGCGCAAATGCCACTGGTTTCCTTTCACGCAGTTGGCGCACGTGATTAGCATGCAAGTTGCACTTACAGCGACATATTTATACAAATATATATATACATGTGTGTGTGCTGTTGCATGCTCGTATTCTGCTTCAGCTCCTTTAACATGCTTTCATATTAAATTTGTTTTATGCCCGCTGCTGCTACAATAATTTCTCCCTTTTGTTATTCTTTTTTTATGCACACTGACTTTTATGTAACTGCCTGCGCGTCATATCTCTTGCCTTTTTCGTTTCTTTCCACAATGCATATCCTTTCAACACACACACACACACACACACACACACATAGCCACTTGCATACCCAACTGGGCGACTCGAACTCGCTATCTCGCTACTTTGATATGCTTCGACACGTTCTTCCTTCAGTTTATATCTGCGCATGCGCGTTTGGGTATGTGTGTGTGTGTGTGTGTGTTTGTGTATGTGCGCTGATATCTTGATTTCAATTGTGATTTGTATTGTGGCACATGCATGCAGCGCATGTGGCAAGTGGCACTTGTTGCTTGCCATTTAGCTTTCAAAGTGCTCGTTTGCGCGCATAAATCACAATTTCATGTTGCTGGCAACAATTGGGCGCAAAGAATGCGTTTGGCGTGCAGCAGTGCATTGAAAGTATTTACATACATACATTACACACATGCACATAATAAGCAGACTAAGGTGGCTTGTTCTATATGTTAGCATGCATTTATTGCGCTGCCGTTTCATATGAGTTTGATTTTTATTGTCATTTCTGTTGCAAGTTTTATACGCTGCTGCGGCATTCATGTTGCATACTAATTGCAAGGCTCTTCCGCTGTTTGTTGCACTACCTCCAGCACCCACGCTATTGCAAAGGATTTCTTTCATTTCATAAACATGCATACATGTGTGTATGTGTGTGTATATGCAAGCAATTTATCGACGGATGTATGCGATAATCTTGTGTTGTTTGTCTGATTTCTGGAAAATGCGATTATTTTATCAAATCAAAATGGTGGATTTATAAAGGAAAATACAGAAACAAAACTGCAGTTGATTTTCTGAAAGACAAATTGTCTGTATTATATTGTATTATACATAGGAATTGCAACAGCAACAAATATATAAAAATTACAAAAACAACTCATTTGAATTATATTTAAACTACTACAACAACAACAACACCTATATATAAAATTATCTACATACTACGACAACAGCAACCACATATAAATTAAAACAATCCTTATTGTTTATATTAATTATAAAAATTATATAAACAACAACAAATATATAAAAATTTTATATAAATTACAACAACAACTATCAATATATAAACTACACCAACAACTCTGTATGTATTATATAAAAACTGCAACAACAGCTATATATAAATTATATATAATATAATAAATAACAACAACTAAATATAAAATACAGCAACAGCGTTATATTTACAAAAATATTATATATACGACAACAGTTATGTATAAATTATATATGGATTACAAAAACAACCATGTGTAAGTTTTATATAGATTACAACAAAAACTATGTGTAAATTATATATGAATATCAATAACAATTATATGTAAATTTTATAAAAAATATATAAACTATAAAAACAACAAAAACAATACAACAACCATGGGTAAATTATATATAAATTAGAACAATATTATTACAACAACAACAACAAATATATCTAAATTATATCTGAATTAAAACAACAGCAAATATATTGTATATTATTAAAAAAATTTATATAAATTACAACAACAACAATAACAACAACATTAAATACATATTACAATAACAAATACATTTACAACTACATATAAAAACCTCTGTATATGAATTTAAACAAAAGCAATTGTTTGTGAATTATATACAAAGTACAACAACAACAACCATATATAAATTACAACAACAACTAGTGCGGATGCACTCTTCCCTAATGCACCAGATGCGGCTTACACTGTTGTTGTTATTGCTCTGGGTGCAGCACTTCTTCTTCTTCCTAACACCACGTTTTATATACAACAATTAATACAACAGACAATACAGACAGCGAGAGCATTCTTGAAAGTAAAGTTATAAAAGAGCAGAATAAAGTCGTAAGAGGAATGGGCAAAGTTCACTTGGAGACAAATAGAGCTTTTGGTAAGAAGGAACTGAGAAATCTGACATGTTGAAATCTCAGATACAAATTTTATCAATATATTAGTCAGATTTCATATAAGCAAAATGAAATATTTATATTTAAATTTCAATATTCGGGCACTAAAAACCGATGTTTCAAGAATAGTGCGGTCCTCTTTTTAGGCGCATTGGCTCCGTATTTATATTCACTCGCGGACTGTCATCTCAGTATGATACCACAAAATTATTAAAAGAATAATAGGAGGGCTCAACTATATCAAAATATTGGCCTACTCGACGCTGAATTGCAGAACAGGCGAACAACTTGAAAAATTCACACACTGAAGTTATCAAAGCCATCCAGGTCTGCTTTGCAAACCTTTAGAACTCGTATTTTTCAGACGGTTTAAAGAAGTTGGAGCTTCGCTAAGACAAATGTATCCAGCCAGAACGAGATTATGTTGAGAAATAATAAGCTAAGTTAGAAATTACTACTACTTTATCTATGGATTATTGATTTTCCTTCCAGATATGTGTAATATTTGACGCCAAAAGCCAAAATTTGTCGCTGCAGATTATTTTTCTACACATGAAGCGCAGCAATAAAGTGCTAGCCAGCAAATATTTAATGATAAAGGGCTTAAATCGATAACTAAAGTTTTATGGATCAAAAGTATGTGCGTGTAACCTTGCAGCGACCTTGAATTATTTTTTTGGTAAATTTTTCCAGTCGCTTTTCAAAATTTAATAAATTTGGTTGCAAATATTTAGTAATTTCACATACGACAATGATGAGAAATGAATATAAATAGCAAAGTATATTTAAGCGTTTTCAAGCAAATACAATTTCCATATTACTATATATATATATATACGTAAAAATTCTTTGAAATATATTTTCTGTGTATATTAAAATGAACTTATAAGCAATTATAGCGATTTTAATGATGCCAGCATACACCTGTTCCGTTACCGCGTAATTTTCTATATTAAAAGCGATTTTCATCGAACTGATTTTGCGACAGAATAAAACAACAAACACCCGCATATTTATAATGGCACTCAGCCCCATACACGACATTTGTATGGGTGTATTGAATACTGTATGTTTTTAAGTGAGTAATTTTCGTATGCTGTCTGTTTGTAATTTAATTTCAGCTTAATACAACAGTATAATCATATCGAATGCGATCTCGTTCCCAAGCGTATCATTAAATTGCAATGCTCTGGCAATTTTCAACAACAGCAGCAACAGCAACAGCAGCAACAACAACAATAACAGTAATGACAACTTTTAATTTCAATGATCTAACAATAATAAGATTTTTTTACTTTCCGCAAGCAGACAACAATTCTTAGCTTCATCGCACATAACCTTAAAATTTTGTTGTTGGAAATTTGATTGAAAAAATTACAAAAAAAAAACAAAAAATTACAAAACAAAATAAAAAATTACCAAAAAAAAAATTACGAAAAAAATAAAAAATAAATTACAAAAACAAATTACAAAAAAGTTTAAAAAAACAATTTGAAAAAATTTTAATGAATGAAATATTTATGAATGTGTGCATATTCAATACTATTTATGTTAATGCCTTTCATTGTATAAGCTCGGCATTTAATTGTTTGCTACACACACACATACATACATATATGTTATTATAGCCATACATATGTAGTTGTAGTTGTAAACAATATTTCCATACAAACAAATATAAATGCCATTAACTTTGCACTTACTTCAATTCTATTTCTATACCTTTGTTTTTTCCAATTTGTAGCGTCTCAAACAATTGCTGAAGCGCAGCGCCGCTCCAACGCTGCCGACAGTTATTTCAAATTTAATGCGGCGCTGTGAACTTCTACTGTCGCTTTTGACCTTGAATATACATGTGCGGGGGAGCAGACAATCATTTTCATATAGCCAGCTTGCTGTCACACACACACACACACACACACAAATACACTCATGCATAAAAAGCGCTGTTGCCGGTTGCCGGCGTGTAGGGAAAATTTAGCTAACAAACTCAGCTCATATGTAGAAAAAACAACCAAAAAAAATAAAAAGTTGTTACAAAAATAACAATAAATATGAATTACTTATAATAGCAGCAGCAGCAATCGCAACTAACAACAATCGCATTTTCTGTGTCAACGTAATTCACAGACAAATTACCGTGGCAACAACTAAGTAATAAATTAGCGATTCGCCAAGAATATGCTGAGCTAAGTGCAGGAGGGAAAATATTACAGCTATTCGGAGGCACCAAGTGCTCACTGCGTTTTGAGTTTGAGTTTTATTCGGGAATTTTGCTATAAGCCTTGCTTAGATTACTCATGCTTTTTTGTCAAAGTGTTAGAAGAGGCTGAAAATTCTCTTCCGAACTTCGAATATCGAAAAAAAATATAGTCCACCGTGCCCCCAAAGATGCTGCTGTAGTTAAATACATGCAATTAACATTTTAGAATTCGAGTATGCCCCATATACTTAATGATACAGTGCACTAGTCGTTGGTTCATTAAACTTAGATGTTAAAATAAAGCTTTAAATAATACGTAGGGATTCAATAAAGGTTCCTTGCAGGCACCGGATTATTTGCTTTGAAGGAGAGAGAGGAGAGGAGATTTTGTATTAAATTTTATTTTATTATAAGAGCAACAAGTTATAGTAAACTTAACTTGCGTTTACCATACACCGCATGTTTACTCGGCCCTCACTACCTCATTCTTCGTTCCTTCGAAAAAAAATTTTTAAATGTATACGCTTATGTTAGGCTAAGCACACAGCGCAGCGGTAAGTGTTGCAAGCGACTCCAGAAGCAACTTTTAAAATCTATTAATACTCGAATCAAAGAAAATGGTACTACTCACCACAATTTACTCAATTTGTCATATATACTATGTAATCTCAACTATATTATACTTTACACTGTGTTGCGATATGTTTACAGCCTTATGGATCTCGTTCGAAATTTCCCGCGAAAATTTAAGCCTGTATTTAATAGAACTGACCTGTCTTTGCAAACAATGACAATCTCTTATTGACACTTAATTTTATATAGAATACCTACCTACTAATACCTACCTACATATAATACCTACCATACCACATAATACCACAGTTTGACATATAATATCAAATTTTTGTTACAATTGTGCCTAATTTTTGATAAGGACCAGCGCATAGTAGATCCGATACTAAAACGCAAATAATATTTGTTTCAGCAAGAAAAAGTAGTGCCGTTCACATGAGTTCTGCGCAAGTATTTCTTAATGAACTCTACTTTTCTATCAATCTTGAAACATAAATTTCTGTATTGCACCTCCCTACTATATGTTCTCAGCCTTAGTGCGGTTGCTTCATGATTTCTAAAAGCGAATGGTACTGTAATATAAATGAAATCAAAAAAATAGTCATGTAAGTAAACAGATTGTCATCAGTAGTGCTGAGACTTGCCCCGCTACTTTCCAAAAATTTTTAATATTTTTCCACCATTTGCTTATGATACTAACTTCGATTTAGATGACAGCAATTATATTATTTTTAGCCAGCAGTTTAGTGTACTTGAGATTTGTAGAAACTAGCAAACTATTTCCAAAATGGAATTTGAATCTCTCTGGTATACAATATAGTTGGTATATATATAATTCGGTTGGTTTGATAAATTATAAAGGACGACTTCCACAAATGTGGGATTGAACGCTCTCTCAAATCTGTCAGAAATCATTTCAGATCAGCTGAGTCCACCAGACTGCACACAAAACAAAATACAACGCACAAAAAGCTGAGAGAAAATTGAAAGACTGGACATAATGGTTTGATATTTAAGCTTAAGTACAAAGCTCGCAAGTGATTTTCTTTCAATAATTTGGGCTTGAAGTTACGGTTATTAATTAAGTTAATTAAATTATTATCCAATTTTAATTAAATTGTTCCAACACAGCTGATTAAAAGCACACTAGCTGTATTGACCTTGCGACCTTGACGTATATTTGCGAGGCAAGCACACAAGCTTAGCTCGACTCCGATATGAATGTGTGTGTGTGTGTATCCATGCCACATACTTGTAATGTCTGTGTTTTAAAAGCAAGGACCAGTTTTCGATCTATGCCTCCAAAAATTCGACTGTCATGAAGAATCTTTATGCGCAGTGAATGATTGAACGAAGGGCTTGTAGTGAAGGCAATATCGTTTGGGAATACTTTTCGATCGATTCCATTGATGTTTGTCATTTGTCAGTGGAGAAAGTTCTTAACAAGAAAAGTATTCCATATATATACTCGCGGCTCTCCTTTGGTAACTACTGCCTAAAATTTACAGAACTCAATTTGTGGGAGCATTGCTCTAATAATTGTTCCCTTTGCAGCCTTGTTAATGATTTAGTAGTGATTTTCAAGGCTCAAGTACAAGATAAGGGAAGATCTGAAACATATTAATGACTTCTACAATTATCTCAAACAATCGAAGAACTCATAACAGATCTCAGAGTCGGGATCTCAGAGTTGGGAAGATGTAAGCTATATAGAAATGTTGGCGTTGAACTTTTGGTCGACTTCCTAGCGACACCGAAAGCAAATACTGAACGAAGAAACTTGAAAACAAAGTATAAATTACTGAACTGAGAGATTAGAACTCCTCCAGAAGGATGTTGGATTAAAATGGCGCCTGTAACATAAATGAGGAAATATTGAAGCTCTGCAAAGCATCAGCGCAGTTTACGAATTAATAGAACCCCGCTGAACATCGGCTCGGATAATGTAGTGTGTTCAAGTGGCACAAAAGAAGACAATAATAAACATTTACCGCTATTTGAGTCCTAGGTCTGTAATCGGCCATAACTATGTGGTAACATATATGGTGTAGGGGGCAAAGAAGGGTTGGCAACTCGTCTAAGCCTCAGGTCTTTGAACAAATAAAAGTCAAGAGATTGAGTTTTAATTGTAACATATTAGATTTTATAGAGACTGCTGGAGGTTATTGGTCAAAAATGGTCGAAATTTATATGTTAGTCTGGAGGGCGATAGAACTTGTTGAACCTATGAAACCATGCACCCGTTGAGTACTTTTGCTACCTGAAGAATAGTTGCTAGTAAAATAAATATGTTGGTGACCTCTCATGTCTAGGAAATATATCGTTTACAATAGCTTAAAGCACAAGTAAAAGAGTGCTATAGCCAACCAAATCCACTTAGCAAGCGGCAGCATAATTATACAATCAAGCACATATGTCTCATTATATGATTAGTTTGTGAGCCGACTTTTCTCATACTAACAAGATTGTTGTCATTGTTCGAGCACTCGAAGTGATGCTTAAATTCAAAGAGCCAAGCACATGCTTCAAATTCACTTTTTATGTGTTGCCGCTGCTGTGTTTCTAGCATTGTTCATGCCACTAATTTGCAATGGCGCACTTCAGCGCGCTCGCGTAATCGCTTGCAAGCTTGTGCTGCTTTTTGCTGTCAAGGTTAGAATAATTTCTAAAAGCAAATCACAGACAAAAGACAAACAATTGCAGAAAAACACACCAACACACACACGCACGCACACACACACACACACACGTGTAAATAAATTAAATGAAGGAAAAATTACGAAAAAAAAAAGAAAGAAATTACAGTTTGCCAAGCAAAGTTAGCGGAAAATTAATGTGATACACGCATGAGCGCCACTTGCAGCCCTGACGCCGCTTAGGGGCGATTGCGAAATCGCAATGAAACAATGCAGCAGCGCATATGACGATGTAAAGCGAAATAATTGTGTTGGAAACAAAAGACTGAAGCAGCGAACCTCAGCGCATGAGGGGGGTGTGGGTGGTAACAAATGGTAAGAAAAAATTAAAAAAAAAAAAATACTAAAAAATATTTCGAAAAATAGAAAAACAATTTAAAAAAATACAAAAATCGAAAAAATTAGACAACAACAACAACAACAACAACAAATAATACAACAACAACAAAAAATATGTAACAACTTCAAAAAAGAATACAAAAACAACAAAAAATAATACTATAACAACAAAAAATAATGGAACAACAAAAATAATACAACAACAACAATAAAATCTTCTGCTGCAAAAATTCATATGACCATTTGTGTATTCTTTGAAATTAAGTACAATGACAAATCTTAAAATTTTATTTCTTTATTTCTTTTATTATTGGTTTTTTCTTCTACTTGCCTGCTTATGTAACATTACAGCATTTATTCCACAAGCATACATAATGCAGCGCACATGCATTGCTTTAATATTTTACGTAACATTTTCCAATTCGCAGAATTATTACTTCGCCTTCATTGCCATTGTTCAACGCCTACAAATAATGCGTGCGTTGTTGTTGTCAATTTTGTTTTTCGATTGTTTTTCGTTGTTCTCCACTACAACGACAATCTCATGACACACACCGTTTGTTGTCTCTATTTGTAACCACAGCGCTGTCAAACACTCACAGTGGCATGCCACACATTTCTTTATTACCTTTACAATATGATTTCAATGAGTGGCGCCAACGTTGTGTCTGGCCACCGTGCAACAATTATTCATATGCACGCACATTTGTGGTGTATGTGTGTGTGTGTGTCGGCGTAGAGGGTGCATCGCATGCGGGAGCTGTTCGTGGACAAATAAGGCCACATACTCGCCGCTGAGACGTGACCTACATCAAACTTTTGGTTGCTGAATGGCGAGAGGGCAGCATGAGCGAACCCTGCGTGTGTGTTGCAAGTGCGTTTGTAAGTGTGTGTTGGCAATTGCGTGTGCCTTCAAATCATTTGCTGTGTATTGACATTGATTTTTGCGTTTGATTTTTCACTTTTTCAATTCTTTGGAATTACTTTTAATTTTCCCACGACTTCTACGGTGGTCGGGTGTTCTTTGGAAGGAAGGCGTGATAATGGCAATGCAAGTGCGAAAAATCAATACTGTTGTATTGATACTGCTATGAATCAGTATTTTTTCTAAGCGACTTCAAATGTACTGATATATTTATTTTTTTCATAATTATTTCACTTTAAAAGTCGCGGCTAAATTTCAAGGAGCTGGAGTCCTTAAGTGGCTGCGATGACTTTTGAAGTTCAGTAAGTAACTATTTTGTGGCTTGAAAGCTCTAACAGAAACACCTCATGGATTGTTTCTAGCTAGCTAAATTGGCTGCTATAACCCATGGCCAAGCTATTAGTACCCACACTAAATAACAGTCTATAACATATTACCTTACTAGTGTTATAATAGTCAGAGAAGGAGCCCATAGAACTTATTATATACAACAGAAATCAATCAAAAAGCAATACAAGTCCAATTATCGGTTAGGTTGTGCGTCTACCTAGTAGAAGAAGAAGTTGTAAGTATTCACCACTTACCGATTGGTACCCAATTGCCGGTGTCCTTGTGAGCCTTTGTGTCATAAATTCTAAGAAATTTATTATAGAGGAGGTGTACATTGAGCTAATTCATTTGAGCATAATCTCTTGTTTTGTCAGAATACCAGCTGATATGCACCAACATTACGACTTGTGGATGAAGTTGTTCAAACAATACCTGGATATCAAGATTACTTAATAAGAAGATGTGTTGTAATGAGTCTACTTTTGGTAATATAATGTGGAAAATAGTTGAAATAAAAGCATTAATATAAAAATTTTTGTAAAACTTTGGTAAAAAAACTTATTTTCCAGCAAATAAATACTAAAATATAGTTAAGTCAGGTCAATGAAAGCAATTGTGTTTGCCAGAAAGCATTAAAATATCTGAATAAAAACCCTTTATGTTGAAGTGGAGTATAAAAAGACACACCTTGTATCACAGCATACAAGAAAATTTGCTTAGCCTACATGCTTCCTACTTCAAAGATAGGAATATAGAGTAGCCGAATTTTCAGTGAAATTTGTAACTGATCGAGTAAATGATAAAACGGTTTTCACTCACTGCCAAATACACTGTAACACACACACACACGCACGCACACATACACACACACGCACACCTAAAAGAAGCGCGGAAGTGACCAACGCTCGATGGCAATTAGCGGCAACACCAAACGCAACATCCGCTAACATTCAATTGGAGCTTCTCAAAGAGCCAACGGTGCGTTGAGATGCTGTTATGCGGCTACTGTATTACGGTTGAACATCTTTGTTGTTGTGTTTGCGGTTGTAGATCTTCACTGCGTGTTGTTGCTTTTAATTGTGCGACATTAGCATTGTTTGTTTTGCGCTTCTCTCGCTTGGCTATCAAGAGTTTTACTCTGTTTTTTGTTGTTTTTTGTAGTGCTAATGATGGGAGAATTCAACGCTTCAAAGCATACAGTTTGATTTTGAAAACAATCTAGATCTTCATGTCGGCCAACTGCAAACTCTCCGATCACTATATTTATTTTCGGTGGCCTTTGTTGTGCTATTGAAACAGTTTGCTTATCAGCGCAGACCAGTTGCCACAGCAAGCCTCACTAAAACTAGGGAAATGGAGTAATTAAAATGTGAGTTAATATTTTGTTGTTGTTTTAATCGTAGTAGCGACTGGCGTAATTAGTTTATTACAATTATAAAAGGTGGGCATGAAAGCAGTTAGTGGAAATAAGTCGGTGTATCGGTGGACAGCTAGTGCGGGAAGTTTTTTTTTTACATAGACTGGAAGATTGCTTCGTGGATAGCTTTGTGTTGTCGTAAAAATTTTTTGGTAGTTTGTTCCACTTTTTCTGTCAATACCGTCGATTTTGATGGATAACCGTTTCTTATCGCTCTGTTGAATTGCTTGCTTTCTCTAACCCTTTCTTGGCCTTTGTTGTGTATTGCACACATTTTAGAGTATTTCTTAATTGCTTAGGCTTTGCTTCTTTATATAAAGAGCTGTGTGGCAAGAGTTGATTGGCTGTTAAATTGAGCCTTCAAAAAAGCCTAATTTTGATAATTTATTCTTGGAGTAAGAAAAAGGAATCGAATTTCCTTCATGCAGGTTTTATTATGCATATGATTAAGTGTATAAAAAAATGTAGTATACTGGTATACTAGTAGTATACTGTAGTATACTTTGACATAAAATGATGGGTACTGGGTCAGTCTTCGAAGTCACCTGTTTCAAAATGGTCTATATGTATGACGGTGATTCTAGGAACTCATGCAATATGAAACATAACAAAAGCAAGGGCTCTAAGTATACAAAAGACGTGCTAGTAAGGCACCTATATTTTCAGTTTTGCATCAATATTTCACAAAATGGTGGATCTATAAAGGAATTAAATTTTTAATTTTGATTTCTAATCTTTTAACCAAAAATCAGCCTTAAATTCTTCATAATAAGTTGCAATAATAACAAAACACTTTTCAACATTTTACTAGATAATGTTACTGTAGAGCTACGATTGAATTTTTAGGCGAATATGTATAATAAAAAGTTTGAGATATTACCTGATTTGAAAAATGCTTAGAGAATTTCTTGTAGGCAAGCCAATGGTTGTGGTTATGATAATAATATGTTTCTTAATGTACGATTATTTTAGTACTTCGTCTTCTGAACGCCTTGCTCAACAAACTTTTCGTCAAATGAGGCATATTCGATTAGACTCTGGATAGAAACAGCGAACTTAGGTGTGGTTAAAGTCAAATACAAATAACATTAATTAGAACCGAAATTATTCCGATTACTACCGCAGAATTTCAAAGCACTCGCCTATAAATCATTGCAGAGCATGCCTCTTTCAAAGAATATTATGTACAAAGATGCAATTCACTTCACAAATATATGTCCAATTAACCAATAATTTTTTCAGAATCACTCAAAATTACCAAAGTTCTAAATAAATTAGAAAACAATATTGTACAGGGTGTGCACTATGCCCAATGATTGCAACTTTATGACGCCATAAGATCACAAACGTCTCCCATAGCGCTTCTTTCATAAACTTTTGACTATAACTTACGGCCTTAGTCTCAAGTACTTATACTCGTGCAGGTGTAGAGCAGAAGTACGCACTTCTATATAGACCTTCAGCTCGCAGAGCACTACAGCTAAACTCACCTAAACCAATTTTCCGTCTCAACAATTCAGTGCACACATAAAGTAAAACGCCAAGCGCCTTATTTAAATACACTTAATGTCAACGACTTCCTTTTAACAACGCTTCCCCCTTTCTACCACACACTTACCCCGCGAGCGCTGGCGCTTTCCCACATTTAAACTGGGCATTTCAATGCTAATTAACTCGGCTTAAAGGCGCCACTCCAAACGCCAACGCCACCGCCTTCACATGCAACAAAAAAAAAAGAGAGAAAAACAAAATAAAACTAAAACAACAATAGCAAAAAAGCACAAATCCACAAAAACTCTAACTTACCGCAACACATCTGCCGCATTCACTTGTCCACACACATTCTACACTGAGCCGGCGTCTGCTGCGGGTGGTTGCCGCTCGTTTGTTGCTGCTGCTGCCACTGTTGATTTTGCCCATAAATAGCGCAACGGAAACGTGCCACAGCGCCTGACGCATACAACACCACTTTTATTGGCTGCATTTATGTTGCTTGTTGTTTGTGTTGTTGTTGCACTTTTAGTCGATTTTTCGCCTTTTATAGATTTCCTCCATTTCGATTTCACATTTGACTTTTGCCTTAAATTTTCTTAGTGCCTTCTGCCCTGCTGCAATTGCGCTTTTATGGCGGTGTATTGGCGGCGCGCAATGTTGTTGTCTTGAACAATTAAAACGTGATCAATGTGAATAATTTGTTGCAAGCAATTTGTTCGGCACGCACATTCAAATTTCGGTATGTTGCACGATGGACACAGCATTGCGTCTCAAGTGAATGCTGCTTCCACACAACTTCGTTGCCTGGAAGTTGCAGATGGTGGTGGTAACTGGTTGGAGCATACTTTGTTTGTTGTATGTAGATTAGGAAACTTTGAAACCATGCAACCTTTCTCTTACTATAGAGACCAAAAATCTTTAAATATGAATACCTGCATATAACTTTTATTTACGTTAATTTTGTTGCAAGCCGACAGAAGCACCCTCTGTAGCATAAGAAACCATGAAAGAGGGCAATACTCTGGGCAGGTGTTCTTTAGCATAAGCCTCAAGTTAATGCCACCATTTTCGAAACAATGGTGAATGAAAATATTAGAAATTCAAAATTTGAAAATATTCGAAATTTGAAAATATTCGAAATTTGAAAATATTCGAAATTTTGAGATGCTTTTCATACTAAATTTATGAACTATTATTATATTTTGAACAATGAACTTATCCAATATGAACTCTATGACCTCTTAGAGTAATAAGACTAGCTTCCGATTTCATACTCCGTATTCTAAATCAAAATTTGCCACCAAGAAGTTTAAACTTCTGAGATCAGCGGCAATGCACAAACCTTCTGAAAGCCTAACTGAGTCTTCGCAATTTATAATTTTGAGTCCACTATGTTTCTGAATTCTAAAAGCAATAAAAAGACTTTGTGACAAGACCAAGCAATCTCCTCTAAGCGGAAATGTACTGAAATATGTGTTTCTTATGTTCAGTGGAAATATTTAACACAGATCGATCTTTAGATTTATGTTTTGAATTGAGGGTGCTTTTGGCAAACAAAGACAGTGACACCAACACAAAAGCAACGACCGGAAAATTCATCATCTCATATGCTTTCGCTATTTCGAATTCTATGTTGACTTTCGAGAGCCTTGATTGCTTAGATAGTTAACAAAAAAATATGAAAAAAATCCGAAAGTTACATAAAATGGAAATAAATGTCCACTTAATGCTCTGAAAATTAGTTTTCAAAGTGTTCAGAAAAGTGTTTTCAAACAAATCACTACTTAAACAGGGTTTTCAATATGTTTTCCAGTACTACTTGCTGCAAAGTTGAACTTTATAAAGAGAAAGAGCTTTGGTAAAAAATAAAACATTTTATTTTTCAAAAAAATTTTCATTTTATTTAAAATTTTTTTATTAGAAATAATGTTTACATTAATTTAAGTAAAGAAAAAAAAATATTATTTCAAAAAAATGCTTATATATTTAAACAATTTTTTCGTTTTAAATAATATTTAGAGTAATTTCAATAAAACATAAAAAAAATATTATTTTTAAAAAATGTTAATATATCAAAAAAAAAAAATTTTTTTTTACTACAAATAATATTAATAGTAAGTAATTTAAGTAAAGAATAAAAAATATTATTTTTATAAAATGCTTATATTTTTGAAAAAATTTTTTATTACAAATAATTGTCAGAGTAATTTAAATAAAACATAAAAGCTATTCTTTTTAAAAAGTGCTAATATTAAAAAAAATTTTTATTACAAATAATATTTAGAGTAATTTAAGTAAAGAATAAAAAATACTATTTTTGAAAAATTTTCGAACTTTTTTTAAACTTTTTTATTATAAATAACATTTTCAGAAATTTAGAAAAATTAATTTGTATAGTTCATATGGCAGGAATTTCTGCAGTGTCAAGCAGCAACTTCCAAAACGGTCACTAAGCATAAGCCAACACCAAATTGTAAGACCCTACTCAAATACATACACACTCATAATAAGACAAAGTGTTTGTGCCAAAAATTTAAGCACTTCAAAGCTTCTGCCAATTTCTTCTTCTTGTTTCTGCAAGTCATTAGAAAAACAGTTCAGCTGGCTACCGTTTTGCCCACAACAGCCGAAAAGGCAATTGACAATTCAAAACTGCGCTTGACGCAAGCAAAGTTAGGCTTAAATTAAGGTTCTCAAACCGCAAGCTTACCGTTAAGTGGCAGCAATTATTATGAACTCCAGCAGCTCGTTATAAAAACGCTTATGAAAATATGAAATTAGTCTGAAAATCAAAAGTGTGGAAAAAGAGTAAGTACTAAAACCCACTTCGAGTTGCGTCACTCAGACTCCAACACGCTGACGCTGGCTAAATAAACAAAGTGCTAATGGCTCATACCACTCAACCCCCACTTGTGCTAGCGACAATATTTACTTAGCCATTTTTTGCGCTCCCCCCATGTTGCGGTCATCGTCATTCGGGCGGCGCGAAAATGATCTAATTTGTTGAACGTATTTATTATTATTATTGCCGCCACTTATCAGCGCTGTCGTGCTATTGAATTGAAATCAATTCAGTTTTTGCGGTCAACAAAAGTCGTAGCAACACTGGCAGTCGAATGGTACACTACTCAAGCCAAGTATGAGTGCTGACGCCATGCCAGCAGCAGCATCAGCAGCAGCAGCTCATTAAATGGGTAGGGCGCGCGAAAAATTTGCATGCTCATTGCTTCATCAATTCGCTGGTGAATATGAGTAAATTGCAAATGAAAATATGCTATTAGTAATTCCTCAATAAATAAATAAATAAATAAATAGAGCAGCGTACCAATTGTGAGACCAAATTCGGTAGCAGCTAAAAATAGCGTATTATTATTGCCCACAGCGACCGGAACGAGTTTGTGTCTTAAGTCTACTGATTTATGCTAATGTGGAATGCTTTGGCCTGTAAGTCACCGGCGGTTTGTTTGTTTGCCGGCTTTGGTTTCGGAAATTCGGGCGAAATCAATATTTTTCGTTATACTATGACGCATCGACCGATTTTTTTTTTCTTTGTGTAATTAGAAGTAAGTAGCATATTCGGTAGTATATTTATAATTAGGTAGTATATTCGGGTAGCAGTGAACTCAAAATATTGCTTCGAATTAAGAAAAGTAAAGTTAAAGCGCTAACTACTCTATTGTGTCTACCAAAACTTATTGTAAGTAAGTAAGGAAGTACTAAGTTAGCGCTGAAGCGAATACTATATACTCCACTGTAGCAATTAAAGTAAATTTTTTACATTATCGGGCCTGCCTTAACAATGAAGAGCAGGTCAAGTTAATATTTTCGGTCATAAGAAGCCTTAAAAATCGACTAAATCGAATTCTTTGTACGATAGTACTATGATAAATGTATTTAGCCTCTGTAAAATATTAGTTTATGCATCATTTTGCGCCAAAAGCTCCCTTGCAAAGTCAACAGATCGGTTGAAAATTCTTATATTCAGTAAAAGAGGGCATAGTGGAATATATATTGTAAGATATCTTTCATGCTTATTCTTAATGTGTGAGCTATCTATTCATAATTGTGTATTATTAGAATATATAGAAATTGAAAGCTAGAACACCAAACTGGCGAGTAAAGGCGTGCATTACCAGATGGCCATTTCGAGAGTGTTGCATTATTGGAATAAACGCAAAAACAAATGAGAACATGAAAAAAATATATGAACAACTGCTCTAGAGTCAAAGAAATTCCTTGGATTAATATCTATTTTACCTTTTAATGAAGTACGAGTACATTTCAACGTAGTTGGCTGATTTCAATAATGTTTGCATATATTAGCTTGGCCTTACTTAGTTGCATACAGTAAGTCTTCAGCCAATAGTAGCTTAAATATTTCATATGTTTATCAAAGTAGCGCATACTGCAGTAGAGTCCTTTTATGTAGAGTCCTTGCTATTAATTTCCTTCAAATATATTAGCGCAACTTTATGCTTACTGGTGAGTGTGAAGTGAATTCTCTAAAGCGATTAAAAACCTTTGCTACGGATGGTATTTTCTTATAGACTAAAAAAATTACAGTTCTGAAATGTTATTGACTATAGCATTGAGCAAATTTTAAATGACTACTCTAACAAAAATTATCAGAAAACACTTGTCAATATGTATATTATTTTCATAATTATCTTCCGTGTCGCAGCCAAGATCTAAGCGAAATGATGGTGTACAAAGCATACTTTTGAATCTGAAACTGATTTTTATAGGATTTAAAAACCTGTGATTATGTATAGTTGTTGTAACATGCTGTTATTAGAATATTCTTTGGAATATAGTGTTGTGATGCTGTGAATCTCTAATAGAAAAGAAAAGCTTCACAATTTAAAAAGTTATTTTCTTCAAGCTGTAAGAAAAGGATTGGAAAAGTATTTGCACATTTTCTGCTTAAAATGTAATATCTGTACGAAACAGGATTTCTAGTTTAAAGATAGCTATCTATAAACTATCGAAATTAAGCGAGTCATAGAAAAATGCACTCTTCTTTGCTCAGTATACTTCACAGTTGCATAATCTAAGTATACTAAGGACTTTGTGACAAAGATTTTTCATTAATTTTTAACCGTTTGATGACCTCGTTAAATTTATGCAACAAATGAAGTCATATTATGGTATTCCTCTAGGTATAACATTGAGCAATATTAGTCAAGAAAGTGAAAGTCTAGCTTGACATTTAAAGAAACTTTTTTCTAGCTGCATTCCGGTTTTACAAATCCTTTGCGAAGAGTCTTTGAAATCTTTGTGGAGTTTTGTATTTATATTTTTTCTAAGTTTGGTGACATCTAGCTGAAATTATTTTCAAGTAGACAAATTTATTTAAGCAATTAATTTTAAGCAGAAGCACAACAAATATGTGCTCTATTTATACAAAAGGAAGAAAACCTACAGGTTGTCTCCTGATACCTTACAAATTCTTACCTTTACTATTACAAATGCTTCTACGCCAACACTATATCAGCATCCAGGCAATAAAAAATTCCTAGCTATAATATAATACCTAATAATATATACCTACAATAAATTATGTCTACTACTCTTAAAGAAAATAATGAAATATTGGCAATTTACTTCAAAATAAACAACAATTTCGAATTCCAAAGCAACAAATTGCCTCTCATTCATTTCCTAGAACCGAAAATTTCATGCATTTATATCGAACAAGTGTGGAATAAATTTATCAAATATTAATTTACTTAATTTTTTTTTAACCAAACCTGGCGCTACTCGCATTCTTTTCTATACTTTATACACTTTACTGCATGATTATTTTGCTTCCATACAAATATATTCACCAGCTATGAGCTCAGCCATTCATTAGTTGCTCGAGTCATCGTCTGCACCAGTTTGGCATACAAAATCAGTCTGTGACTGCACTACTTCCTCTACGCATTACATAAGCAACAGCACACACATAAATACATACACAACATACACAAGGTAAAGTATACACTTGGTTGTTCTATAAAAATATTCAAATAGACTACTGTTCTCGCTAATGTGTCTGCGTTCATACTATTGTTGTATGCGACAAATATCGGTTGAATGACGATGAGTGGCGTCAGCGAACAGACAGCAAATAAGAGTTGGAAAATAGGAATAAATTTAAAGTGGTAAAAAATGCGCTGCTGCGCAGACGACAGGTTGTTTTTCTAAATGTAGAGTAATAGAGTATACTTTTTAGTTGTTGTTATAAAAAATTAAAAAAAAGCAATAAAACTAAAAAGAATTTCTTTTGTAAAGTAAAAAGTTTTGTCAATAAATCTTCAAGGCATAACTTAAAAATGAATTCTTTTTTGTTAATTTTTTTATAGTTAATTTTTTCTTTAATTAATTTTTGTAAATATTTAGCATTTTTTATTTCCAAAATTATTGAAAGGCTCGAATTAATAATTTTCAATCTGTGGGCAAAAATTTTTGTAAAAGTGCGTATGGCCCCGCCCCCCAATAGGTTTATTATACATATCTCGGAAACCGTTAAAGCTATATCAATAAAATTTGCTTTTTAATTATTTGCTTCTGTATATATATATATATATAACTTCCGTATACTACAAATAATGATTTCCGCTATTCTAGCAGACTTTATGCCAAATTGTCGGTCACTGTGTGAGTTACTTTCACAAAATTCCAAGAAAATATGTTTCCTAATAATCTGATATATTCATAAAACCACTTTGGTTGAGTTTATATCACATATATCACATATATCACTTTTAAGTTAACTTGGTAGATTTAGTATAAATATCTCTGACATGAAGCAAAATATAACAATGAAAGTACATGAGTCTATGGCCTGTAATATAAGTTAATAAGATACCAAATATGAATGAATGTTGAATTCTTTCGCAACATTTTTTAATATAAAGTTGTGCTAGCACCTGAAAGCATTTCTCGGCCTCTGATCCTTCCGCATTGCGTGAGTATAAAATGTTCGGTTACACCCGAACTTGGCCCTTTCTTACTTGTTTTTTATTTAAAACCATTACACAATATTTTTTGTATTTCTTTTAATATTTTTTTAGATTTTTTTTTTAAATTAAATTCATGTAAGCATAAATAATTTATTACAAATATTTAGAAACCCTATTTAAATTTTTTGAATTTTTTTTTTTTAAATTTGAAAAAAATATTTTTTTGTTATTTTTTCCTTCAAATTGATATTTAAAAAATGTAAATAAATCATGAAAAATATTTAGAAAACCAATTTACACATTTTTTTTGGTTTTTTATTGTTAAATATAAAAAAAAATTTTTGGGTTTTTTTTATTTTTCATTACTTTTAGTTCCAAAATTAATATTAAATATATGTAAATAAATAAAAAAATATTTGGGAAACCAACTTTACCTTTAAAGCACAAAAATTCGTTAATGAATAGATATATATATATATATATATGTATGTAGTTAGTACGACATAAGTAGCTTACGTGCGCCATATGCCAACCATTTGTATGTACCTGTGCATATGTGCTTAGTATAATATTTATTTTATATGCACTTCATTTCTATTAATTTTATTGCCAGCAATATTAGTGCCGCCAGTTAGCCTAACAGCTAAGCGTTGCTGCCAAGCAGAAGACAACAGCCAAAAAAAAAGGAAAAACTTTTTTTTTTATGTTTAGCCAGCTAAGCTAGCGCGCTGACATGCCTGTCAGCAAGTGTGCGGTGCTAGGGCCCAACCCGTTCCCGGTCTCATTTGTTGGCTCTTCTCGGCAGCGCGTCTGCGTCTGCGCGTGTGTCTTCGTATGTCTCCGCTTAATGTCCGTCCAAATGTCACAACATCCGGTTCTGTAGCACTGTGACTCTGCACTTTGCAGTCGCTACCATGTCTGTCCGATGGCCTGCATGGTTGCCGCAACAGTCATGTGAATGCTCCATTCATCGAGCGCGTCAATCTGTTCTCAATAAACTGCAATTGAATTAGTATTCTGAAGCAAAAGCGATGAGTGTGCAGCGTCAATATGCATTTGACATTTTGTTGTGCCAACATTGTTGTTGTTGTGATTTGTTTATGCGCTTGCACGCATGCGCATTGCTGTCATTAGCTGCACACTAGCAGTCATGCTTTTGTGCGCTTTTATTGCTGATAGCGCTGCCGTTAGCGCTGCTCCACCACTCTTGCTCACTTATTTCTAACTTTATTGCATATACTCGTACTTATGCATGTATTGTATAGGTGTAGGTGTGTAGATGTGTGCGCATATTTGTATATTTACCTTTTATGTTGTACGTTTCAACCACTTTTTATTATTCATTCATAAATTTATAGCGCTGACAATCAGTTAAGACTATCAAAGTATCTGGGGTAATAATTTCTAATGCGTTGACACAGGCACAATGAATGCCACAATGCCACAATGCCACAATGCGGCAGCAAGTGCGGCTAAGACATTGTTGTTAATATTGCTAATGCCTCTTTGTTGTTGTAATTGTTGTTGTTTTTCATGTTATTTTTGTTGCTGTTGTAATTGTTGTTGTAATTTGTCTCGTTTTTCATGTTATTTTTGTTGCTGTTGTAATTGTTGTTGTTGTTGTTGTTGTTGTTGTTGTAATTGTACTTCTTGCTGTTATTATTTTTGCTGTTTTTGCTGTCTCCTTATTGTAGTTGTTTTTATTTTGTTGTTGTTGTTATTTTTATTTTTATTGTTGTTGTTGTAATTGTAGTTGCAAACGTTTAATAATTGTTGTTGTTGTTATAATGTTCGTTGGCTTTTATGCGTTTTTGTTGTAGTTGCTTTTAATTTTTTACTGTTGTTGTAATTGTTGTTGTTGTATTCTTTAAGTTGCTGTTGCCACCGCTGTTCTTATTGTTATTATAGTGGCAACGACTATCATTTGTTGTTGCATGCGTGCCAGTTGGTTTTGCGTCTGTAGAAAAAGTGTAGGTTGGTTGCTTGCTGCAGGAAGGATGTTTGACTTGCTTTGATTTCTTTGTGGCACGCCTTTTTTTTGCTACTTTTATTAGCACTTATATTGTCCGCATACACATATATTTATTTATTTGTATATTTATGTCTATGTGTGTGTGTCTAACTTGTCATTTCCGCAACAGTTGTTTGCTAGTGTCGGCCACACAGTGCAATATTGCCGCAACAGCTGTGCCACACATTCAAACAAAAGATTTAAGCAATAGCAACTTGTCGGCAATTGATAAATGCTTCCCATTTGCATTTGTATTGTATGGCATTACGGAGCTAAAGAATAAGTGATTTTTATTGATTTTAAGATAAGTGAAGGATTTGAGAATACTTTCAGTCTAACAAACAGCTGCTACACATAATACATGGGCTTTTGGGCGAGATTTCTACGTCAACAAATATATTTGGTATATTTTACGCTTCTATTATATATTAAATATTATTAATATATATATTAATATATATACTTACTATATTAAAATTATATTACATACATAGTTCCCTATATATTTCGAAGCTAAATCAGACTCTTGGAAAACACATTTTTTCTGGTAATTACTATCATTATACCCTGTACTATACCCCAATTTTTTTTGTAGTGACTTGCTGAAAGGTAACACAAAATAAATGAAATTCTTAAGCAACATGCAGAATTGTAGGAGTCTAAAGAAATTTAAACAATATAGTTATTCAAGCATGAAAAAAATATTATTTTTAATGTTTTTCTGTTGCAAATCAAATATAAATATTTTATAAAGATTAAAATAGGCCTCCAACTTTCGAGGGTTCCGCTTGTATCCAGTAAGAAGTAATATGGTGCACATACTCAAAATTAAAAGGAAGATAAAATCCATAACCAAAATTATAGATTGGCTTTGTCAAACTGTTCCCACGATAGGTGGGTCTATGTAACCCGAACGGACCCAGATTTTTATCCAGCCAAGGACTGTCAACATGCCAACATTCATTAAAATTAGTTGAGGAGTGTTGTTGGTAACAACAACAATGTTGGATTAGTGCTAAGGTTTAGGAAGGTGTGCTCACATTTTTTATTCGAAGAAAATCTGCTAAATAATGCTTTAAAACTTCTTCATGCGGCACAGCACTGAAATAATCTACTACAACCCAAGGCCCGCTATTAATTACACTTTGTGACTTTTGAAGGCGACAACATTAATGTAAACTAAGGAGAAAATATTTATTTCAAAGACGTATTTCAAAAAACAAAATTTACCGATATTTTTTGAACACACATCGTATCCTAAAATAGGCTACACGGAAGGCTTTAAAATTGCAGACACGTAAAAGAAGAAGTCAATCTTATACGCACATCTTTTGCGGTCGCTAGGGTAAGTGGCACTTCGCTTACACACATGTGTCTTTTTTATAGAATTGATGTTAGAGTGGGTTTCCAAATAATAGAAAAAAACTTTATTTTATAAGTCTTCAATTTTGATTTAATCAAAGTGAATATTTCGGGCCAAAAAGTGATTTGATTTTTCGCGTAAAAAAAAAATTTTTTTTTAATTTTTATTGATTGGAAAAATATAATGTTGAAGAAGCATTCTATCGAAAATGACTAAAAATATGAAAAAAAAAAAATTTCTACATTTCGCATTCAGTGCACTAACAGCAAACTCGCTCATATATTCACCATAGGCGAAGCTAGTCGCAAAGCTACAGTTTCACATACAGTATTCGTCTAACCAGAAATATTCTATTTAAAAAAATATTTTTTGCTATAAATCTGGCACTTTTGTGGTACGCTATAAACTATATAAACTGCAGTGCGCACATATATATATATATATATATATATATAAATTGTTGCACATTATCGCTTATATTACATTTTATTTTTATGAATTTAAATGTATGAAAAAGCATTTGCATTGCTGCTGCTGCTTTCATTAGCCACTCGCCAGTTATAGATCACATTTGCTAGACGAATGCCAATACAAACATACACACATAAATACATACTAAACAAAAAATGCCTACTATACTTGCCATACAAAAGACTTAAGCGACGAACGCGCGCCTATACCCCAGCCCAGAAGTGGCATAACGGCACATTGTAATAAATTTTTTTATTTTTTTTCCTAATTTTTTTAATACTTTTTTGGTATGCCAGTTGGCAAGTCGCACATTTTGAGCCTATGTAAATTACAAGTTGTAGTTGTGTTAATTATACAATTCATAAGTGCACATTTATATGTACGTGTTTGTGTATGTGTGCGCATAAGCGTTTGTTGTAGAACAAATGTAAATTAATTAAGTTTTACGCGGTTTTGGCACAAGACCATTTTCGCAAAGCAACACATCGCACATGCACGCACCCAAAGCAAGCCAAAGCAAGCTAAAGCAAGCCAAAGCTGCGTGGTCACTTATAGGCCTATGCCTGGCTTAAACGCACAGTTGTTTGTGTATTGTTAGGCTATGGCGTAATTCCTGCACGCTGCTTGTGGCAGCGAACGCAGGCGACACGCCTTTAGCACGAGTTCGAACTTTATAATTCATTAAAATGGTTTAAGCGCGATTTCGAGAATCGCCAAGCCAGTCACTTTTGTTGGCGTGAAAAATTTCAAAAAAATCACAAAAAAGCAAAAAACTCAAAAAAAAAATATGAAAAAATTATTATAACAACAAGCCATTGGCAGCACGAGCATATTTTTTTATTAATTTACCGCGTCTATTTCGATTTTATTTCGCTGTTTGTCTCTAATTTTCGCTAATAAAATGCCAAATGCCGCGAGTGACCGCTGCGAGTGCGCGGGTGCGCAAATATTTGTGCGCAAAGCGTTTGACGCATACAGCGCATTTGAAATTGTTTTTTCGCTACATGGTTTGTGCTTAGCACACTTAGCGCACTTCTTAGAACGAACAACCTAAATTACAAATAAAGCACATGTCAACACACGCATGCGCGCATACTAAACAAACTGCCGTACTCGCCTTAATGATATACATACAAGGCGTTGCAAAGCGCGCATTTGCATGGAGCGTACAGTGACTTTGGTGCGTTGTAAAAATTGTAATTTCATACAGAGTAGAAGGCAAATATGTGTGTGCGGTAAGTTTGTTCAATTATAAAGAGCGCACAAAGAGAGCGGACGAAACTTATTATTTACAGAGAAGAAAGTCATAATAAATAAATATTTAAATAATTTCTTAGGCATCGAAGCTTGCTAAGCACTTGATATTTGTTCTTGGTATGCCTGCAAAAACATCTGCAGATCATTTTTTTTTTAATTAAATTTTGTTTCATTAATTTGTTTATAATGTCTTTAATTAAGTCGTAACCCACTGATAGTGTTACGCGGAACAAGTGTAATAAACTCGAAAGTTTTGTAATGCAAATGGTTTGGATTGAATTTTTTCAATAAAAATTGTATTTGCTTAACCCGCTGAGTATTATGCGGAGTCATATTGACCCTTGAGTCGAAAGTATTTAACAAGTCTTGAAAAAGCGAATGTGCTTAGGCCAAAAGTTTATCGAAGCAATACAAAACAAATCCAGTCTTTGAAAGAAATTCTAACGAAAGAGTATTCCCTTCCTTGAATTTTTTTTTAATTAAAATATTTTTGCGAAGTGCCGCAAAAAAAAATAGTTGAAAGCTTGCCTTCTCTCTAGAAATGCTCTGGAGTGAACCGATCAAACTTTTAATAGCTCGCAACTAGCTATCTTTAAGGCGCTGTCGTCCATCGAATTAGGCAATATTAGTGAGTAAATATTTAACTTAGTCATACCTTATGGTCTATGAGGATTTCCGGTAGTCTGCCCTCAAATCAATAAATCGTGCATTTGTTTATTCTGAGTCTTGTTTTTTAAATACTGTAAATATTTGTGTTAATTTGTGTGACATGAAGGCGGTCGGATTATAATAATCATGAGTGGTGCGAGACCAATTTTAACTCATGAGCTATATCATTATTTTTACCTTTGTAGGACCTTTGGACTCAAGAGCTGTATTATTATTTCTATCTTTGTAAGACCTGTGGACTTAAAAACTATATAATTTTTTCTATCTTTTTAAGACCTTTGGACTCAAGAACTATGTTATTACTTCTACGTTTATAGGTCCTTTGGTCTCAATAGCTAAATCATTATTTCTACCTTTGCAGGACCTTTGGACTCAAGAGCTGTATTATTATTTTTATCTTTGTCAGACCTTTGGACTTAAAAATTATATAATTTTTTCCATCTTTTTAAGATCTTTGGACTCAAGAACTATGTTATTACATCTACCTTTATAGGACCTTTGGACTCAATAGCTAAATCATTATTTCTACCTTTGTAGGACCTTTGGACTCAAGAGCTGTATTATTACTTCTACCTTTGTAAGGCCTTTGAACTCAAAAGTTGTATTGTTATTTTGATTTTTGTCAGACCTTATTTATGAATGACCTCTGATCTATAAACCTTTGGTTTCGTAGTGTTATAAATTTCCCAGTGAAAAATGCAGGTACTTTCCGATAAGTGATTACATAAACTATTTAACTTCTTGAAAAATGGTATTTAAAGCTCCCGAGAATCCATATAAAAGTGCTAGATACTTTTAACATTTTTATGCTTAAAAAATATAAACAACTTACCCATGAAAGAGTGAGCCATAGCACGATTTTTTTTTTTTTTTTTGAGAAATTAAAATTTACAAGAAATGCACTCGGACTTTTAACTCGCATAGCAAATATAAACTCTCTGAACTTAATTAAATTTTTGAATAGAAATTGCTAAAATATCGCCACTGTGTGAAGCTTAATAAACCTTTGCCAAGAAATATCAAACAAAGGAAATCGATAATGTGTTGCAACTGCTACTGAACTATCTGCACTTATTGCTATCGATTTTATTAACGCCATTTATTGGTGCATGTTGTTGTTGTTATTGTTATTTTTACTACTATTTTTTAAGAATAACGCGCCTTTTGGCTTAAAATAAACCCATAATATGCAAGCTGGCCAGCGATTATTAACACACACACACACACACACACACAAGAGACAATAGGCGAGTGTGTGTTGTTGCTTGCAAATTGATTACTTAAAAAGCTTGAAAAAGAAATGAAAACTACTTTTCAACACGGCAGACAACACACACCCACACGCACACAGTTTATTGATTTTTATTCTGTTTTCTTGAGGTTCGAGTATTGGCTGCACACACTACAACGCCATTTTAATGACGCGCGTGAAGTCAGTCAGTCAGTCAGTCAGCCATTCAGATTGGTTGTTGTTGGATTGCAGCGACTAAGCGACATTTGGGCACGGCCAAGCACACTTGTTGGGCCAATGAATTATGGAAATTACGCACAATGCAACGGCGGCAACTAAATGTGTATTTACAACAACAACAGCAACTATAACTGCGATAACAACAACAACAAACGATGTAACAGCTTTTTTCATACGCCAGCGGAATATTGTTGCTATTTGCTTTGTTGTTGTTGTTGTTGTTGTTCCTGTTGTTGTTGTTGTTGTAAAGGAAAAGACTAAATTGCAACACGTTCAGCACACGCCCGCCAATTGCACCGCTACGAATGTTGAATGAACGCAAAAGCATGAATCATCAGCGCATAGATAACACGCAGCGCCTGTCCGCGGGGGTGGTCAACCAGGTGTGCCAACTAAACAGAGTATTACTCGAATGTATAAAAATATAATAATAACAACAAATTGATATTTAATAGAATTTCTGCACATAGTCACTGGGCAATAAGGAAATCCCCTGCGACAGTGCGCGCGCATGCGCTTAACACACACACACACACATACACATAAACCATATATACGCACACACACACACACGCTGTGTTGCCTTAAGACGCGCACGAAGTTAATATGCATTTAAATTAATTAATTTATTTAATATTTCACAGAATTGTGGGTATGATGTTGTGGTGGCGCGCAGATGCTTCGTGTATTCGTGCATTTTCGGAATTGGCGCGTGCAGAATTTACCCGTGCCAACTCATACATACTCGGCGATAGTGTTACGTATGTGTGTAACGTACGCGTTTGCTGCTAAGCATTTCCGCTGCGCCATTTGCACACTATGGGAAATTGTATTTGGAGTAAATGCTGAGCTCAAGCTTTTATTAATTATGAACTTTCAATGGAATTTCAATTTTACACAAAGCAATAATTGTGTATTTTTTCAATGCATAAATTATTTAGCACACTTACTGTTGACTTCGCATGTAAAGTACAACGACTGAGTCATTGTGGGCTTAATTTGTATATGCTGCTAAGTGTTGTGGATTATAATGAATTATATTTAATTGCAGCGTATTGTTCCAAAAGGGCTGAATACGACTAATTAGAATATATTTGCACGAGCTCTTATAGTTTATAAATATAGCTTCTGGGAAAAAGTAGTTCATACATATATGGAAAAAAATTTGCGTAATTCAACTGCTTAGTAGCTACACACCTGCTGTTAACCGCGCTTACCTCTTTAGGGAGGGTAAAAAAAGAGTCTCTGAATTATTGCGATATGATATAGTCACTTTTTTTTTAGCATGTAGTACAAATCAAGTTACTCACCGTACTCATATATACTTATCTAAGCTGCTGTTTAAAGACTGAAATTTAAAAAAAAAATTTTTGCTAATGATATTAGTGGCAATATTAGGAGGCCATCATGACCGTGATTTGCTAAGTTCAGCAGTTAAAAATTTCAATATGACAGCAGAACTCAATATCTACTAACAGCGAAGAGCAATAGTAGACAGCTGAGTGTCTCAGAATAAATATATCTCTTCTTGGAAAGCATGCTTTAACAAAATGATAAATTGGAGTCATTGAGACATTTGTGCCTCTAAGATTTCTGTACTATATATATGCTATACTATACTATACTATATATACTATATATATTTTTATAATATATATAATCTATACTATACTATAGCTATCGCTCAGTGTACTCTTTAGCCATCACACCCTATTATAGCCTTCATAGGAGACATAGACACTTATATAGAGTAACATGCCGGCTGAAACCTTTTCTTTTTTTGTTTTTAAAAGAGAACTTTTACATTTGGAACGGTAGCTGAGTGCCAGTTATGAAAAAATTATACCAAAGAAATTACGAAATATTAAAGAAAACCAATGGCAACTAAATACAAATTACCACTAAGTGGATAGCAACATCTGTTCTGAGTGCTCTGATACTGTTTAAAAAAACAAATATGCTCCCTTGAAACATGTTGCGAGCGTATAAAAGCCGATTTGTGGACCAAAAGACAAGGAAAAGTAGTGGTGTGGTAAACTAGTCATGCCAAATAGAGTTTTGTTCTTTGAACTTTAAGCTAAATTTAGACTTCAGACTCAGAAATAGTAAAGTTCTTGCAGTGGAACATGCCAGGATATAACTTTCAAGTTATCATTCCAGATTTCCGCTCACGTTGGCAGCAGTCTTGAAAGAGTTGGAAGTTTTGCACGGAGAACATAGTTTCCAGAAAGGCTAGTAAAGAAAAAGCCAATTTTGCCATAAATGCCGAGTGCTGAAGTCAAAGAACTAGGGATACAGCGAGTGCAACCATCAATTAAGCTCATTTGCTTCGACGCGCTTAGACTGGTTCAAGTGGTGGCACATCAAATCAATCAAATACCTTGAAAAATGAGCCATAACTGAGCAGTTTCAAACGAAGATTTTGAAAAATTTTTAATTTTTTAGTGAAATAAAATCGACTGTACTGGAAAAGTTTAAAAAAAAATGGAGCGATACAATATGTATACGAGCACAATCCAGTCTTTGACGGGTCACGAAGCGTAAAATAGAGATTTAAACGTCGACATATAAAACTGCTCAGCTACAGAAAATAAAAATTTCAAGAACTACGGTTTAGAATTTAAGTTTGTGAAGTTTTTTTTTAGCATGTTATTTAATAAGTGAAGTTAGTATGATCCTTTTAAGGCAAAAAAGTGAGTCTAAAAAGTCACATGTAGTGAAATGAGTGCTGAACTCATGCTTTCAGTGCCTTCATGCTTCATTTAGTACAAATTTTGTTTTAGAATATTTTTCAAAATAAGGGCCCAAACTGTTTAAATAAGCGAGCTGGAACATTATAGTGCCTTTCTGGCAAGAGCAATGAACTACAAATTGATCTATTTAGCAGTTTTACTAAGACACAGTAATATGCAAAGTATTACCCTGCGACTAGTGTGTGTATGTAGATTTATTTAGATTTCTAAGTTTCAAACGATTAGTATATGAAGTAAGATTTGACCAGGAATCCCATAGGGAATGTGCTAAGGCAAAATGCAAAACTTTTTTTTTTTGAACGGACTCTAACTTATGAATAGTGATTTAGTAGCAGGGTTGCACTGAAGCATAATCCAATATTTTCATCAACAAAGTAGTGGGAGGAATTTTATAATCTTAAACTAATTTTTCGATTTCGAAAATAATCTGCTAGAACGAAAAGTAAGTAATATTTTTACTATTCATTATTGTTTTAGTCTTCAATATTTTTGAAAAAAATAATCAGCCGTTACAATTTATCACAATTAATTAGCAGCGCTTATCGCTACAACTGCTCTCCATATTAAAAATGTGACATTGAATTTCAGCTGCGCGCAGCCCCACCTGACATACAAGCAAGCCTCCAAGCGTACACCACCTACGACGAAGGAGGCGTCTGCGTAAAAATTTTACAGCGCCACCATATAGGCACTTGATTATTTCCCAGAAACATTTACGGCCGGCCAGCGTAATTAACAGCCAAACCTGGAGGAGCGCACCAAAATCGGTACACATAAAAAAAAAAAAAAAAAAAACAACAACAACAACAAAAACAAGAGCAACTAAATAAAATTATGAGACACTGGCACAGCGACAAAATGGTAATATGAGTGCGGTCGAACCCTTCTGCGTCTGCAGATGCGCGTAGTGTAGGTAAAGTCGAGTCAAGTTAGGCGCGTCGTGCCAGGTAAACGAGCAGCGTGACAACGCTTATTAGCCTAATTTAATGAGCTATTTTATATATTACTAAATTTGACAGCAAGGTGTCTCCAACAAGATAAGCGAAACGCCACACACACACACACACACACACACACACACAAGCGTATTGGTAGAAAAAAAAAAAAATATATTACCGCAATCGTGAGACACAAATCGCTGCGTAAGCATTTCGCTGGTGCGGTGGCGAGCGCTGCAAGGGACACATTCGTGGTAAAATCAGCAGCAGTTGATTTGGAAATATTTATACAAAATACTCCGTAGTATCCTGCGGCGTAACAAGCTGGCTGCCAGCAAGCAAATGCGCATGTGCACAGGTGTGTTTGTAAGTGTGTGTGTGTGTGCGTGTGTGTGTCACATTAACCGTCTGGTCCATTTTACCTGTACAAAAACACAAATTCCTTGCCTCCAAATGATTTAGTTGGCTTTAAAATTTTCATTTCGAAAATTTTATGTGCAGCATAACTGCGCTGACGCTGAACAACCGACTCAATATATTTATATATATGTATATATAGCAGGCGATATATTTTTTCTAAGTCGCTTACTTGTCGTTAAATGGCAGTTTGTAATAAATGTTTTACTTATCAAAATATCAAAATCACTTATGCTTGCCTGCTCGCCTTCAAATATGCCTGTGTGTGCGTGTGTGTGTGTGTATGTGTTGTACACAAATTGCTAACGCAACGGTGGGAGAAACATCTGTAAATCTAATTTCATTTCAAAATAATAAGGGTAACACATAAATAAAAGGAAGAAATGCAAGCGAAAGGGGCCTAGAAGGGCCAACAACAACAAACAGCCGATTGCAAGCCGAGTATGTGTATGTGTGTGTTGCTAGCCATGCAGCAACACAGCGACGATTTGCGATAAGCATCAGCAAAAATTATTGGACAGACAGATACTGGCAACACACACACACACACACAGACAAGCATTAAAAAGAGGGCACACAAACACACACACTCAAAAAACTATCAAAAACTCACAGTCCACACAATTGTCCACTCGCTGTTGATTGAGCGCACAAACAAAGGACAAAGTAGTTAATAGTTCTCTCGGACAGCTGTTCGAGGGTTTCATCGTCAATATGAATTTGAAATGAAAGTGAAATGAAATGAAATAATAAGTGTCTTCAACGATGGATCCTTAGGTGCTGATATGCCATTCATTTGCTGGTTTTTAATGCGCTTTTATCTTGTTACCTCGCGCCTTCTGCCAACCGCCTGCACTTAGATGTGTAAGCATGTGTGTGTGTGTGTGTGTGTGTGGGTCGAGCAAATTTGCGTTAAGATGCTTGTTGACTGATTACTCACTTGTAGTCGTCGCTGTGTAATTAATATTGCGGCCGAACGATATGTGTGGCCGAATTGTGGAATTTTGGGCCGAACAAATTTCTTTATAATTCCGGTTTTAATTGCAATGTTGGCTGCCGGAGGCTGCACCAACTGGCAACTGATTTCAGATTGTTGAGATACTGTGGTCATTTTCTCTAATTTTTGACTACTTTACAACTAATGTATTTCGGTTTTAAGACAAAGGCATGGCCTCTTAAATCTAAAGCATAAAATCTTAATGTTTAGTATGGAAGAAGTATAGCGAAGATATATGCAGTTCAGGTTTGAGCACTAGTAAAAAGTAATCCATTATTTTTGCACTAAATTGAAGGTTTTATTCAGCATAGGTTGACTTATACGATTTTGGTCAAATATACACCGTTTTATTTAATAAGCTATTGCCATTTCGAAGTAAATTTCATAACGCCACTCTCATAAGAACTCTCATCTTTATTGGCAAAAAAATTGGCGGATTGACTTTCACAAGCTTCTCTTACAGCGAATTTTTCACCAGCAACATGATGCGCCATAGACACGAGCAGTTAGTAATCGCATGGTGCTGGGCTCGAACTATCAGCTGGATGTATAAAAACCACACAATCTGGCACCCGGTGCTGCTGTTGTGAATGGTTGTTACCGTATCAGCACCACAAACACTATTCACATTTTCAGCCGCCAGGCTTGTGTTTTCACCTTTATATAAATACTGAGTCAAGCAATGACAAAATTGTCTCAGAACTTTTTTTTTAGTATGAAAGCTTAGGTTGCTAATACCATATAGCATAACCCGATCGCATTTATACAACGCGAGTTACAGTTAACTGAAGCTAACTAATGCTAAAATAATGGATTTCTTTTTACTAGGCCTTATATATGTAATACAAGCTTAACTTTCGCATTTGAAAGTTAATTCGGAAATGAATGTTATTTGGTTAAAAAAATATCATCTCCGGAGGTCTGGAAATACGAACAGTGTCGTATACAATTGTTGAGAAATTCATCCGCTAGGATCCTCGGAGAGCCAATACTGACGTGATGTTTTATATTATAGACTTATTTCTTTTTTTTTTGAATAAGCTACTGCTAAACACTATTTAAGGTAATAGCCAGGCGTTTAGTATACTTAAAAAATATGGGTAGGAGTGCAGAGTATTTAAACTTTTGAAGCGCACATGCCATTGCTCATGTGATTCAACTATGCAAAAGACCTAAGACACTTTTGTACACAAAGTTATTGACTTGACTTTGAAAGTCCAAGCAGTTTTCAGCTATCCGTATGACTTGAGAAAGGGTATATGTGTACAATCTATGACTGATATTGCCGTACTTAATTACTTTGTGCTATCTTTTGAGTCTAGTAGTATACAAGTTTGTATATATGTAAGCCGAAAACATGATATTTTAGGTCGAAAAATATCATGTCGGCAGTAAAAATATTTCGCTAACTCTAAGGCAGAGTGTGAGTTAGCTTTTGCTAATTCACATATGGACGCTTATGAGAGACTAAAGGATCTGTTTGTTTTGAAGTCTTAAATTGGAGGCTGTCTGCTCTTTCGTTCACCACTAATGAATAACAGAAATGCTGAAGCAAGGAAACCAAAGTAGTGGTAGAAATATAAATTCAACTAGCACCTAAATTTAGATCAGCGGATAGATTTAACTGTATGCAACCAAATTTGAACACTTCAATGAAAATTTTTTAGAAATTCTTCGAGAAATGTATGAAAAAGTAACTCAGCTAATACTTCGTGGTTACTAGTTGGTTTAGATAAAACGTGCCACATTTTCTACTCGACATTTTCGCTGTAAAGTGGTGTAGAAAAATCTCAACTTTCACTCATACTTTCTCAGCTCTCGTGAAAAGATAACAAAAGCTTCCACTCGGCCAATGGTTTCGAAGTGTTGCAGATTCTTTTTGTAACATATTAACCACATACAAAACAGAAGCAAACAAATGAAACTGCAGTAGTGAAAAGCAGAGGCCTGAAAGTAAATGCTTAAGCATACATACGCATACATATACAAGCACAGCCGGTGTAATATATGGACTGATCGTGTTGTAGTGTAACTCATATGCGCAAGCTAGCGAAGGATATGCGCTGATACAATACGCGCCACGGTTAGCTACTGCTTGTGAATCAGAGCGAAGTAGCAAGTTGTGCCCTTCGTGCAACAGGCAATGCAGCAACAATACGTTGCACTGTGCCTGCGCCTGCGCCACACAACAACTGGCTGGCGATGTCACTGTCAATGTCGCTTAATGCCAACAACATTTAAAACTGTGATAAATAAAGCACCGCAGCAACAACAACAACAACAGCAACAGCAACAGCATATAGCATATCACCGATATGTGTGTGTGCTTGTGCGCTAGTTTCAACTCTTTAGAGGAATACAAGCGGTGTTGCCACCGGCGCGACGCTGATTGCTCGTGCAACATTCGATTTTTTTCGGTGTCAACTGCAATTTTTTTGCTCTACATGCTGCATATACACCCTCGAAATGGAAGTGCTGCTACTTCTGCTTGTGCTTCTTCTTCCTCCAACTACATTTGCGAGGTGCACTTGGCACTCAAGCGCTGACCATGGCTCAGCATTCATTACATGTGAGCTAGATATGTGTGTGGTTAGTGTTTTAGTCACTAACTTGAGCCATTGCCAGCATTGAACGTAGGTAACCAGAGCAATAATAACAACAATAACAAGCGCAGCTCATTGCGTGCGCGACACGATTGCACGAGTTGTCGTTGGCAGCAGAAGTTTGTCAGATTATTGTCATTGTTGTTGTTGTTGTTTTTGTTGTTTGTTTTTTTTTGTTGCCAAGGCATGTGTGTATGCTGCTGTGCTGCTGCATTAACATTTGGTAAAAATTGTGCTAAGCTGTTGCAGAAACCAGCGACGACGATGTTGGGGTGAAGAAGCAGCAGCACGCGAGTGAGCAGCGAAGAGTCACTCTTTGGCACTGCGACACGTTTTCTGCTAATATGTGCAACGTGTGAGCAACATGCGACGACACAGCGACTCAACACATGCTGTTGCCGTTAGAATAAATAGCAAAGTATTTATAAAATAATTTGTGTGTGAAATGAGTTTGCCATCATGCTCTATTTGTTGGCTGCCGCAGTGAAGGCCAACGTGTCAACTGCGCTACCAAAAGCTCTTGGTGGCAAGGCCATATATTGCTTTGCTATTTGAGCAATCCATACACAAATCTTTTAAGTGCTTTAATGAAATTAATAATATGGAAATTTCAAAAGACTACTTTTTAAGCAAATTATACAAAAATTTTGCATACCGACACTTTTCAAAAGCTTAGCTCAACAAAGCAGCTTTTAAAAACAGTTTTTAATATGCAATACATTTAAATAAAAGCTTTCTAGCTTAGCTGCAGTTTTATAATATTTTCGCTTATATAATATAATACCACAGTGTAGCAGTCTAACGTTTTGTAGATTGTTGATATAGGGCTTAGTAAAAGAAATCCATTATTTTAACATTAGTTGGTTTCAGTAATCTGTAACTCGCATTATACAAGTGCGATCGGCTAATGCTATATGGCGTTAGAAAGTTAAGACAACGCGCTAAAAAATCTGCTCAATCAGTTTTGTGATTGTTGGAGTCGGCATTATTTGAGCATGCGTCCAATACGAACACCAGCAGTGAGAAAAACACCATATTTTACAAGTTCTCTTCGATCAGGATGGTCTTGCTATGTGCATGTCGGGATTAGCAGGTAATCAACTACTAAGAGCTGCTCACCTATGACCAAACTCTTAATTCAAAGCTATACCGTCAACAGTTGGACTGTCTGGTGTAGGCAATCGCCTAGCAGCGGCCAGCTTTAGGGTAGAATAGGAGATGAATTTGGTTCCAACAGAACATTGCCAGGACACACAAATAGATTGTGACGCGCCATAAGTTTTTGAAACTTGGTACAGAGCTTCCTATTCATACAGCTTATAGGACCCGGCAACAAGTGATTGCTAGCCTGCTCGTGTCTATGGCGCATGATTTTGCTGGTGAAAAATTCGCCTCAAGAGAACCTTGTAAAAATCGACCGGCCTAGTTTTTTGCCAATAGGGACGAGTGCTTTTATGAGAGTGGCGTTACGAAATTTACTTCGAAATGGCAATAGATTATTGAATAAAATGGTCTATGTTTGATCTAAATCGGATCGTTATAACTGTGCTAAATAAAACCCTCAATTGAGTGCAAAAATAATGGATTACTTTTTACTAGAGCTTAAATAACCGTTTTGAAGTTGCGAGGAGGATTTCTTAGGAGAATTATGTATGTGTTTCACTTGCCATCTTATCATTGCAGCGATATGTATTTATGCGGGAAGAAAGTAGATCTCTTTAAGACCATTTCGGGGAATGTTTCACTTTCGGTGGAATAAAATGGACTGTTTTTGGTGCAAAAGACTCAAAACATATTCTAAGCAAACAAATATTATAAATCAACAAATATTTCAATGACAAAAATTTGAGCAGCTCTTGATTTTGTTAAGTTTTCTAAAGCACTGCTACTGCACAAACAACAACAAATGAAAATAAAAGTAACACCAAGTGAAATATTTCCAGCCAATTACTTAATTGTGTGAAAACGACATTTTAATTATGTGCGTTCAAGCACAAGGCAACAACAGCACAGCATACAAAATAAAATTTAAAAAGAAGACAAAAACAACAACAACAAATGCAATTTCAAAATAACATTAAAAACGTACAATAACACCAGTAGCCACATTTCAAATTGCCAACACATGGCCGGTTCCAAGCGACGGCTTCATTAACCCGCAAGCCATTGAAATAAGGAGACGCCGTAAAAACCAACAACAGCAACAACAACAACAACAGCCACAAAAAAATTCCACGCTTAATGCATTTAAGAAAAGAGAATGAGCTTAAAAGCTAAAGAGCGCGTGAAATAAATGGAGACAAAGGCGCAATTAAAAAGATAGGCGAATGCCTAAAAGCAACAACAACAACAACAGCAATAGCAATAACAGCAGCGAGCAAATGAATTTGAAACATTTGCATTTAATACAAAATTATTTGAAATATTTAATTGCCTTGTCGAACTGACAAGCAAACGAGGTTGCACACATACAAGCATACATCCACACACACACACACACACACATACAAACGTGTCTTTTGCGCATACATGTAAAATGCAATGTATTGGCGTTGCTTTAATGTGCTCGCCGAACAAGTCACACAAATGCCACAAGTTGCACGCATTCCAAAGCGAGCGGCAAGTGGCCGAGCGTTGCGCGAAACAAAGCGAAATTAAATAAATGAAATGTAAAAGCTTACTGCGCCCCTAACACCGCGGCATTTTAAGCGCGAAATTGCTACACATGCACACACAAACACACACACACACACATACATACATACACATATATATATATACATATTTATGTAAGCGAGCAATATCGATGTGCTACTGTTAAACGCAACACTTGCTCGTTGTGCTGCGTATGTTTGCCTTTGTGGCATGTGGCAGTCAATAAAATGCAATGCAAATTCAATGACTGCTTGCTTTCAATTTCACGGCTCGAAAACGCATTGCAGCAAGGCAGCATTGTTGTTGCTGTGCAACGGCAAGTGTTTGTGTGCGCATGTGTGCCCTGGTGTATATGTATGCGTGTATATGTAGCTGTGTATATGTCAAGCATCCGGTATTTACTTGAAATGTTCGATTTCGGCAAGCGCGCACATTTGCACCTGTTTATATTTCATACGCACTGCTTCGCACTGTTGCATGCACGTAGTGAAACATAACTTGTTGCACTGCAGATTGTACGCTGATAAACTGTACAACGCACAAAGATGTTTGAAATATTATAAAGTAAAGCGTTTTTGCCTTAAGCAGCAGCTTAAATGGTTGTGGGAAATCATTTCGAGTATCATTTTGCATGCCGTTAGTTGTTTAATAGCATTGAGGTGAAATAACTGAAGACTTAAGCGACGAACTTGTTTGAACAATTCAGCGAAAAAAGTTCGCAAATCAATATGTGCGGTTTATTTTAAAAGAGAAGCCTCCAAACTCATTGATTTGGAAGTAAGAAATTATTAGAAAATAATATAATATAATATATGAAGTAATATGTGAAACATTTTTTCTTGTTGTTGTTATTGAGTTATAAAATTAAGTTCATTGTTCCGGTATTTTGCACTCTCTTAAATTTCTATATAATTTTTATATTCAGTACTGAACTTTTCAACTTCATACATATATACATATATATATATATATAAAGACTTAAGCAACGAACTTGCTTTAATAATTAAATGGAAGCATAAAAGACTTAAGAAGCGAACCTGCCTTGAGGATTGACTTATGGAGTAAGAAACTCACATAAAGCGCGACAAATCGCAAATGTTTTTGCAATATTAGCATAATAGTTTACCAAAAACGAGTTCTTAAATGCTTATGAAAAACATGTTTGAGTGTAACACGCACCCTGAAGACTTAAGCGACGAATTAGCCTTCAGCAAATACCAATTACAAGAGCTCAAATTAGAATAATCAAAATTATTTCATTCATTTTATTCAAAACAGTGTTCCAAAAATGCGAGAAAAATGTTTCAATATAAAATATATATATATTCAGATACAAAAATAAAAAAAGTTTCAACAAACTCTTTTTGAGAAATTCAGAGTTGAATATAGTAATTATTTTGATTAACATAAAAAGCAAGGAAAAAACTTAAGCGACGAAATTGGCACCGGAATTAACCTAGATAACAAAAAGGCTTCAGTAACGAACCTGCTGGAGAAGTAATTTAAGGCATATGAACTGCATGCACAAATAGAATATAGAAACACATGAAAAAAGTATTTTTCAAAAAGAAAAATTACAAAAAAAAATATTATAAAGAAAATTTTCGAAAAATTTTATCACAAAAGCTCATTTTCGAAATCCATTAAAAATTATAAAAGTAAAAAATTTAATTATGTGCAACTAAAAGTAATAATTGCTGAAATGAATGCGAATGAAGGAATATTTTATGTTAGAATTAAAATAGCTTTTAACAAAAAACAAAACTAAATAAATTGAAGAAATTCCATTATTTTGTTTATAAAGATTAAAAAAAAGTTTCATTATTTTTTAAATCCAAAATTAACAAAATAGTTAATTGAAGCGCTTGTGTATCAAAAATATTTAAAAAAAAAAAAAAATTTTTTTAATTTTCAAAAAAATTTCTCACAAAAGCTATTCTCGAAAACAATTAAAAATTATTAAAATAAAAAATTTAATTATGTGCAACTAAAAATAGTAATACGTGAAATGTGTGGAATGAAATTATATTTTATGGTATTTTATGGTAAAATAAATATAGTTTCTAATAATATGTGTGATTGCTTTCACATAACAAATCGCACAAGAAATTTAAAATAAAAAAGTTTTTCTAATTTTTTAAAACTAAAATTTTGATCAGCTTTGCTTCCAATTTACTGACCTTTAAAATAACATCTATAAAAAATTTTATAAAAATTTTAAACAAAAGTTCTTAATAGAGAAATTAACATATTTCTATATAAAATATATATACAAAACTTTTAAAATCAGAAAAAAATTAAATCTCAAAAATCGTTTGTAGCAACACTAAACTTTTTTTTAGTTTTTTTAATTTATAAAAATTTTTAAATAATGAACCAAAATTTGGTGAAAACTATGATCTAAATTTATTATTTATCATTACATCTTAAATGAAATCATATATAAAAATATTTCGATTTTGAAATATTTAGAAATTGAAAATAAAATTCTACTTTTTAATATGAAAAATAAAATTAATTTTTTTTTTCGCTTTGAAAATCTTATTAGTTCATCAACAAAGTGGAAAAACGTAAGCAATTCAGTTGATCCAACTACTGAAATTATTTTGATTATATTTTAAAAAGAATAGGAAAATAATGTTTTTCCCAAAAATATCCTTTCCTCAAGTTTGAATATTTCACAAATTCTTTATATGGAGTATATTTTTCATAAAAAAATGTTTTTACAGAAGAGAACGAAAATCTGCGTACACTAAAACATTTCGGTATATATTTGTTGTTGTATAAAGTATTTTCTTTTTATATAATATATAAAGGCACATATTATATAAAGAGTTCCTTTGCTCACATTCTCCTCTATCATTTTTGAAAAATCTTAAAGCGTCGGATAATGAGCCTTTTCTCTTCAAATTACTTCCATTACACCTTATCAGCTACTTTCACCTCACTTTCCGCAAAAAAGTGCAATTTTGTGCAATCAATTTATTTATATTTTGCAGGCAAAATAATGATGTATTGTTGCGTGCCCCATTCACATACCCTCCGTTTCTCTTTGTATATAATATTTACACTGGCGTTGAAAACTTCATCTCAATAATTGATAAGAAATTAAATATTAACGGTTATTTCAACAGCATGGGAGTTGTATTTTTTTCTTGTTACTCTAAATTGCTGCCCCAAAAACATATGTGGTTTTGTTTAAATTGCAATAAAATTTGTCTGCAATGCAATACACTAGTCAACATAGTACAATTTTTGAAGAATATAGGTTAAATAATTCTTTTTTTTCATGACTGAAATTTTTTATGCACGCGAAACCGCTTTCTTGTTGGCGAAAATATGGAGGTGTAATACTGAACATATAATTTTTTTTTGAAAAATAAAAAGAGAAATTAAGAAAATCTTGTTTTGATCACATTTTGTTGGCTAATTAATTTTTTTATTCTAAAAAGTTTTTTTTAATTTTTAAAAATTCTTTTAAATTTTTGAAAAAAAAATTTTATTTTTTTAGAACAAATAATACGAAAACTATCTAATTTAGCTAAAAAGTATGCGTTATTTTCCACTGAACGAAATCAAGGGACTACATACAGAGATTTATCAGCATTTTTTTTTTTCCTCACTCGTGCAGCATAGTGCCCTTTATAGTCATTCCTGCAACATACGATCGCCTGCCCGTGATATTTGCCTTAATTTAAACATTCAAACACGCCTCCATTAAACGAACAGAAAACAATTGCAGCCGGCGCGCACTGATACAGCTAGCGAAAGGCGCCCAAAAGGGCACGAAAGAGAAATAATAATAATAATATAAATTGCTAAAAATCGGCAGAAAAATCTTAAGCAAACAGAGGGAAATCGGCAGTACGCCCTGGGAATCACTAAAAGGGCGCACTGAATGCAACTAAAACTCAATGAAGGTTAAACACGAGTTGGCATGAGGCAAAGCACAAAGAAGAAGAAGAACCAAATACAGGCAGAGAGCAGTCAGAGCACGCACGCACTCACTCAGGCTCCACAACATATTGGAACTGAGCTTGCAAGCAACATACTAGGTCAGACACACACACACACACACACACATATATATATACATGTGTTGGACCGTGGCATGTGATCTCGTTTAAACGTACTTTTAAACGCTTTATGCCGTAGTAAATGCGCGCGCTCGTGTAATGCGCCATAACAAAGTTTTCGTGTCGATTAAATTGCTCTGATTATAGGGACGCCCCAAATTGTGGCACAGACGCGATTGCGCGTTGGCCAACTGATTGTTTGTGAGGGCGACCATAAACGCGCCCACATAAAAACCGCCAAAACAAACAAACCACCAAATGCGCGTGTGTGTGTGTGCGTGTGTGTGTGTGATGAAAACATGCGTTTCCCATGTGCGGCGTGAGCGATTTCAGCATTCAGCATGAAATCGTAAAGCACCAAAAGCCAAACACAAAAAATTTCTAAAAATTTTAACAAAGCGGAAAAAAAAGGATCGAAGTGGAGATCATTGCATACATGTAATGCGTGCACTCAGTCACTAGCATGTTGTTGTTTTTGTTGCTGCTGCAATTTACACCGCTGCGATCTGTTGGCGATGAACTTTGCGGGTCAATTGCCGAACAACATGAATGCAAGGAACGGCACAAACGTATTGACCAGGTTGTGGGCGCATTGTATTTATGTCTACATGTATTATATACATAATATATGTATTTAATATTGCATAGCGAAATATTATAATATAGTCTTGAAAATATATAATTAAATAAAAGTAAATAACATAAATAAATAAATATAAATTATAGCATAAAAATGTAAGGAAATATATAAAAATAAAAATAAAAAATAAAAAATTATAAAAATAAATGTATAAAAATAATTGTAAAAAATATAAAAATATTTATAAATAAATGTAAGTAAATAAAACAAATAAATAATTATAAATTATGGCATAAGAATATAAAAATAAATATATTAAAATAAATATAAAAAATGAAAGAATAAAAAGATATATAAATAAATAATATAAATAAATATAAATAAATAAACATAAATTATAGTATAAAAAATATAAAGAAATATATGAAAATAAAAATAAAAAGTAAGGTAATATAAAATTAATTTTTACAAATAAATATAAAAAATAAAAAAATATAAAAATAAATATAAGAAATGAAAAAATAAAAAGATATATAAATAATTATAAGTAAATAATATAAACAAATATAAACAAATTAACATAAATTATAGCATAAACAATATAAAGAAATATATGAAAATAAATATAAAAAAGAAAGAAATAATAAAAAATAAAAACATATAAACACATAAAGGCAGAGGCTTTTGGTTGGATACAGTATTTTAAGAAATGAAATGTAGGGTACATTCCAGTATTGTAGTAGCATTGTAAATGATAGCTGCTTTCCCAGATATATATCATAGTAGACACTTAATCTGACACCCAAAATGATTAATGAAGGAGGTTAGGGAGGAGGCTAGACAATCGATCGACTGATCTCAACAGAGTATACACTTAGTTCGGCATCGTTTAACAACTTCATTGCAACCTGACCTTCCTCGACGACCACTTTAAATATAGAACTCATGAAAGACCTTTTAACAATATGCTCTTGGCACCAGGTCCTTTGCCTAACTGGAAATAAATGGCTTCAAGATTATTCTGAGGTATTTTTGTGGCACATTTACATTACATCTTGCTAGATAAGGCTTTTCAAAGGTATTTTGTTCTATGTTCTAAAAGGTGGACTGTCATGACAATTTCTTGAGTTAAGTTCTAAGTTAAAAAATACATAGAACTTTGGACAACTCCTTTAACCAACTTTTACTATCAATAGCATAACCAATTTACTACACAATTTCCTTTCTCATACATTGATAACACTTCAGCTCTGTGTAATCGTGACCCAGTGTTTACCAAACCTGAAACTACTACTTCACTAAAACATCAGCGCTTTCAGGTAGCCTCAGACTAAAATATATGCGGCATTTTCCAAATTTGTTGGTAAGGAATTACAAGATCTCACAAGATTTTCGAAACCATATCAGTGCTTCTTCTCATCAAAATCAGACAAATATAAGCTTAATTAATCGTTGTAAGAGCTGAGCTTAAAAAAAACATAGAAGACATAGAAAGGCCCGTAAAAAATGATAGCACTTTACCAATTTGTATCACAAATCTATCCGGCTATAACTTAATATTCAAAGCTGCATAAATTCTCCCCCTTTCGCTTTCCGTCATATATGTTGCAATTTCAAAACTTATACTTTTGAAGATTTTTATTGCACTTAATTAACCAACACAAGGCGCATGCGCCACACAATCCCCAAGCCAGCATCAGCCTAAGGTACAAATATAAGAAAGGAAATGTTGTGCAAACTGCAACATACATACAACACATACAAATGGAATAATATGTGTTGCATTGCCACTCAAGGGCATGCAGAAAAGCTGCCATTGTTCAAAAGCTTGCTGTTTAACTATTCTTACTCAATTGGTGCTCGCGTTGCCGCTTCTTGTTGCTCGCGTTGCGGATGCACTAAGGCACTGTGCTCTCATTTAGATGTGTATGCTCAAATATATATGTATGTATATACCGCTTGCCCTTGCCCTGCCACTCAGCGCTTTGACGTGGTGAGTGCCTCACTCGTTGGTGTTGACTTGAGTGGCTGGTTGTGGCAACACCAGCTGCCAGCATGTGCAACAAACCACACGTTCACAACTGCGTGTGTGTTGGATTGTGTGCGCCTCAGGTCGCGCCGCTCATGTGAATGAGCGCACACGTTGACGTTTTGTTTGACACCTCATTAACATGACATTTACATGAGGTTGAGGTCTGACTAATTTGCAACTCGTTAGCTTGCACCACTTTACCAGTGCGCAGGGTTGTGTGTTTATGCAAGCGGTTGTATATAAATTAGGCCTACATGTAAATAAACTCTTAAGGGTATTTTTTTTGATAGAGTAATTCCCTTGAAATTTATTGGTATGGTATAGTTATGGCTAACGATTTGTGGTTAATTTGCGAATATTTGATAATAATGAATGCAACAATACCAATAAATAACTTCCGAAAGTGACCTTCTTTTCTAGAAAAAATTTTTTTTTTTTAAACAAAAGTTGCTATAAACACATATATGTACAATATGTTGGCATCATCATCTTATATCTAGACTGCTTTACTCTCTGAGTTTTGAGCTCTTGAATGACGCGTGCAGCGGTCCAATTAGCGCTAGCATTAACCAACTTTATTAACTCTGCTGATCGAAATGAAAGCCGAAACATCCGTTGTTCCTGTTGCTGAGGCAAAGTTTAAGGCATTTTTTGGCAAGGAGGCGAGCTTCTCTATCACTTTCAATAAGTTCTCTTTTGAAATTCTCAGTCTCGGCGTTTTATCACATTTGAAACATGGTGAACATATTGTTTATCGCCTAAAATTCTAGCTAGCAACAAAAATCCTTATCCTTAGTATAAAATATAGTCCAAATTTTAGTCTATATAGAATATTCTGTCTGAAATTTAAGCTGTAATCGAAGCTGTTTGAAGGACCATCTTCAATGACCGTCACAAGTTTTTAATTTGTTTTGTATATAAAAGCAAAGTAATGGTACTTGATCTTGTAATATCACTAAACTAATATCTTTTACAGGATTCTGAATGTATTCCCTAGTATGCATATGGCTATAGGGTGCCAGAATCGTGGAGACTTATTAAATAGTATCATATAGTTCATTGATACCACTAACTGATCTTGGAATGAGTTCTTGGAATCACCGCGAACCTATTCAACAGAAATTTTGAAGGCGTTACCTTAACCACACTTAAATTATATTTAAAGTTAACAACAAGGTATTGTGTTTGGAGTTATAATATTGAATACGAATAACTTCTTTACGTCATAATAGCTAAAGAGCAACATAGGCAGCGTTATATTGGCTTCGTTTGTTCGCACTCGGCCGTATAATTGTAATAGCGGTCTACACCATGGCGCAATAGTTGATCAGTGAGGGACAAGTCTGTAGTTAAGCATATTTTCGAAGTATACAGAACCTTCAAATAGAGCGTATATTAGGCTAAACAATTTTTACTCAGTGACAAACCGAGCTCTAAAGCGACAATATAGCAGATCTTTTAACTCACTATGTCCCTCGTTCAGTTACAAACTTTATTAGCTGCAAATAATTCAAATAAATGACTTGTTAAGACTCAGCCTAGAATAATATTGAAGGCATCTGTGATGTGAAAAAACTCTCGAGCGCTTTGTGATTTGAGAAAACGATTGAAATTTAAGGCGGTATTTCAAAAAGGGAGACGTTTGCATTAAGCATAGATTAATAATTAAGCAAAATATTTCAGTTTATGTTAATATTAGACGTGTGTTTAAATTAATATCGAAAGGGCAACTGTTTCAGCTACAACCTTTTTTTTTGGTTTTTGAAATGTTTTTATGCCGATTGGTAATGTTTTATAAAACATAATCCATTTGGTGGTTAAAATATTTCCTACAGTATTTTTATATTAAGGATTATATATATAGGATTATGTATATATATATACAGTTGATTGAAAAATCGATTTTTACCAATAATCCCCTTTTTCTTAAAAAGACCATTACATAAATTAGGGACTTGCATTTTTTAACATATTCTGACTTACTCACGTCACAAACTACATGCGCATATATATGGTCTTCACAATCATTTATTTGATTTCATTGATTTCAACTAAATGGTCAACTGTACATTTGCAACCTTATCAATCACGAATGTTTAAAATAACACATGTTGTAGGTGATTAAGCCGTACAAAAATTCCGCCTCAAAGTTCAAAAGTGATTGAACACAGGAAGAGCGAAAAAAAAACCCCAATAAGCACTTTGAATTACTTATATTGTCAACTCATATGCGCACTCAGTTGCTTCAAAGCGCACAATTTCCTGTGACATCCTTTGTTTTCGTTTTTTTTTTTTTTTATCTTTTCGTCACACAAATTTTTAAGCATTTGATTGATCACACGCAAATCTGATTTAAGTACGCTTTCTTGTTATGTGTCGTGTTTTGTTGTTATTGTCGTTGTCACCTTAACTAATCGCTGCCTTTCTACGCTTCGAGTTGAATGCTCAAAGATATGCGCTGCAATAAAGAGTGATCGATTTGCCGGAGTATGTAATGAAAGTGAGTGCACTCTCTCGGCTGAGTACTGCAGATGAAGTAAGTAATTGGTGTTGGCTTTGATGGAAGTGCCTGAAATGAAGTGGTGAAGTGTTGAAAATATTGATTAAAGAAATTAAAGAATTTCACTGCATGAAAACTCTGTATGAAATTTATCTCTATAGATGCTATAAGTTTTCGAATGTTTGAAGAACAGCACTATAAATAAGGCTCAAGCGAGATTCAAACTAAAACACTAAAAATTACTTGTTTCTATGTAAGCTGCCTGCTCGAATACTAGTTAGTACTAGATTAACTAGATTTTAGTTAATTTTGAAACCATGAAAAGTAGTACTCCTTGTCACAGTATTTAGTTCACCCTTTGTATAAGATAGCATAATATTAAGGAGCTGGTCTCAAAGGCCAAAATCTCAGTTCTTTTTATAAAAAAGTGAATTTCATCTAAGACAAACAAACAAAAAAGGTTAACGAACCTAACTTCATACCTACGACCTTCGCGTCCAGTCACTTGGCACGCGTCAGACATCACATGCTGTGCTCGAAACGAACACCCAATCGGCTAACCAAATGATCAAATGATCAAATGATCGACAAGCCACATTTAAGTGGCGCCAAGTGTCACTAAAGAAATTTGATCAGGCCAATGAGAAGATTACAGGGCACAATTTGTACATGACATTATCGATTTGAGATCCGAGCATGACATTATGTAACACATTTATTTAACAAAAGCATTTCGTTGCCACAATCACTTTTATATATTACTTATCAGTGTTTTTGTGTGTTTGTTGTGTATGCCACTAATTTGTGGTATGCCATCTAATGCTTTGTAAATGGCATCAACGTTCCTATGGCGCCTAAATTTTGACATTCAAAAAAAATTTTAAATGTTATGCTCTTTCTATGGTTATGTGGTGGAGCTTATATTAGACGCTTATTGTTGTAACGTTTTTTAGTTATTTTTTCATCTAATATTTTGGATCGAATTCAAGAATTTAATGTTTTTGTTCAATAGCCTTTCAGCTCGGGTGGAATAACAATGGTTGTTTGCTTCGATAAATTTTTGTAATATACATATTTACCTATAATTGAGTAGGACCATTTCAATTACAATTTCATTTACAATTATATTATTGTTCATTTATTACAATTACTTTATAATTAGAGTTATAATTACAATTACAATTACCATTTCAATTACAACTTCAATGATGACAATGATAATTAATTTCTATTTAATTACTTTTATAATTACTTATATAATTACAATTATTACAATTACTTTTGTAATTACAACTTCATTTACAATTACACTAACAATGACATTAACACTTTATTATCGATAATTTTATGATTACAATTATAACAACAATTACAATTTCCATTACAATTTAAGTTGCCATTATATTGACAATGATAATTAATTTTTAAATAATTACTTTTATAATTACTGCTATAATTACGATTATAATTACAGCTTTAATTACAATTGCGATTACCATTTCCATTACAACTTTAACTTTAATCACGTTGACAATGATGACCATAATTTTTAATAATTACTTTTATAATTACAAACACAATTACAACTATAATTACCATTTCATTGATAACTGCAAATACAATTAAATTGACAAGTGTAATTAAATTTTACTTAATTACTTTAATAATTTCTTTTATAATTAGAATTATAGTTACAGCTATACGTACAATTGAATTGACCATTTCAAGTAATATTGCAATGATAGTTAACTATACAATTATGATTACAATTATCTTTATCATTCCCATTATAAGTGCTATTGCAATTACATTTATAATCTCAATAACAATAACAGTTACCATTTCAATTACTTTTGGATTCACATTTACTATATTTCAATGAAATATACTATTACAAATCCGATTACAACTAGCATTACCGTTACCATCACAATTACATCTATAATTACAATCACAATAACAAAAACTAAACATAATATCATCTTTACTATTACAATTGCTATAAAAATTACGTGCATAATTTCAATCTCTCTGTTACAATTAATATTACAATTACGCTACAATTACACTAACGATTACAAGTAATGCTAAAAATACAACAAGTAGTAATTTAGAACACATTATAAAATGAAGTTTTAGTGAAACTTTTCGTGAATATTATCTAAAATACTACTCCCTAACATATTTGTAACCTACCTAACCCGCATTTGAAGCCAACTAATAATTATGATTTTCTATCAGTAAATTATGAAAAAGCATCTAACGCATATGCCTAATTTCCACGCCCGCTAAAAGTATTTTTATTGCCACACAAAAGCTTTGCACCATATTGCATAGCAATAAAAACACATACATACAGACACACATACACACACTTATGTACAAAGACACCCACTAATAGCGGATGGTATTTGCCACAAGCAATGAAGTGTTCGAAGTGTTCGTTAAAAACCATATAAACGAAATCGACACAACAATAAAAGCAAATGTGAAATAAGAGCAATTGCGTCGTGTTGCAACAACAACACCATCATTCTTCACATATCTATAAATACTGCAAGCGGCAAGTGTTGAAGTGCATTAGCACTCAACACTCAGCGGCATAGATGGAGTTGAACAACAATAGCACAGCATTTGCGGCAGCGGTATACTTTGCCGGTTGCAACACGACGGCGGCAAAGTGAAACTTTGATCTTGCACCGCCAAAGCAGCCAAAGGGTTTATTTGTACACAATCGCTTTAGTGTTAGTGTGTGTGCGTGCTAACGGCGTTTTGTTGCTGTTGTTATATTTAGTTATTGTAAATGGCCATTAGCGTGTCGTCACACATGGCAACTGGACAACAGAAAATTTGTTTGTGCGTCTTTTGAGGCGTATATATATATATATGTGTGTGTATACATACATACATATATTTGAATAGCGATTGTTGGCCACTTTGGGCCGCGTTGGGATGTTAAAAGCATTGAATGAAAGAGTGTGTTAGAGAGAGAAGAGAGTGTTTATAACTTTAGTTGCAAATAACAACTAATCTGAGATTTTTGTTCTTAAAGTCAAATGGATAACAGTTATGGCCAAGATTTGTTCAGTTCCATCAGCTGAGTGGCAGCATATGTACTACTGCCACTTAAGTCTACGTTGTTTTCTTAAAGTCAATGTTACTGTGCGTTTTGAGAGCTTACAACGCACTAAAAAAAATTATATAATTAGCCGATGAGTTTGTTAGAGAAAAATTTCTTCCGAATGTTTGTAGTTTGCTTCCTTAAAAAGCGCCGCATTGAATAAATAACTGTTATTAATGAAAGACCTTTAGTGAGACTTTTCAGTGCTGCCATGTTTTTTGGTTGGGTGTTTGGTGTGTTGGAAAAGACCTTGGCAGCACTGATTTTTAGACTTGTTTAAACTGTACTCAAATTCTAGTATAAAGTTCGATTACATTTTCGAAATTCTTAAATTTTTCGACAAAAAAAACGGAGCTTAAGAGAGATGTGGTGAGTTGGAGGTAGATTTTTTGATTGTTAAATAATGAGCCATAGTTTTTTGCTACTAGATATTTTGTGATTTAAATATACTTTTAATATTTAAGCACAACGGCAACCATGGTGTGCCAGAAGTGCTCACTAGCATTAAGAACTTAGTTTAGATTCTAATGTCGATCGACTTAATTCCGATTAAACTCACAGCTTAAGCGCTTGAAAGTGCTCTTCGCAGATAAAGAAAACCTTCTAGGAAATACTAGAAAGATATACTAAATAATGGCGAAGCGCATTTTCGAACTGGAAATCTTCAATGTAGAAACAAATGTATGAAATATCGTTGCCACCTGCAACTAATAATATCACAAAATATATAAAAAAAAACAAAGGCAATCATTAAAACAATTCGTTAAATATTCTTAAAGGGCTTAATTTAACTTTTTTTGGAACAAAATTGCCAACTATTCAAAATAGTACAACTGTGCTATATTTTAAAATAATTAAACTAAATTAAGCGTAATTAAAAGGCGCTCAGCAAGCCTACCAGAAATAATTGCAATCATATTTAATTCAGGCAACTTTTAATTTAAGCATATTTTGAAGCAGAGCTGCCAACTTCCGAAGAAAAGTAAAAAGGAAATCTTTCAGAATACCTATGAAAACGAAGAAGCTTATGAAAAAATTCGGTCAATTTTAGAAGAGGCATTACTTTAAAATTTTTAAGAAACAGTGTTGCCAACTTTACAAAATCGTTAAACTTAAAAACATAATTTAACTTGTATAACAAATATAGGCGTTTAAAAATACTGCCAGTTATATATGTCTTTCGTTTAGCATTAGGCATTTTTTGGAACAGAGTTGCCCACAATTGTAGTAAAGCAAAAATAATCGAAATATTATATGAAATCTTTCACGAAGTGATTCGATTTCGATTATTATTGACATCTTTAAATTTAAACAAGTTTCAGAACAGGAAAAAGTAAATCAAAAAATATTGAAAAAAAAATTGTTGACATGACTTTACTCTGAATATAATTTGAAAGAGTAGTCAACTACCCGAAAAAAAAAAAGAAAACATTGAGAAATATATATATATATAATCTTCACACATTGAATTTTGCGGCTGATCATGCTCATTTTACTGCTCCAATTGTCAACTACCCAAAACTACTACTAATAATCAATTTACGCAAAAATAAACGCTTCAGCGCACTAAAGAATGCCCACACAATTACATTAGTGCAAGAGCAGTGGCGAACTTGTTTGCATTTGTCAAACAATCGGCAATATTTTTTTCCCAACCATGCGAGCAGCAAGCCACTTTGAGCCTCTTACGCCAGCATTGACCACCTTCAAAGCGGCTATTAAATTAGTGCAGACGCAAAGGAGACAAAAGCATCCTTTTGGCTTGTCGGCTTTGGCGCACAAAAAGCGAACGCTGAAGTTGAAAAAGAAGTGTTGAAAAGGCAAAAAGTAAATAAAGTGGAGAACAAAAAACAAAACCATGAAAAAAAAAAGAAAACAGTCGTGCTAAGTAACGAGAACAACAGCAAATGAGAAAATGTGAAAAAATTAAGAAATCACTTGTACACTTGGAGCAAAACCATTTGAGGGCAGCAGCCGAAGCCTTTGCTGCAACGTAGCCATTATTGATGTTCTAATAAGCCGCCACAAAGCGGTGATCATGTTTTGTAAATATTGGACTGATTTGATTCACTTTTTTTTGAAAATTTTTTTTCAAATTTTTTTTTGAAATTTTTTTTGAAAATTTTTTTTTGTTTTTGTTGTGTTTCGGTTTTTTGGTTTCAGCTTTTTTTGTTTTAAGTTCTTATTGCCGCTTTTTAGCGTCTTCAATCTGAATTTTCTACTATTTACACTTTTGCCAAAGTACCATAACACAGCATAGCATAAAGCCGCAGACGCTGCCCTGTACCGCTCACGTGTTCTCGAGTCAATGTTATTTTTAGCTCGCCTTTAGCCAGTTAAATGCGCCCATTTTTAGCATCTAATGCTTTGCTTTTATTATTATTACCATTATTATTTTATTTGTTAAGCACACACACACACACACATACACACACACACACACACCCATTCATACACACGCACACATATATACAACTAAACACTTTACTTGTCTATTTTCTTAGCTCACTTATGCATCTTACTGCATTGTTATTGTTGTTGTGTTGGCTTAGCAAATATACGCTTGGAAATTGTTAGCGGGCAATCATCACTCTCTATTCTGTCTGGTTAGTCACATTAGCCGCTTTAATTTCGGTTATCTTTTTCACCAACGTTTTCAAAGGGTAAACGCCTGTATGTGTAAATATGTGCTTGTGTAAATAAATAGTATGCATGTGCTAAGTAAATAGGAAATATAAAATTATAAATTGAGTTGAAAGGATATGCGGCGCGTTAAAAGGCACTTCAAGAATTAAAGACTCATTTGCTTGGTTGGGTTTGAAAGGCATAAAAAAGACCGCTTGAGCTCCAGAAAGCAAACCAAAGCAAATAGGCAGTTTGTAGAGTTCAAAATGTGAGCAGATCTGAGATTTCCGCTGTTTTCGCTTTCATATGAGGGAATAATATCATTGCTAGGACAATGTTCTAACTCTTTACTACAGTTAGCAGTAAACTACAAAGGAGTGAAGACTTGAGAGAGAGAGAGAGAGAGAGAAATGGTTGAATACTTATAAACATTATATGATGACTTCAATTCAAAGACAATCGGTGAAAGGCCCAGTCAAAGTCAGTCAAGTCAGTTAAATATATTAGCTAACACCATAAGGTGTCTCATAACTATGGCAGTTCTTTACCAAATTCCATCAAAAAGAGCATAAATGAAATGAAAATTATGAGAATATTTTTAATATTAAAATTTTTTTTTCAATATCAAAGCCAGTCTGCAGAGCTTCGAGAGAAACATCTCCTCGAGAGAAGAGAGAGAACACCTAAAATAGGCTAGTTAAATATTATTCGGACTCTACGTCTAACGAGACACCCACTCATAAATGATTTACCGAATTCGGTGTAGGTCATATGTTCACCAAAGGCAAAGAACCCAGTGCCAACAAGAACCAAAAAGCCAACAAACATGATGATGAACAGCAACTAATTGATGATGCATGATATATGGCACAAAGATTTCAAAGATGTTACAGTCAACTGGCAAAGGTGGGCTAACTATATTTTGAAATATGTATTTAATAATTTTTGGGCGCATTTGAAGAGAAAATCAATGCAAACGTTGGGAAATCGGAATGAATTGGACTTGGAATTATTCTCCGGAACTGAACCACAACAGCTTTTTCTTCTTCTTGCATCTTAAGAAAGAACGCGCTGGAAAAACAATTTAGTCACAGAGGTAAACGTCGCAACGGGGCCTATGTTGAAGCACAAGAAAACCTGTACTGAAAAGTTGGAAGTTAGACAATCGTGCAACAAAAATGTTAACGAAGATTTGGAAGTTCACCATAATTGGTGTAACACTCTTCATAACAGCCCCGTTGTTTGGAATTTTAACAAAATATACTGGTTTACTGAAAATGGTACGAACTTGTCGAAAAAGTTTGGTGTACTGGTTGCCTCAATATGGTCTAATAGCGTATTCTTTTCTCAAAATGTTGCATTTTAACCAGAAAAAGTGCAAGATTTTCTGCCCTTCTCAAAACGTAAGAGCGAGCGTTACCCTGCGGATGTTTATTCATTGCCTTTGATCATGATATGTTTTAAATCAAGTTTTTCAACTAAATATAATGAAACGGTCGGTTTAGTTAAGCTCAGTAATGGAAATTCCGAACGAGCTGAGGGATTCATACTAATCCTTATCTGAGAATGCTAGTTCTTCGAAGAGAATCCCTACCCAGGGTGAAAACATTCGTAGATTTACTCAAAGCTAGAGGTAGAGTGTCAAATAGAAGTGCGGGTAAAGAAAACGCTATAAATAATATGATTATGTAATAGAAGAACTCCTTACTACGCAGTGACTAATTTATATAGAATTGCTTATCTAAACATTGTGAACGACTTTGTGGTATTTAATGAGTACCATTTTGTACTAATTGGACCGCAAAATTCGCTTGATTCCAGTTTATGCCAAAAATCGATATTAGTACTGTTATCTCATCTGATGCAAGCTTCAGATAACAAGCTTCACTTAAACGCACATAAAATTTTTTACTTTCTGTTTACTTTATTAGTTGTTGCTTGTCAAAAGTGGCTGTTCAACTATTCAGCAGTCAAGCAGAAATAATTTAACTCCTTTCAGTACTACAGAGAGAGCACATGCTTAGAACTCTGCCACACACTGAGCCTCATTTACTGTTTATAAAACACAATAAGCGAGATTTTTTTTTCATTTTAGGTCGCTATAATATTGCAAAACAGTTGAAAAACTTTCCTAATTGGAAACAGAGTTGCTTCTCTGCTCTCTCTTCTTTAGTATACCATATATATACAAGTATTGCAAATGTGAGGGATGTTGGTAAAAGTGTGTTCAGCCTAGTCAAAATCAGACCAACAAGTAATAAATGCCGACTTGGTTCAAGTAAAGATACTTAGCAGCGCTTTTATTGAGTTATTTCTCGGGACGAATGCTTGAAGTGTGACATTGCTTTGCAGAATACTCAACAATATAGTCACAGGTGCTGGACTTCCATATATTTAATTTAAAAACGATTTGAGCCAAATAGCGTGTTCGAAGCCAAGGTTGGAGGCATTAAGCAAGCTGTGTTCATCTATATTCAAAGAATAATAAAATTCAGGCTAGGAAGTATTAGTATATATTTAAACCAATTTTGTCTACTAGAAGCTACTTTGTGGTACCTTTGTGCCACCCACATGAGCCATGAGTGATAGATGCTTGAAAAGATACTTTAAGATAGAAGAATTCGCAGTATTTGAAGTCTATGGACTTTATTATGGCCTGCTGTTCTATTGGAACTCATGCCTGCAAGTGATCCGCTGTTAACTCCTTCCATTCCATAGCCAGAATAATATTAATCCGCACTTACCTGTGGCATGAGATTTGTCTATGAGAGAAAAGCTACCTAATAATGCAAAGAATTCTTCAATAAAAACCATTTTCTTCATAAGAAATTCATAACGAAAATGTGCAGTTGACGCCAGCGCAAATAAATTTGACTCAATTAAAGCTCTTTGGGTCATAATACGTTTTCGCTGTCGTTCGCTGTGCCACAACCACAATGGCGTCTTTATTAAATTTTTAAATAACTACTTTGCCACTTGAAAGCAGTGGAACTCGTTGTACGGCAGTCAACTGGCCAGCAGACAATTTTATTTCACCAAAAAAAAAAAAAAAAAAAACAACAACAACAACAACAATAACATTAAAAAGCTAAACACTTGTGCCCGGTTGCTGCTGAAGAACGAAGAATATAGCAGCACATAGCAGCGGCGCAACTATTTGTTATGCGCAGCTTGATGCGAGCAGCAGGCAGCAGGCAGCAGACATGCGCAGCAAACGCTTTCATATGTATGCATGTGCGCATGTGTGCGTATGTGTGTGGGTGATGTGGCAAGTGGCAGCGCACGCATATATAAACTTTGGTAAAATGAAATTAAAGTAAATAGTAAAACGGCGCGCAGCTGCTTATTGGCTCCTGCCTGCTGCCTGCTGCCTCTCTGCCTGCTGCCTCTCTGCCTGCTGCCCCAAAACAACCACGTGCTGCTTCAAATAATAAACTTAATATTAACACATATAAAAGTCATTCGCGTTGCGGTGCGGAATTTTAATCGCTTCATTAAGTTGTGAAAGAGTTGTGGCGCGTCAGCCGCGGCTGCGCCAGCAGCTAGAACACGTGCATGGCAAATGCGGCGTACAGCAGCAACTGTACCAACCAACAACAATGCACACATTAAATGCTGCGACATTAAATATTTATGCTTAAATAGGCTTTGGCGCGCATTTGCGCCAGCGTTGGTGGCAGCGCGCCGCAACGCTGGCGCAACAACAGCTATGTAGACGCTGTAACGCCTGCATATTTACAAGTAATTGTTGTTGTTGTGGCAGCTAAAGTGTATCGGTGATATATAAATCAGTTTGATTTACTCCACACGGATACGGCAGCAGACTATATTAGCGAGTTTGTTGCTTAAGTCTTTTCCGTGGGTAACACCATCGCGTTGTTGGCGGGGTGTTAGTGAGTGTTTTGATTGAATATTTGTGGAGGCTAGTGAAAAGTTCGTTTTAGTCAATTGTATTGGAGTATAGTTGCATGTGACTCACAAGAAAATGGTTGCTAATTCGATTCCTAGCGTGAATGTAAATTACTAGATAAAATAATTTTAGATAGAAGAGATATTAGACCGTATATAATCTAGCTGAAATTTCGAGTGATAATAAAATTTAAAACTTTTGTAATAATACTTTTTAAAATGTATGTGGCTGAGTTTTCGACAAAACTGCCACAAAATGCTACAAAAAATTAACCAATGAGTGTCAGCAGCAACAGAGCATGAATCTTGACTTACTCAGGTGAAACTAATCAGAGTTCAATAATATTACTAAACCTTACCGCTGCGCTACTAACTCTAGGCTCATTGATTTAAGCGGAGCTTCAGCAATAGAATACCGTTATAACTTGTGATAACTGAGTTCAAAACAAAAATTTTGTGAAAAAAGAATGTACATAGACGGGACAGCCATAGTCGATATGAAATTGGTTCTAAATTCGAAATAATTTTTTGTGTGAATTTTATTTGAATATTGGAATAAAAACTATTGCCAACCTCTATATAAACTTATCTTGCCACTGAGTATGCCGCTTCGTAAGTATTTCTAAAAGATTGCAGCCGAACTTTTTGTGCCCAACTTTGTTTGGAGTTTCTTCTTTACGCAGTCATAGGTCAGTCCAGTTACTAACAAGTCGAATTTTAGGCTAGAATAAATTATATGTTAATTAGTGAGTATAATCCTTCATTTGTGGAGATTTTTATATCTAATCTCTCTACCTATCGTTATGACACTGCTGCTATTGCAACCACTTAGTAACTGCGTGGCAAGTTCTTTTTTGGCTTCGAATATAAATATTGTTTAAGCAACATTTAGTAACCACACTTTCTTTGCAATATAAACATTTGTTTATGTTTGGAAATATTATAAAAGTGAGACTCCACATTGCGAGAACACAACTTCAGCTCTCTTATGAAAATTATGACAGTAGAGCTCTGTTTTAAGGTATAACTGTACTTAACAGCGCACATAGTATAGCACTCAGAGTATAAAATTATAACCAAAGGTTAATTACATACATACCTAAAATACATACTTGTCAAATACAGCGAAAATTTAATTCGACACAGCAATCAAAATGAAATATTTGTTATTGTGTTTGACTAATTACTTATTCCCAACGAATTAACTGTAATGACAATATCTATTGTTGAAATTAAGCATTTCTTGTATATGTTTCCTAAGTGGCCAATGACTTGTTAGTCCTTATATGTTCTTATATATACTTTATGAGCTTCTCAGTCCTTATATGCACTTTTCTTCATTGAAACTTATCTTAGATTTAACTAATCTAACACTAATCAATTCACTTTTGGTTATAGCGACCGATTAGTATTGAAACAGTTCTAGGTAAAACTTGTATATATATGACCAACTCATTGGCACTTTCATTACAAAGCTTGTTGCTACGATAGACTCATATGAATGTCTGGTCAAAACCGAATAACTCAAAACTATAAGATTCATGAGCTAGCTAGCCTTCTCGTCCTTATTTTCAGTTTGGGTGTCTTTCATTCTATTTTGGTGCAATACATGTTAAGCTCGATGAGAACTGTCGATTCTTGCAAGGTCACAAGGCCAGAGAGGCTTCCTCAGGTGTGGCGTTAGTGTTTGAGGGAGCTTTTTACACACAATTGGGAACAGTTCAAATATTCTATTTGCCACTTTTTTTATGACTTATGGTACCTCTGTCCTAATGCTGCAAATTTTGTATTATATTCTCTGTGGCAGTTTTCTGGCCGATGCCTAAACTGAATGATCTTAGTACTTCTTTTTTCCCTTACTCCAATTTTTTCAAGTTTAGTTGAAGTATATTGGCCTTACTACTTTTAACTATGCAAAATCAATATCTGTTATCAAGAGTATTTATCTTAGCAGATTTGTGTTGGATTCAGTATATTTCGCTGATATATAAAGATAAGCCTTCTTCTTCAGAATTTTTTGATATTACAAAGGAAATAACTGAAATTGCCTGAGTGTGACCTCCTGATCAAAGGTTTGTTATAAAACCTAATCTTATCGACTTTACTTTGACAAAATACAGCGATAATTTCACATCTGTATGTAGTCGGGTTAGAAAACGGATCGTCCTTTCTCTCAGCACTTTAGAATTTAACGTTATCGATTTCAGAGTCAATAATGCTACCTAACGTTGCAAGTAAATGATTATCTATATACCTCCTACCGTCGCTGTTCATGCGATCCTTTTTTTATCTCTTCTATGACTAACACAACAGCTCCGTAGATACTAACCGAGTATAGAAAGGGTGGGGATTTTTATTTTTTTTTTCAAGGACACTGTCGCAGTTCAGTTTGCTGGCGTCGGTATGGAGACAGTTTCGTTCTTTCTCATAGTTCTCTGCGGCATTTGCGTTTCAATGAGAGAGAAAAATGAGAGAAACGAGAAAAAAAGTAAAGAAATGGTATTAATAATATGATGAATAAATTTTAAACGGTTTCATTCTAGTCGTAGATAAGTTATGTTGGAAGGAAATTTCTATATAGTGTGCAGAGAAACGAACATAAGAAACCCTGAAAAATTTAAATACCCATAACTCTGGCTAATTTTAAGAATCGACAAAGAATTATTACCGCTAAAAAATTGCACACTCCCTATTATTTCTATTCTAAATATTGAGAAAATCTGCTCAGATCAAGAAACCGTGTACGCTGCTATAATTTGGAGAGAGAGCTAGAGCAAGATAAAGTTGCACCACAAGGAGAATCGACCAAAAACAGACAGAAAAGCAGAAAAATGTCATTTTTGTAAAATAGAAATACAGTTTTTTATTTTTCCATACTTTTTTATTTAATTAAAAATTTTACTTAATTTTCATTCATATAATTTAGCTTGATTTAATATAACTTTAATTGATAATTTATATTTATAGTCAGAACTAACTAGCAGGCGGGAGACTACAATTCAATGCAGACTACTAAGGTCATTTACATTTTATAAAAATTTTGGTTTCTTTTTGATTGCAATTGTTTTGGGCATAATTTTGGCTTACAACAACAAAATTACTTAAAATATAAAAATTAAAAAATTTGTGTGGCATGCAAATATGTACAATATGTGCAACTAGATGTATTAAATAAGTAGGTATTCAGTAAGCCAGCGACCTAAAAGCTTATACACACTACTTATATACACTATAAAAGCTAATTATTTACAGAAATTATAATATATAAAAGCACTTATTTAAATTAATTATTAATTAAGTTCATTAATTTTTTCTTATTTTTGTAAAATTGTAATGGTTGCAGCATTTTGCTAAATTAATTCGCTATTGCTTTGTTTTTGTTGGTTTTTTTTGCTCACATTTAACTAAACACTTACATAACTAGTTGAAATATCTTCATTTAAAATTTGCATTAATTAAATTAAAAGCGACTAAATGCGACTAAATTGCGATTGAAATCAATTACATTTGAATATTTGGAATTGAATGTACAGTTGTACTACATGTATGTACGTGTATGCATGTATGCCATGTTAGAGCGCTCTTAACGCCTTTGCTTACCAATTATCGACGTTGTATTGCCAACTCGCTTCAACACTTGCTAAGCGCGCTTGTTTCTGCCAATAAATGAATGAGTGAGTGAGTGCGAGAGAGAGAGAGCTAGTGCGTGTTCGCGCGTTCGAAATCTCTAGCTAACACAGTAAGCAGCTATGACCGTTATGTGAGCGCGTTCTCCAGAAACATGTGTGTAGGCGTACAAACTCGAGCAAAACATTGGAGAGCAGCGTGCCTAAGCTGAACGCCTGCAAACAAACACATTTGTGTGTGTGAGCGCGCGCTAATTTGCATGCCACACAACAGTTACGCTTAGATCAAAGATCACAAAACCACCAAAACAACAACACATGAGAGCTTTATTGTTTGCGTTTGAGCAAGCGCGCGGGCGAGCGAACGCGCTTGTGAGTGAGCTCCGCCCACCGCGACACTTTATACCCAACACTGCGCAGCGCCGGCGCCAAGCAAGTGTGGATTTGCACGTGTATGTATGTATATTTACATCTTAGACGCATACAAAGATGCCGTGCATGCTGGTTGCGGACGACGTCGATACCATGGAACCATGCGAGGATGCATAACCCGCCGAATTGTAGCCCTCATCGATCAACTTCTGCCGCTTGTTGGCGATCGCTGCCGCGCTGCTGCCATCCGATGAAGTGTCGGACTCACTGTGATCGCTGTTGTAATGAAAGTACTTGCGACGTGCATTCAACATTGCTGCCTCCTCTTCGCTGAGATCGCAGTTCATATCACAAACGGCGTCAAGTCGCGTTGAAGCGCGTGTCGTGGCGCTGACCGGCTTCATGCTAAGATCCATGGGGCCATCCTGCGCGTCCATGGCGCTGTGTTGCTGCTGTGTGTTCATGCTCTCGGCGCCGATGGAGCACACGGAGACGGGTGAGAGTGATTGCATTTTGGCGGCGAACGAGAGCGCAGCAGTTTCGGCGACCGCGCTGGCGTTTTGCGCCGGTAAGCTGGGTTGGTGTGTGGGCAAATTTACGGAATTGGGTGTCTGCGCGGAGGCGGGCACGGGCACGCAGAGTGGTGAGCTGCTGAGCGCTGAAGCGCGTATCGCTATCGGGCTGTGTATTTCGTGTTGCTGTTGTTTTACTTGTATTTGTTGGTGGATTTGCTGTTTCGCCTGTCCGCCCACAGTAGCAGGTGACGGTGAATGCACATCCAATTCATCATCCTCATCTTCATCGCCGCCCGAAACGCACAGTTCCGGAGAGTGACGCGCCGCTTCCTGCTCTTCCCGCATGTGCTGTTCGGAAACAGCGGTGGCGGCGGCGGCGGCGGCTGCGGTAGCACGTTGTGGTGTATAACATTGCGCGGAATCGCTCGAACCCGCCGATTCCACAGATTGCCGATGTTTATACATTTCCGTGCGGTAGGCGGCATCAGCGGCTGCTGCAGCAGCAACGGCGGCATTCGGGTGATAAGCAGCCGCAGCGGCAGCGGCGGGGAACAGCAAATGTGGTGGCAACTGGAAGGCAGACTGTGCTGTGCCCATGTTCGGCAGCGAGTTCATCATGTTGAAGAAGGTCGCATCGGCGGCGGGATGACGCGCTGCGGCAGACATGAAAGGCGCCGCCTGTGCGATCATCTCGGGCAAGTGGTAGCCCGGATAGCCGAGGAAACCGCTAGCGGCGGCCATGTGTGGATTCAATGTTTGCATGTGTTGTTTGGCGGCGGCAGCAGCAGCGGCGGCCATATCGCCGAAACCAGCTGGGTTGGGCGCACCAGCGACATTACCGCCGGCGGCTTTGTTAGCGGCATCTAGAGCTTGTTGTTGCTGTTCCTGCAGCAGGCAATGAATTTTGAACCAGTTGGAACGGCGGCCATAGCGTGAGCCACCTTTGGACATGCCAACGGCATAACATTTGCGTAGGCGGCACGCTTTGCATGTAGTGCGATTCTTCTTATCGATCACGCATTTACCGCTATTCTTGCACTCGCTTATGGACGAGAGATTATTGTACGAGCGGCCGAAGAAGGACTGTGGAGAAAAAGTGGCAAACAAGTGTGTAATTTATTAATAACTGGCGTTAAGTGGCAAAAAGTTTTGAGTGAATTTTTCGATTTCTTCTGTATATATTTTAATTTCTTGCTAAGAAATATGACAGCTAAATTCTCATTTAAAACTGATTAATGTTTTTTAATATTTTCATAAAATTTTTCTTTTTTTTTTGGAGTTCTTCTTGACAGCTTACCTTACAGCCCTCGCATGTGAAGGCTCCGAAGTGGAAACCGGCGGCTGGCTCGCCGCACACTTTGCATATTTGATTCATCTGTAAAAGCCAAATAAAGTAAATTGTTAGTAATTCTCGAATACAGCGTAATTTTAATTTTTCGAAGTTTAGAATTTCGAAAAAATTTCGAAGATTGGAATTTCGAAAGATCGCATTTTGGTTGGTTTAGCGAAAAAAGGAAAGCAATTTATTTCAAAATAAAATTTAAAATTTCTTTTGTATTGAGAATTGTTTAATTCCCCTTTCTGCTTCACTCGCTCTCTTGCTTCAAACTATGTTATTCGAAATAAAGCACAACTAACCATATTGATTCCAACATCCGGCACATACACATCCATCATTTCTACCATTTTTTATTTTGCTTCACTTATCTGTTAATATTGTTATTTAAATTTGCAACTTTCTGTGTTGATTTCACAATATCTCTTAGATATATTTTTAAAACTTCTAACACGCTTTCGACTTGAGTTAGCTGAACCGTTTCTCCCGACGTTTGCTGTGTAAATGTACTGTTTGCTTAACTCGATCGTTTTTTTTATAGCCGAAATGCTAAAATACTGTGCAAATTACACTTAAAACATTTACTGATCTAAGTGTTTATTGTCCTTTTAAATGACCTTAGCAGCATCTGCGCAATGTCCTACCTAAATATACAATAGCAACTACAATACAATAGTAGAATTTAACCTAAACAAACGTATAATTATATTTTACAAAAACATCAGAACCATCATGGCAGGTAATGTTAGATCTTTAGCAGACTGCTGAGTTTGGTAACCATATTGTACGCTGTTAAGTCAGCTAGTCAGACAGTCATATAGTCAGATAGTCAGTGTGAGCGTTCTGTTAACATTTTACATTTAAATAGCTGTTAACTAACAGCGTTGTTGTTGATGCACCGTTAAGTTGCTGTTAAATTTGCCACTGTTGTTCAGAAATTTTAATGCTACCCCTATAAAATCACTGTTAATGCCACCGCTGTCAAGTCACTGTTAATATTACCACTGTTATGTCTGCTACTGTTAACGCAGTTAAGGATGTTACATTTTATAATGCAAAGGATACATAAGCAGTATGTAAACTACTATTAAATGCTTGCTATGAATTTTGATTTAACATTTACTCTTCTGCTCAACTCTGCTGTTAATTTGTGACCTTTTTCTTTCACCTTTTCTAACATTTTTGATTTACTTCAGAATTTTTGGGTGCAAGTATTTCAATGATGTTTACATTTGCTGTCATTTGTATTGACGAAATCTTTTTTTTAGCGATTTCACATGCTTGTTTTGTCTTTGCCTTTGTCTCTGTTAGCCCGTAGCCGTAACCTTGAGACGCATGCGCTACACATGCACGACACAGCGGGTGATTTGTTGTTTTTTAAGGTTTGTGAGAATGAGTTCTGCATATTTTTTAGCAATTGTGTTGCTTTCTGCATGCTTTTTTACGGTATTGCGAATTTGTTTTCATTTTATTTTATTTATTTTTTTTGATTTTTGTCACAAAGTGCCATTTTTTATGAACTTTTTTGTGCGTGAATGTGCGTGGGTGACATTTATAGCGAATTGAAGCGTAAAAATGTGTATTTACGTGGTGCATTAATATTTGTAGTTGTTTTGGTGCAGTAAAATCGAAGCAAATTGATATGTAGTGTATGAAATGTTAAAAAATTTTGCTTTAAAAAATTTTTTTTCAATATTTTTTCAAATATTACATACATATATTCTTCAAATATTCCACATTTAGCACTAATTTAATATTTACCAGCCTAAATTCCTTATAATACGCTTAACAGTGCGCGCGCTGTTAAATACACTGTTAAGTAAATAAACAAAGCATACGCTGTTAGAAATCAAAAAAAGGATTAGTGAACTAATTATTTGACGCGCAGGCATTTTATAATATTGTCAAACAAAGCATACACACACACCGCCCCATGTTTACAGTTGTCATATCTTGTGCAACAACTTCCCCGCGGGTGTTTCCCTCAATATTTGAGTTGCTTAGCGCGCATCATAATTATAAGCAATAATACCTAGAAATAGCCTTACACAATAATTGGTAGCAGCATATGCACATATGTGTGTGTATATGTGTATGTATGTGTGCATCAAAGGTTGGGCTGTTACCTGTTAGGCTGCGCTGAGTTGGCTGCTCTAGTTTTTCTATGAAAATTCGCTTGAATGGCGATCGGCTAGCAGGGCAAACCATGAAACCGCAAGCACAGACAGTCAACAATTGCAAATAGACCATGTTGCACGTTTGTTTAATAGCCGTGTAGTAATTTTTCTTTTATACAAACGAGTGTCGACAGCAGCAGCGTTGAAATTGCGCGCTGCTAGTTCCGATTTGGGTGAGCAGGAGTAATTGCACTAATTATTTTCTTTACGCTAGGTGTGTGACGTTGTGGTACTTTATATATATGTATATGTGTGTGGCACATACATGTATGTAAGTGTGGCGAAATTGCGCTCGCACTGACTATAAGTCCTTGAGGGTAAGAACTGTAGTCACTGTTAGCAAATAGTGGTCAACAGCGCCTAGTTTTGAAGTGTCTCGCTGCTAATTAGATCTAATTTCATTTAGCTGCTTAATTTTGCAACAAATTACTATAAAAATTGTAATCAGATAAGCAACTAAAATAAGGGTAAATTAATGTATTTTACTTAAGCAGCTTAGACTTACCTTGAAAAAATATTTATTTGACTGCCTAGTGTGTAAACACTGCTCCGTCTTTCAATATTAGCGCAAAACTTTGCTAGTATGTTGCAAATATGCGCTTTGTAACTGTTTTTAAGTACGCAAAAAAAAAATTTTTTTTTTTTGAGATTTAACACTGGCGCCAAAGTATATGCGTACAAGTACAGGACAGTGTATATTTTTTAAGCAAATTTTTAAACAAAATAAGGCACGAGAAGTTGAGTACGTAGTTTTGCAATGGCGCAAAGTTTTTAAAAAAATTTTGAAATTATGAAAACCAAAATTTTTTTTCAACTTTTTTAAAATTTTTATTTTAATTTTTTTCGAAAAAATTTTTTTTTCAAAATTGTTGCGTTTTGATTTCTTTGCTTTGAAATCACGCGCTTGCCACACTGTCAATCAGTTATCACCTGCCACACAAAACAAATTTGCATGCAACAAGAGTTTATATTTTTATATTTATTACACTACACAAAATATATATATATATATATATATATATATAAAACTTCTATTTCTTTTGCACAATTGGTAGCATAAATACGAAACCAGTCTTCAAAGTTGTTCACCCCGTTTTTTGGTTTAATCACTTATATCATAATGTTTTTTGCTCCTACAATAAAAACATATATGAGACTTGCTGTTGCTTCGCGCGCTGCACGTTTACTACGCTTCGACTACTGGCAGACAACTGAGTTGCTTTGACTTTCAATGTCTTACAAGAAGCATATTTTCAATATGCGCACACGTACAAATCATACCACAACATTAACTTATAAGCTAAATGGCAGTTAGTATCGCAGTTAACTTCATATGAAAGCAGAGACGGCGATATTCGTTCAGCTACGTATGTGCATATGTAGTTGGAAGAAAACAAAAGACTTGGAACACAAACCACCACCACCACCACCACCATAAACCACCACCACCGCAAGCATCGCTATCAAACGCCACTATCAAACACCACTACCCGCTCGATCACTGCTGGCGTCATCAGGTGAGCGTATTGGATCGGCAGCAGTAACAGTAACAGCACAAATGGCACTCACAGCTGTGCTGAGAGCAATAAGCAGCGCTGACTGCAGCAGCGCGCGAGTGTGCTGCCAGCAGCGCTGCCGCAGCGTGCTGCGACGTCAAGTTGGCATAACAGTTAGTTTGTTGGCCATTTAACTTTTAACAGCGCCCCATTGTGCTCTGTGTATGTTAACAGCAGCGCTGTGTGTGCATTGAATGAGCATGCTGCAATGTTAGCGCATGTTAATGTTAGACAAGGCTGATAAACTGTTAATGTTAAGTGAATGGTATTTTGTTAGCAATTAGAGCTTGAAATCGATAATGGAAATATTTGAGGCTGGGATGTGCAAATTTATTATTTTTCTGTATTAATTTATGAACAATTTAAAAGAAAATTATATTTAAAAAACATTTCTAGCAATTTTTCTAAGTATATTGAATTTAAAAAATACAGAAATTTATACGAATTATAATTATTATAAATTGCAAATAAAATATAGCATTCGTATTATATACGTATTTATTTACATGAAAAAGAAATTATATCTGTGAACCAAAGTTAAGACCATACCTACCATACCATAAGATTAGTTTTTAATGCTCTGTAATATAATATTTTTCGAATATGTTAACTTTTACTAATATTATTTGACATTCTTTTGATAAAATAAAATTTTTTTGTATTACACTTTCATACTTTCAACTTTTGTTTGTGTAAAACTTTAAATGAGCAAGATAAATTTGCTATAATTTGAAGACTAAAAAATTTCTTAAATGAACCAGCGACAAAAAGTTAGCTGACCTGGATTTCAGTTTTAATATCATTTAGCTCTAAAACTGTGAGTTCAATGAACGGTTTTCGAAATTTTCTCTCAAAAGTTTGGCACTTCATTTTACATATATGATGATGTTATATAATTTAAATTATATATTTATTATATATTATAATACTAAATTATATGTTTTTATGCTAAATTAGATTATAAGATAATAAGGTAATAAGTTTTAATTAAATTAACTAAATTTTTAAGAAGTCATATATTTTAAGAGAATTTGTTAACCAACAATTTCAAATAAATTTTTAAAACAAAATTTTGAGATAAAGAAAATACGAAAAATCCTGGAAAAATTATATACGGCGAAGTCCTCAAGGTGGTTAAAAAGTTCGCTTTTTTGTAGCATAACATCACAATGTTTTTTTCATCCTATTGGTGTTTCCCAGTGGCAACAGTGGTGTTGTGTTGAAATGAATAAACTGTTTGATAAATATCGAATAAATCCACATGTAATTGATATATATTAGATTTTAGCAAGTTTTTTCTGCCTTTGGATAACTTCAATCCTATTTTTTTTTTGAAAAACCTAAAAATAGACAGAATGTGAGTGTCAACACAGAGTTTTCCATGCACTTGAATTTATGTAATGTAATTTGTACTTATAAAATCGTAATTTAATATTTACTTAATATAAATTTTGTGCTAAATGTAATTTAAAAAGAAAAAGTAGATAGATGTTTGAATTTGAATAGAAAGCATTTTTGTCAAACAGAATTCAAATTTTATGGTTTTTGTCATTTATACCTAGAATAGCGAAAAGCTTAACTTATCAAAATGTACATATAAATATGGCGGAAATTAATTCACTTCCAAGCTAGCTCAGCTCAGGTCGGCTTCCACTACTATGTTGTTTGTGAGACTTTTATAATGAATACTTTTGCAGCAATGTTGATTAGAAGGTGATCTCTTCTACACGAAAATCAGAATGACGCTATGAAATATGTTACAATTTATATGGCATATGCGTCACTAAATTAGATGATGGCTTCCTAAGCATGCTCGCTGTCATAAATGCTGTCGTGTTTTAAAAATTTTTAAATCGATCTCGATTTATTCGATCCGATGTTAAGAAGCACTTTCACTTTTATACCTGCTAAATAACATCTCTTTCTTCATATTCATTTTCTTGCAACGGACGCCCAGTATTATTCGAATCAGACGTTAAAAAAAATCAAACAGCGGAATTATATTCTTATAAAGGAATAAAATTGTATATGTTAAATTATCACAAACAGCGTTCAGATTTTCAGCCACCTGGCTTGCGTTTTCGCCTTCATCGAAGAAATATTGTAAAATATAGCATATTTTGTCATTGCTGGTGTCCAACTTCGACGCGTGCTCAAACAATACAGGGTCCAGCAATGACAAAACCGTCCGAGAAGTTTTTTTATTGCAAAATCTTAACTTTCCAAAGCTATATAGTACAGCACGATCGCCCTTATACAAACTGATTTACAGATTACTAAATCCAACTATTGGCAAAATAATGGATTTCTTTTTACTAGACCTCATATGTAATGTTATAATATAGTATCTTAGCATGAATAAAATAATTATCAATTAAGCTTAAAAAAAATAGTCAAATAGCATACCTTATTTATGCTAATAACATTAGCTTCTTAACTTAACATTTTCAATTTCATGTTGTGCTAAACTGTACAAACACTGTGAAATTATCTCACACTTTGTCTGTTTTTGTCTGTAAGCACTGTTTATATTAACAGTTGATAGCGCATTCTTGTACATAAATGAACTGTATATTATGCTCTTCGAATTTAGCTTAGCAGAACAAATGTTAGTATGTACATAAATATATATATATGTATTTTACTATGTACTCGTGTTTTTCTTTTTTCTTATATATATGTACTGTTAAAATTATATTTATTTACTATATATTGTACTTATATCATTACTTTGATTCTCTAATTCTTCACAAATTAAGTGACACTGTTTGGGTATATAAGTGCATGTATATATGTATGTATTTGTGTTTTAAATGTTAAATATAAGAATTCAGTCAGTTAAGCCGTCAACTGGTTACTCTTTATTGTCTTGTTACCTTTTTTATGTATTTTCTTGCAATTGTCTTCAGCTTGTGTTCTTGCTGTTTTTTGATTTTTCATTTTTTTTTTTGTAATAAAATTTCAAGCTCAAAATTTTTTGTGCTGAGCGTTGCGCTCAACAAATGGGCGGAGTTAACACCAAGTAAACCACTTGTATGTGGCATGGTGTGTGTAATGCACATATTTATATACATATACATATAAGTATTCGTGCATTGATATGTATGTTTGCCGGTATATAGTGGTATGATAATAAATAAGACAACGTGAATAATTATTTTTCATTAGTTAATGAATAAATATATAAATTTCATATTACTTAGGTGCAATTAATTTGCTCACATATCTCACTAAATTAAATTTTCTTAACCGATTATCAAAAAATATTTGATTAATCGCATTTGAAATTTTCATAAGAAAAAAATTTAATTAAAAAAAACGTATTGTCAGCAAAAATTATATGTAAAAAAATTAAACGAAAATTTGAAAAAATTTTATTTTATTAAAAGCCACCAAATTGCAAATTTTTTTGGCAATATTTCGCGATTTTTTTTTTTTTTAATCGATAAATAGCTCTTATTTACTAATATATGCTTATATGTATCTACATTTGTATCGATAAATAAGACACAGCTAATAATTTATTTTCATTATTTAATTAATATATGTATATAAGTATATGTAGATCAAATATGCAACACTCTGTTCGATAATTTATTGTCATTTCGAAGGTAATTTCATAATGCCACTCTCGTAGAAACCCTTGTGCCTATTGGCAAAAAACTGAAGCAATCGATTTCCATAGGCTTCCTTTGAGGCGGATTTTTGAGACAGAAACAGCTAGTAATCACTTGGTGCTAGTTCCGGACTATAACGGGGACATAAGGATGCATATGAACCACCCAACCAAGCTGCCGGTTCTTCTAGCGAGTCACTATCGATATGTGAATGCCGAAGAGAAGCTGTAAGCTATGGCGTAATCTCTCATTGTTTGCGTCCAACTTCGACGCACGGTCAAGCAATACTGAGTCGAGCAATCACAAAACATTCTGGGAAGCTTTTTGAACACGATGAATTATCTTGCTAAACCCATATAGCGTAAACCGATCGCGCTTATGCAACGCGAGTTACAGATTACTGAAGCCAACTAGCGCTAAAATAATGAATTTCTTTTTACTAGAGCTTATGTATATTATATTAGGTAGTGATTGTGTTGGACCAAGTCCATAGTATATGATCACAGAATTTAGCTCATCAGTTTTTAATTGAATAATTATTTTGCAATTATGCTTATTGTTAAAGATTTCCTTGTTACATAAAACCTAACTTTGAGCTTTTTGGGTTAATCTTACATTCATAATATAAAACACCGACTCCCATCCATGCTCAAACAAATCGTGTGCACTGACTTTATTATAACCTTAAAATTGTGCAAGTAGCGGATAGATTCAGAGATGATTTGTTAGTATTAGCATATAAATTACAAACAAAGAGAGAAACTATCCAACCAATTCTAGCTTTAAATAAAAAAAAAGACTTTTAAATAAAAATAGCCACAGCACATCATCATAACTTTTGTTTTGACTCACACATTACCCGTTATGATTCATTGCGCATGATTTTTCTAAAATTCAACAAAAATGTTCAATTAATTAGGCAGTAACATTTCTTAAAAGACAATTGACGCGTTAAAACTTGTTCACATATCCAAATGAATTTGATAGATTACACTTTATTATGTCATCGGAGCAGAATTTTTGTCAAAAGCACAAATGCCGAGGATGATTTCAGCGAAACTTATATGTTATTACTTTAGAAATTTTGTATAGAAAATTTTGAAATTATACAGTGAATATTAAATGAGTCAGTGGCAATTTTTAAAGTCAATACTTTTGCTGCTATGATTTAGTGGGGCTAGGAAGGTGATTTGGGTTTTATGGACTCAAATTTTTATAAGTGAAAAGAAAAGTTAATTGTTTTAAAATGCATGAAATTACAAGTATTATTAACTTTGTCAAAACATTTAGTTAAAATAAAATTTTTAATTACTATAATTTATTTAGGAGTATAAGCTTAAAAAGTTTATCGATTTAAAAATAACAAATTCAAAAATATGCCCTAAAAATAACCAAAGTGGACTTTTTTTTATAAACATAATTTTTTTTAAATTCTATTGATACATTTTTATATAATTTTTCCTTATGAAATTAAAAAAAAAAAAATTTTTTTCTGTTAGAGTTCATATGCGAATAATAAATTTGTTTTTTTTGAAAATCGTTAAAGATTGGAATTTAGAAGAATATACGAGCAATTTAATACACTTCGATTTCAATAAATAAATAGTATTAAGTTTTTTTTTATTCTTTTATATAATTTTTGCTGATAAAATTTTCGAAATTTTTTTTGTATTAAAAAATTGAAATTTTTTCTTTCTGTTAAAGTTTCATATGCGACTAATTAATTTTTTTTTTATAATCGTTAAAAAGATGGAATTTAGTAGGATATATGAACAAATTACTTGCACTACAATATACATATGTAAATCGGTTCATTCTAACTTTGCTAAGTAAAACCTTCAATTGAATGCAAAAATAATGGCTTTCTTTTTACCAGTCCAAATATCTAGCAAATTCTCTGTTTTTGCTAGTGTTCTAATCTCGAAAACCACTTTGGGTTTCGAATTAGGTTTTCTTCATACAATAGTTAAATGTTATAATTACTTTAGGAAACAGTCTGTTTTTACTTGTAAGTATTACTTTCATATTTGACCAAACTAAGCAATGATTTCTGTGCATGTACTATATAGTGAGTTTCGAGGAAGTGTAAGAAGTGTATTAGAATATTCAATACAGCAATAATATTAACAATGAGTGCGTATACCAAATGACGATCGCGCAAAATTTCACTTTAAACAATTGTGAATTCATAAGGTCAGGCAACCAGTGCACAAAACACATTTCTAAAAAAATCTTTGCAATTATCTGTAACGCATGGGTACAATTACAGCAAATTTAAATAAAAGGATTTACTCAATAATTTTACAACGAAACTCGAAACAATTGAAAGCAATGTGAAAATAATTTTTTTTTTTTTTTTTTTTGTTGGCTGATACTTTAGATATGATTTTAACCCAAGAAAAGACACTCGAAATGAACCTTGAAATAAAAAAAAAAACACTTTATGTTGATAGTATGCGAAAACATTTGTTTTTTAACGCGCGTATTTCGAGGAGAATGTAAAAAACGCGTTGAACGAAAGGCAAATAGAAGCGCTGAGAAATTCAAATAAGCAGTCGAAGGGAATGCGAGAAAAAACAAAAGCGTTAACGCACAGCTCAGAAAGTCAGCGCGATTTGGAGCAAATGGTTCGCAGAAGCATGCAATTTCATATAAGAAACGGAAAGTGTGCAGTGAAAGGCAATTATAAGAAAGTAATAAAAAAAAAAACGGCAAGTCCTAATTGGTAAAAGGCATAAAAAGTGGCATAAAAGGCTTTGTGTGCGTAAAAAACGTCGAAAATAGTGCCAAAAGCCGAGAGGATATCGTAAAAAACTCACGAAAATAAGGAAAAGAGATGGACGCCTTAATGGAAAATTCGGAAAATGTGAGAAAAGCAAGAACAAGCAACTCAGTTGGGGTGAAAAAAGTCAGCACAAGTTAGGCAAAGTACGCCATTGGCTTGCAACAAGTAGACCTCACAAATGCCACAACTGCCACAAAGGCTCAAAGGCTGCAATTTGCACGCGGCTCTTACATACATATACACTCAAGGACCTTTTAGTTTATCTGCAACAACAACAACAACAATGCCAAGCAAAAATCGTAACCTGCAAATTGTTTGTTACGAAACAAGGTCACCGAAGAGATTGCCAAATTGTCGGCGTGTAAGTGCGTTAAGTGCAGTTTTGTGAGTGTGTTGTTGCATTTACATATGTATGCAGTTTGTTGTGTCACTTTGCTATAATCTAACTACTTACTAGTAATATTAACAATACAGTTGCCGAAGAATTGCAAACAAAAAGCATAAGCTGCCGCAAGGAATGCGAGTATGTTTGAAAAGTGGGCGTTATGTTTGCATCCGTGGGTGTTATGTTTTCTGCAAAAGAATGCGCCTATTATAAATGCGCGCTGCATGCATGAACGTGCAATAATTGTTGTAAAATGGGGCGTTATGTTTTGCCACAGCACAAAAGCCGTCTGCGAAGGGCGAGTCTACCGACTAAACATTTGCCAGCGACAATTTAAGCGACAATCAAGGAACAAGAGCGCACAATTACGCGGAAATGTGCGCTAAAGTGCAGCGACAACAACAAACAAAGGCGAAATGCGAATTTCAGCGCGCATGCGCTGTGACGCTTTGTTGTTGTAAATAATCTAGAAGGAAAGTGTGTGGAAAATTGTAGCAAAACAAACAGCAATGCACACATAATAATGCTGTTAACAGCAGCTGTACGCTTAACAGTGCACATGCTGTTAACATTAACAGTGAGGTAAGTAAAAATGCGCTGCAAAAGTTGAATGCAAAGTGACATGAATTTTCAATGAAAAAATAAAAAAACATGCACATGCACTTTCATGCAATAGCAATACAGTTAACAGCACAATGTTTTGACTTGCACAGTAGCGTGCGTTGAAAGGCGAGCGCGCATGCGCACATTCAATACCATATGAACAAATATACCTACAGGTAAGTGTGTGTGCCATTTATATGCAATTATAATTTTCGGCAATTACTTGCGTGAGTTTTCGCATAACCCTGTACCTGTACCTTATCGCGAATGAATTTCTCAAGGTCACTTTTTAGCAAACTCATTGCGATGCTTTGTGTTGCATGCAAGTGAAACAAAAGTACCCTAGCGAAAGGCGTTGAGGAATGGTTAAGCATATTAGAGTATGTAAGATGTATACATTGTATTTTAGTTTAATGTCAGGATGCATGAGGCGTTGCCTGTATATTTCGGCATAATAACAAAAAAAAAAAAAGACAAAGCAAATAATTAAAAAAATTCGCCAAGATATGAGACCGATGGTTAGGCATAAGAAGAGCTAGAACTGAGTATGTAAATATTTACCGCATTTTCAGTTTCTTTTTAATGTCACTGAAAATAGTAAGAATGACCTGCTTTAATTACAATAATAAATGTAACTAAATAATGCAAAAGGATTACAATATATTCATGTTAGTAATTATCAAATATTTTAATAAATATATGAATCGGTTAAGTTTTCCTTAGAAAGTTTACACTTCAATGTTTACACAAAATATAATAATAATTATTTTCTTCAATATTTAAGTGGAAAGTCATGAAAATTTAATTTTAAAAAAATGTTGTGTCATTTAAATACTTTTTCCAAAAAGTAAAGAAAAAAAAATTTCGAAAATTATTGCATATTTACTGTTTAAAAAAATATACAAAAGTTTGAAATTCATATTTAATTTACATTTTTGAAAAGTCTGAAATATTAAAAATTTAACTTTTTGTATGAAATTATTTTCTGAAAAAATTTAAAATTGAAAAAACTGAACATTTTTTTGAAATATTTGAATTTTTGAAACATAAAATTAAATATATTATATTAATTAAAATATAAAATAATTTTTTTTTTTAACTATTACCTATTTCAATGCAATAAAAATACAATAATCTTTCGATTGCTAATAAATCCGAAGTAATGTATAGTAATATTTCCTTTTTTTCTTTCCAACAACAATTATTTATATTCAATATAAAATTTGATTTCTTATTTTTGGCCAAAAATATTACGCATAAATTTACATGAAACTCTTAGAGGAGACTGGTAGCTAGAGTCTGGCAAGAGCTAGAGTGAAAGCATAAAAAACTTTGTCTAGACTAAACTATTATGAAACAGAACATCACGAATACATATATCCGTATATAAAATTTAGCGCTTAAATATAGCTTTAAACTAAGGTATGTTGAATGTTTTACTTACTGTTTTTATTTGTTACTTATATGATTAATTTAAAATTTTTATTTAACAAATATAATTTTTAGTTCCACAGAAACTGCTAGATAATTTAACATAATAATAACTGAGTTTAACATTTACTTTTTTTAGTTCAAATATACCTGCTAGTCTCTGCTCAGAACTCAGCCACTTATTTTTCTTTTTTTCGATATATTTGTTTCAACAATTTTATTAATTTATATGAAAATAAGTAAAATAGCACAATATTTTCGAACTTTCTTCAAATAAATGCTTAACTTTTTTTAGAGTAATTGTATTGTAATAGCAAATAATAGTAAATAACAATAGTACTTATAACAGTAAATTGTAATGGTATTGTAATATAGAATGAGATTTGTAACATAAAAAATAAGAATTTATTTGTCTTTTATTTACTTTCTTCATCCGTATAAGCCTGAACGTAACTCCTGCGCTACCTGAAAACTTGAAAAGGTTAAGTTAATCAATTACAAAATGGCCGCAGATAAATTCGCTGTTGTGTGGTAATACGCAAGCTAGCCAAGCATACTTGGTCACTTGGTCACTTGCTAGGATACTTCGCATTTATAATTTGCTGCTTTCATATTCGAACTTTTACTTGAAAGACAATTTAAAAGCTTTAAAGTAATTTAAATATCACAATTTAGAGATATTAGTGAAATGAAATAATTTTCCAAGTGGCCATATAAAGACTAACCTTTTACTAAGATTTATATTTCAAGCTTAAACCTTTCATATAAGAATCATATTTAATTACTTATATATAAAATGGCAACTATTTTTTATTCAGATGCTGTTTAAGATGATTTGCTAAGTGGTGTGAATACTAATTTTTCTAGTACTAAGGTTTCAAAACACTTTGGAGCATCGATAAAGCGATTAATTTTAAGTTTTTCCTGGCAAAACAACTAAAAAAAATTTAATTTTATGTTTAGCGGACTTTATTATTTATAGAAAAAAAATATTTAAAAAAAATTTCTAACGATTGAAATAAAATGGCGGCAGTGTAAGTTATTCATTATAAGTGCTTATAAGTAGGTAAGTCTTGTAAATAGTTGCAAAGCTCCGAGGGCGTAAAAGAAGGCCATCAGTTTTAGCTCTTGAACAAAAGTTGAAAATATTTTAAATTTTATATTAAAAGTTCTAGAATTTTTAAGTTATTTTTATATCACTTTCTCCAAATATGGTGAACATTCCTTTTATATATTATTCTTCAGTGTCAACTAAATTTTTTGTCTCTGAAAAATAGTGAAAATTCGGAAATTCAATACTCTCGCCTTTGGATTTAAAAAATTACTAATATATTCTATGTTATTTGGACACTATTTGATCCGCAGATATTCTGCATATTTTCAAATTAGACAGTATTAAATATTGACTTTATTAAAATTGAAAACTACTCAACTACAGTTTCACATAGTTAAACCCAGCACAACTCTTTTATATTTGTGCTGTCTACCAAAGCGTGTATAATTCATTTGATAAACCATAAATAAATAATTACAACAAAAGAAAAATATAGTTGAAGGTTAACAGCTCGCGACTGGCAGCTAGAAATATGCGCTGTTTAACTTCCAATAAAAAATTTGATTTTTATGACAAAAATATGACAGCAGCTTTTGTTCATAAATTTCAAATCATACGCTCATAAACACATATATCAAAGCGTTAGTATCATATTACTAGTACTAGAGATATAAACTAGTAACAGACTAGCCAATCAACGATATGTCGACGCGCTACAAAAGTTAATTTATTAGTTATTTTATTTGTTCATTTTACAGCTAATTTTCATTAATAACTATAACTTCCTATTCTTTGAAATAATATACTTCGAACAAGTCGTTTAGCATAAAATTATATACTGGCCTTTTTTCAAAAACATTTTTGCCGTGTTTTTTTTTCTTCTTCTATATTTTGTGCGCTTTGGCGATTTAACGAATTCCTTCGCATTTGCTTTTTAACAGAGTTTTCATTACTAATACTTTAAGGTACAACTTCCGCGTCGCCCATATTAATCTTGCATAGTTTGGTGTTTTAATTAATTATGACGTTGTCAAAGTGTGGTGTATGGCAACAGCAATAACGTAAAAAAAAGGAAAAGACACTAGCAAGAAAATGTCAATATTGAACAAGGCAACCAATAAATAAATTGAATTCAAGCATAATAATATTTAGAGAAAGAAATGAGTTGACAACCACGAATATATGGAATTCGCTTGAACGCGTACTTTGTTTGTACAGGTAGCCATATTTAACATGTGGAGATTAAGTACTAAGAACTAATATTTACCATAAACTTGTGAAACTTTATGATGAAATTTGGAATTTGATCATTTAACTTAAGCTAATTGAATACTGTATCAATCAATTAAGAAATTAATTTTGAGAAATGTGGAAAAGAAGTCTTCATTAGAAAGATTAGAGGAATACTGCCTTGCCTATGATCGAATAAAAGTGCACATTCACTACATTCACTGGGTCTTTCTACGACCGAGGTGTAGTATATGCTAATTTTATAGCGTTATTTCTCTTCATCTAGAGATTTTACAAATATGTTAACTATATTTTACTTTTATTAAAATTTTTTTTTTACTTTTATAAAACCAATTTTCTATTACGAAACATTAATTAAGCTCAACTTGCTTCATTAACTTTGCTGCTTTTTATTTAATTAATTAAAAATTAGGGTTAATTACTCATTTAAGTCGAATGACTTCATCGTATTTACTTTAACATAATATGTAGTATAAATTAAACATACACAAGTGTTTAGTTAATTAAATGCTTATGAATTTTTTTCCTTTACGAAATTGAATTCTATTTAGGGTTCTAAATTTTTCCATATTATTCTCGTGGTAAGTTTCCTGAAATCGTAGTCATATAAGATGAAAAATTTTAACTCAATTAAATTTCGATTGAATAAGTGTGGTATAATTTATTTTATATAACTTACTTTTTTACTTTTAATAAATACATTTAATAAATCTAATTTAATTAATTTCAATTTCAAATAAAATTAGCTTGATTTAATTGATGTAGTTCGAATTAATTTAATTTAATTTCGTACGACTAAATTTAACTTCACTTAACACAATTTTATTATATTATAATTTATTTTTTTTATAATATTATAATTTATTTAATTTTATTTAATTTAGTTTACTTTGACTTAATTAATTTAATTCAATTTAATTTCAATTAATTGAGCTCAACTCAATTTAATTCGGATTAGTTCAAAGTAATTCGACTTAATTCATTGATTCTAATTTAATTCCGGTTTATTAAATTCACCTTGTTTAATTGTTATAATTCAAATTAATTTAAATCAATTTATTTTAACTGATTAGTTTAGTTTAATTAAATGTATTTTAATTTATCAATTACCAATATCAATAAGTCAAATGAATTCGGTTGATTAGAATTTGAATTAAGTCCGTTTAATTTAACTCGATTTTAATTAATTTATTTAATTAAATTAGCCTTTTTTCAATAAATTTCAGACTTGTAACTTAATTAGTCTTAATTTTATTTAAATTAATTCTATTAAATGTAATTTAAATTAATGTAATTTTTTTCGTTTAATTTAATTTGATATTTTTCATTTGAGTTTAAATTATCTGATTTTTTTTTTGCTTGCGCAAATTAACATTTAATTTACTCGGATTTCTCATATTACTTTAAAATTCATGAAATTTTCTGCATAATTAACTCGATTCAAAAAAAACTAATTTCATCAATTCCCTATCAAAAAAATCTTTAATTGAGTCAATTAGTGAATTATTTGCTTTAACACTTAGACAGAAAAAGATTCAAAGTGCTACTTAAAAGTCAAATAATTCCTTAATTAACTTAATTAACTTATCAAGACTTGAATTCTTTGCTAAATTTGCATTTTTTATACAAATTTAACTTTATTTACTATAATTTACTTTAAATTATCTTAGTTTCTACATTTACAATTTAATTTATTTTTACTAATTGACTAAATTAAGTTGAGGTCTGGCAAGTAAATAACTAGCTTTATTTAGTGGACCTCTTACGATTAAGGCTTCAGTTTTTTAGTCGTTAATCAAATCAGACTTTCCCGAATGCTTGATTAGCTTTTTTTGATTGAATTTACCGTTATTTTAGATTATTGAAAACATTGTTACTTGAATTAACTCCTTAATTTCACTAAATTTTCTATTAATTTGGAGTATTTTATACATTTTGAGCTATGAATATACTGCGACATTTCATTTTCTTAATGCTATTAAATTTTATTATTTCCAAATACCTTGTTCTCTTCTTCTTCTTCTTGCAGCTCAATTAATATTGTGCCAAGTCAAAAGCAAAAAAAAATGGCGAAAATAAATGTCGTTGCTGAGCAAAACCCAAATATGCCGAGAAGCTCAAAATACTAAGAATTGCAGAGAGATAAAATCAATGCGAGGTCTAAAAAATGAAACCAGTTTATCAAACAAACACCCCAAAAATTGCTATAATTATGACATTAACTGAGACAATTAAGTGCTTTTTTCGCCAGCCACTCAAAACACCATAATTACTAACAATCAATTTCGAAACGAGAGAGACGAAGACCAAACAAAAAACCCGAAATCAATATTTTGTTCGTAAGCTGAAAACTAGTTTCGTGCAACAACGCAGAAATTTAACGAAATTTAATGCAAATTTCGCATTAATTTTGTTTGTTCAAAATAACAAAAGCAACAACTAATTTACTTGCTTTACCACGCATAGCTGGCATTGTTGTTGTTGCTGCTGTCACGTTAATGAGATGCAAATTATGGCCGCCGATTTTCAGCTCAGCACACAAGTAGCGCCCAACAAAATGATTGATTCGCGGCAATTATCCGAAAATGGGCTATTTATGTGTGTCAGTGTGATTGAAATGCGAAAAAATTAAGCGATTAGCGCAGAGTTTTGCATATCAAATTGAGATAACTGTGATTTTAGAAAAAACTAAAATAAAATTCACATTGCAAAATGATGCAATCATTAAAATTAGTAGAAAGTCATGGACGGGAAAAGGTATGTTCACATTTGGAGAATATACGAAAGCCAGATTGTTCAACTCAATATTTATATATTAATTTAATGTGAATTTAGCAATTAAATTATAAAAAACTTTTTCGAATTATTTTCAAAACATTTATTGCAATTAGCAATGATTATGGAGAAGATTGGAGTTAGAGCTTTCTCCTAAAAGAGATTTAGAACTTTAGAGCATTAGAGCTATCAGTTTAGTCATTTTAGAGCGCTTAGAGAGCTTCCATTTTAACCCATTTTAGTACTAATTAAACACGTATACAAAATTTAAGTATTTATTCTTAAATTTCGGCCTGTTAGCGAGTAGAAAATCTGTTCGAGCTTTCACTTGAAAGAGCTTTAAAGCTCTAGAGTGTTAGAGCTTCCACTTGAAAGGGTTTTAAAGCGTTAGAGCACTTCTAAATACTCTCATGGTAAACACAAAGGTCAACTGGCCTTAAATAATGAGAAACAGAGCCTGGCTTTCCCTATCTTAGACCTTTTCTGAATTCAACTAACTACAGCTTTTCTATTATTTACTAGATGAACACCAGTAGCTACCAGTATTACTAATAGAGCTTAATCTATTATTGTTGGAAGCGCTTTCATATTGTTGTGCTTGTTGTACGAAATTACAGGCACTCCTAGAATTGTAATGGGTTTTCGACTCAAGACCTGTACTTTGTAGGTCGCAAGTATGATCTGTGGGCATGATAAGTTACATTTATTTAATTTCCGACTGTTTTCTAACATAATATACTAGTAGTCTACTGGCGAGGTTACCCTGACCCTGAAAAACTGATTTAGGAGCATTATATAGATAACGTTGTTGGTCTTATATTGTCTATATATGTTTCTAATATTCTAAAAGAGTATATAGTTTCATACAGTAAAATTAAATATCATAACTGTAAAACACAAAAATAAGTACTCATGCACATCCCCAGACTGTGAGAAAATATTCTTTCTTCCAAGAAGTATACAGCTGCTCCACAAAAATACCATCGTAAATCATATTTATGTCTCCAGCTTCATATTTTCGAAACTAAGCCGTTCGAACGCCAATTAAATCATAATAATTTTGACATCTCGATTCAGTATATCATAATTATCGAAATGTATATGCAAGAAATTTTAAAATACCACAACACAACATACATACGTACAACTCATTTGGTACGGCCTACCTGATGGCCGAACAACCCCTTACCTTTTCGCTCGACCTCTCTATTGTCACTAAAAATATTTGCAAATAAACCACAGGAGTTGAGTGCACACACTAACACACTGTGACACTATAAATAATAATTTTCATATTCATATGCAAATAGAATTATGAGCAATTGCTTTTAGTTATTATTTTGATCATGAATATTTGTTTGTGATGCATGCATAAATCAATAAGAACGTGCAGCACGTAATGAAGGAAGTTGAAAGTCTTGTATTTGTAAGTATGCATACACACATTAAATATATTATATGCAGTTGGATTAATAATAAATAAGTAATGAGAAATTAGCTAAATGTATAAAATTGTTGCATTAGGTTTACTAGAAAGAAATCCATTATTTTTCCTAATGTACACCACACCTAGCGACATCTAACTATGCTAAATAAAACCTTCTACTTGATGAAAAAAATAATGGTTTTTTTTTTCACTAGACCCAATATAGGAATTTATGCTTGCGAATATTGCTCGAAGTTTAGTTTAGCGTATAACTTTATATTCAGAATTTTGATATTAACAATTTTTCCAAATTTGCATACAAAAAATTTTATCAAAGACTAATTCTTGCAATCAAATTGTTTAACTAAACTCAGAGTGTATCTAACCTTAAATTTTTATAACCTTAAACATTTATTTTCTTAATTTTTTCATTAGCCCAATGGTCCATAATAAATAGTTCTTGGTATAGCCTTCTGGGTGTTTTCTTTCAATATAAAAGCTCAAAATTATGAAACCACGTTCTTCCACCACCACCACCAAAATTATGAAACCACCAAACTTCTCGTTTTTACATTATTTCTCTCGCTACCTCTCTCTCTCACCCTGTTTCCAGAAAATGGTGGAATAAATGATGCTCCCCTTTTCTCATTCTCAATTTATAGAATAGTAAGTTTTCCAATTGGCTAAATTTTTTTCTTTAAATGAGCATTTTAAATAAAATAATTATAATTGAAATTTGATTTAATGCATATACAAATATTAACTTGCATTAATTTCCTAAAACAACAAACATATCACCGAAGTATTCGATGAGGTAATCAAGTATATATTGGTTGTTCGGAAAGTCATTTCGTTTTTTCCCGCAAGAGGACTTAATTACGTTTTTTTCGAAACTAACTTCACACTTAAGCCCCATAACCATTATATGTCATGAGAGCTGATATTGCAAGGCTTGTGTGTGAAAAAGTTCTATTAATTCTACCCAGTAGTTTTTGGTTGGTGCCTTTTTAAATATGGAGAGCAATAAGCAGCATTTTCGTCATATTTTACTTTTTAACTTCAGAAAAGGTAAAAATGCTGTCCAAGCGAGAAAAAAAATTGACGGATGTGTATGGAGAAGGCGTGTTAACAGTACGCCAGTGCCAGAACTGGTTTGCAAAATTTCGATCCGGCAATTTTGATGTCGAAGATGCACCACGGTCTGGAAGGCCGGTCGAAGCTGACAAAGATGCGATAAAGGCATTAGTTGATGCAAATCGGCGAATCACCACACGAGAGATCGGTGAGAGGTTAAATTTGTCGAATTCAACTGTTTATGGCCATTTGAAAGGCATTATACGAAAACTGTCTTTCATGTTCCCCAAAAAAAAACGAAATGACTTTCCGAATAACCCAATAATTTAACAAATTTAAGATTTCAAAAAAAATTAACTATCCACTGTTGAATATTTTTATACTCTCCAAGAACTCTATACTTTGCTAAGAGATGGGATTGTTTAAACAATGAGAGAATGAGAGAATGTGGTATGCTGCATCGGTAAAATAAATCTTTCTATCTCTTAAAGATATCCACAGTTCAGATATTCAAAATTATCTGTGCTATAACAATAAACCTGAGGAAGTTTTGAAATAGGATTGGCACTTGAAGAATTCCACTGTTTTGAGGACAGGTATCGGACTGACATTTCTTAATTAACCATCTTCTCGAAAGTGGGTATATAGAGAGCACCTCACAGTAATTACAAATACCCGCAGGCGTGCTTGAGGAAACTATTTCTACGCAAAAGAAGCGAACCTCGTTCTTTTTGTTAATAATGTTATTGCGACTACATTCAATGACAAGAGACAAAATTCTGGACGCATCTTATATTTAATATAATATAGAAGCCCATAATTGAGTACTACTTATAGCAGTTAAGGCCTAAACTTTGTTTTGAGTAGTCTGGACTTCCCATTAAAAGTATATAAAGCAGATAGGGAGAAGAGCTTGTTGGAGTGTAAGATTTTTCAGCTGCTTGAAACAAAATGGTGGTAAGGGAATGGGGGATCTACTAGAACTGTTCCATAGGTTGATTTATCTTATGAGATCACTTATGATCACTCACCAGCAAAAGGCCCTAGAAATGTGTTCTTTGATGGAACTGAGGGGTCTAGTCTCGTGTTATGAATAAAGTTTCGACTTCGGTCTCAAAATTATATTAAAAATTTATTTGTTTAATAGTTACCGTTCTTCAGCAAGTAATGGTGAACCTGCCAGTGTACTTTAGTAATGGAAGCTCCTCTCATAATTTATCATGCAGGTTTTATATATGCTAAAATCACGCTGGTCTTAACTGGTAAGTTCTTTGTTCACACACCGTGATGGCGTAGCTCTGCGAATGATATATTTGAAGTGAGAGTTCGACAAAAAGTAAACAAATACTCGATGAATAAGAGTTATAAATTGTATATGGCGTGGAAAATCTAGTAGATACCCTTTTTTTAATGGAAAAATTTAATATTTCAGGCAGCTTAAAACCTTTCTATATAATTCAGACGTTTTTTGTAGGAACTTGTAGGAAATTAGTTAGAAAACTTTATAAGAATTTAGTATTTTAAAGTGGCTCCCAATGAGTGTAGAGTGAGCTAAATGCTATAAATTCAGCTAAAGAATGTGGAAGGAGTTATGAAGATTTCAACAGGCATTGATTTATTGAGTAAAATTAGAATTGAATTAATATGTTGCCTACAATTAGGCGGAATGAGAAATATATAACGAAATGCTCATTATAATTGAAATTATTCAGGGATGTACGAGTATCTGAAATTATTTATATATAAAGAACAGTCAGAACTTAGGGCAGATAACTTCCTAGAAAGTAATTTTTTTATTTAAAGGCAAAAATTTCAAAAAGTTTGAAAATAAGCATTGATCATTAACATACATATGTATTTTGGAATATTGGAAGCATATTTTCCTCTGCAAGCATGTGCTTATAGGAAAATTTCGGAAATTTAATCACTCATTAAACCAGACCACAGTCACAAAGCCGTTACAGTTGCTCTAGGCGTAGCAGCTGGTTAAGATTAATAGCGAAACTAGCACAACTACTGAACCCTTCATAGCAAGACTTCCGGTACACATGCACTTCGTGTGGAAATGCCGCAGCCAAAACAAATGGAGCATGAGTTTTATAGCTAATGACTAAGCAACACAGGCAACTAAACAAATTAGAAAAAATGTGGTTTAAGGAATTAGACTGCACAAAATTTCCTAGCAAATACTTTAAGTGAACCTAAATCTTTTTCAATATTTGCCAAGACAGTGCCTTACGAACTGGAGTTGAATATTTTCTATGCGAACATCTTTCTCATTCATATTTTCATAAAATGACTGCTGCGCATGCGCATCAACCGTTGTGAGAGCTGTCAGCATTTTTGCAATTTAATCCAAAACATACGTGTCTGCAGCAATATGTGAGTGACTTATGCATATGTAAATTGTGTCCGAATAATATTACTATGTATTTATATATGTGTGGCTCCGTTAGTGACCATAAGTCTGTTTGCACTGGATTGACTTTGGATTTTCCCAAATTAGCCAAACAAGTTGCTGCCAACTCTATGCGTTTCAAACTATATTTGCAACCAAATAAATGCCAGTCGACTAATGCGTCTAAAGCCAAATGTTAAGCTACTTACACACAGTTACATATGTAACGGAGTGTAGTGAAGCTGATTAGGGAACTACGTGCAAGTGCAGAGCGGACATGACAGTAAGTATTTACATATACTTATCTATATGTTTGCAACAGGCGACTAGGCGGCGCATGCGAGTAAGGAAAACTAAGCCGACAATAGGAAACCAAGCAATCTATGAGACAGCGCAGACGCAGCGAGTCATCAACGGCTGGGATTAGCTGCCGCTAAGCAAGCAAACAAAGGAATTGCTCTGGAGCAGCATCCTTTTTCGTGCTAAGAATAGCAGTAAATGATGCAAGTAGTAGTATTGGATAGGAAACTTTGTTAAGTACCAAATCGTGTGGAGTGCGTCTGAGATAAAAAGGATAATGGCGCTAATAAGCGTTGATCAACACTTTAGCAATAATATGAACCAAGCATAAACAGCAAAGGCACGAACCACACGAGAAAAACGATTATCATGATCTAACAAGAATACTGATAACTAGAAACCAGAATTGGTATTGTAGGAGTTATGCTAACTAGATTCAAACTAGAAACGATTCTTTCTTAAATAGCAAGGATTAGCAAGGACATGAACCGCACAGGTATGAATGTATTAAGAATATAGCAAATTAGATTGTTTTAAGCCGAACCAAAAGTCAAAATGCTGCATTTTGTGAAATTAAAAATCTATCAAAATTAATCGTAGTCACTTAGCATTAAAATTAAGGACTGAGAAGTATTTAGGACTACATTTCTGTATATATTGCTTTCAAAAAGTATCATATATATACATATTAATTGCAAATATATTATAAAGAAAGCATTATGTTTAAACAACTAAAGAAGGCCTAAGTTCGGCTGTAACCGAACATTTTATACTCTCGCGATGTGTAAGGATCAAAGGCGGGGAAATGTTTTCAGATGCTGACACAACTTTATACTAAAAAATGATGCGGAAGAATTCAACATTTGTTATCCGACGAAATTGTCAATGGATTGCAATCATATTTGGTATCTATTAACTTATATTACAGGCCATAGACTCATGTACTTTCATTGCTATATTTTGCTTCGTGTCAGAGATATTTATATTGAAATCTACGAAATTAACTCAAAAGTGATATATGCGATATAAAATCAACCAAAGCGGCTTAATTGGAAATATTAGATACATGAGAAAAAAGTAAACCAGACGAAAGGCCATCATTATATTAGGAATAAGGGGCTTGGACCATGGTCTAGATCGTTTTCATTCATATTTATCCCGAAATCACATTGTGTTTAAGAAAACATATCCACTCAATTTCATTAAAATATCACACATATTGACCAACATAAACGGTTTAAAGTCGAGTGGAAAGTCGGGAATTCTTATATCGAGCATTTTTGGGATAGAGCAAGATCTGAACTGATCACATTAATTCTTTTCAGTATTCAAGTATTTAGGGAACATGTCTTCATGCAATTTTGTGAAGGTAACTCACACAGTGACCGACATATTCGGCATAAAGTCTGCTCGAAAGCGAAAGTCATTATATTTAGTATGTGGGAATGGGATAATTCATTCACAGATTTCACACAATTTGGGCAGGAAGCTATGGTATATCCGATATTACATGTTCACTTAATTTTGCTAAAATGTCTTACGTATTGACCGAAATATATGGTATAAGTCCTACCCAGAGGTTGAAAATCCATATATGAAGTACATGGGGGCTGGGGGCAGTATATACGGATTTATCCCTATTTTTGACACCAAATAACATTATTATCATGGAAAGATAATCCTCCAATTTCATTACAACATCTTACAGATTTCCCGATATTTGCAGTAAGTCAGGTAGAGGTACTGAGGTCCATATATAGGGTATCTTGTGGCTTTGAAAGTTATAATCCGATTTCGACTATTTTTACGCATGAGATGGCATACCTTGAAAGCACTATTTGTACAAAGTTTGATTTTATTACTTAATTGCTGCTCGAAATATCTGCTTTAAAGTGAAAGGATCAGATGAAATTTAAACTTGTATTATCCGATGGTATAATATATTTATGTTAATTTATTAATATCAACATTAATTAAATTACTGTAATAATTATATTAACTAATTAATTTTAATTAAAATTAATTTTAAAAATTAAAAATATTAATTGAAAAAAACTATTTAATTAAATTAATTAATTGATTATTTTAATTTTTATTTTTAATTTTAATTAAAATTAATTAATTAATTTGTTTATTTTTTTAAATTAATTTTAATTAAAATTATATTAAAAATTTTATATAATTAATTGTTTACATATGGGTAATTAAATGATGATCTAAATTTTTTAATTTAATTTATAATAAATAAATAATAGTAATAATAAATAAATACAAAATATATCATTAATTTAATTAATTAATTGATTATTTAAATTTTTTAATTTAATTTTAATTAAAATTAATTAATTAATTTGTTTAATTTTTCAAATTAATTTTTTGATGAAATTAATTTTATAATTCAATTAATTAAATTCACTTAATTAAAAAATATTATAACCAGTAATATAATTAAGGATTCACATTTTGACCAATTTATATAGTATACCTGGTAATCAATATCAAAATAATGACTACCTCACTCCACCTATTAAAACCCTCCATCGCGCACCCTAATGTTAATGTATTTTCCATTGAACAGGTTTGTTTGTGAATTATTTTTAATGCCTTAGCTTTTAAGTTTTTTTGTTTTTGCAAATTACGCAAACGAATTTGTTTTCCACATAACCCCATAGCGCACGCAACATAAACCGCATGTGGTCTAGGCCAAATGAGCGCCATGCCAAGCCAGCTGGTATGCAACAGCAACAAAAAAAAAAAAGAAAAAATTAATAAAAAAAAGTGAATTCAAGTTAAAAAGAAAATTTTGCAAGGATGCACAAAACACAAGTTGCTGCCACTCATCAACAACAAGCCGATGTGAATGCTGGCAAAGCGAAAATCAAGTAGAACAAACGTCAAGAAACTACACCACACACACACACACACACTCACACATATATACACAATGCACATAGGCCGTTGCATGCGGCCACTCACAGCTCATTTGCTCTGCTCTTAATCCTGTTGTGGCCGTTGCCACTGTGGTAATGACCAGCAACCATATCAAAATATTGCCAAGTTTTGACGTTGTGCAGCAATAATTCTCCACGCAAATAAATTAGTAAATTTAATGCTGACATAAAACAGGCACTAAAAATCGCTTGTGTTCTTTGTGCCTTGCCTCGGCTGCGGCTGAGGCAGTGGCTGAGGCTGATGCTGATGTTGGGGCTCTTCTGCACATACGCAGTTGTTGTTGATTTGTTTGTTGTTTTCTAAGCGGCATAACGGCTAAGCTTGTGCGGTGTTGTTGCAGCTTAGTGTGGCAACAATAATAAGGAATTGTGCTGCGCGCTGGCGGCAGCAGAAACAGTAAAGCACCGCAGCAGCGCAAAAACCAATGCCACAACCGGTTGCATACTGGCGTTTATTTGTGTGTGTGTGTGTGTGTTGCATGTGAGCATGTGTTTGTGTCTGTTTTTATTTTTCAATTTTTTTTTGTTGGCTTGCTTATAAAAACAAATAACTATGCGGAATTTTGCGTAAAATTTTTTGCTGTTTTATATTTGTTGTTGCTGTTGTTGTGCAATTTTTTTTGTTGTGTTGTTCTTATAGCGTAGTTTTGCTCAGCTGCAGCATCTTATCGTTGTTGTTTTAATACCATACAGTTAGCGGTAAAAGTTGGCCGACTTTCTAGTCAATTTTCATAAGGGAAACGAAAGACTTAAGCAACAAACTTGCTGCCCATATGCTTCACCATTACAACAATATAAATAGATTCAACTGATTCATTATATAATAAGAAATAACTTCACTTTGGCAGTATTAAAGTACTTCAATTTGGTATTTCAATTCAGTTGTTAAATACCCTAATGGATATTTTTCATTAAGAAATATTGAAGTTCTTTTAACATTTTTCTAAGCAAGCTGTGTGTGGTGGCTATTTTAGATGAAAAATTAAAAGAATATTTGGATGAATTATATGAAGATGAAGATGGACATGCTTATTTTAGATATTATATATATATTTTAGCGATTATTTATTTACCAGTTAATTAAGAAACTCACTCAAATTCCGTTTTACCCAAATGTAGGGATTTTCAGGTCATTAGTTTACGCTTATTTTAACTTCCAAACATAAAAAATCTCAGTTGGAATATCGACTCATTCATGTCTAAGAGCAGGTAACTAACTCCAAGCATATTTTCGACAAGATCATCCGAGAAGATTGTAATGTATGAATTTGGGAAATAAGGAAGTATTTCTCGGTTAGCAGAGGAGCACATTTTTTAGTACATAGTTCTTTATAACTTTATATAGTTCTTAATCTGCTATAGTTTTTTCATATTTCCTTAGAAATTTGAAAGAATGTATTAACTGAGAAACTGATGATATAAAAGTAACAAAATTCAAATAAATTTTTTCAATTTCTTTAGAAAATTTTGTGTACAGCTTAACTTATCCGAATCGAAGACCTTGAAATATGGCGCTCATAAATAAATTGAAGAGACATTTCACTGCAAAATTAGTAACTTTTTGAATTTCGGTAAAAAATTTAAGTTTAATGAATATAATAGTAACCTACTTCACCTTAGCCTTTAGTTGAAAAATAGTGAGGTACACGTTATATTTTTAACTACTTCCTACCTTCCTTCCTACTTCCTACTTTCCTACTACTAACTGCTATCATTTTTTTATATTTATTTTGATAAAGTCTAACCCACAAAGTAGTTAGTTCTAAGATAATGTATCCTAGATAAAGTGCTGCCTTATCACGCTTACATAGAGCCTAATTCGGGAGCACTATATAAAAATAACGAACAAATTATTAGCTTCTATTATTAGCCATTATTCTTCCAATAGAAGGCTTTGGTAAACTTTTTCTCGCATTGTATAAGTGTAAGCTTGCCACAGTCTCTGGGAGCTTGGTTGGTAGGTTCTTATAGTGCGCACTTGGCGAAACAAAGTGATTTTTAACTGCTCCTGACTATGGCGCCTGATTTTGCTGGTGAAAAATTCGCCTCATAAGAAGCTTGTGAAAATCGACACGCCGTGTTTTTTGCCAGTTTTTTGCCAATAGGGATCAGTGTTGAAATAGAAATGAGCGTGACATTGTCAAACTGCCTTCAAAATGGCAAAAAGTTATCGAACAAAACGGTGCATATTTGACCGAAATCGGATCAATATAACTATGTCTAATGAAATCTTCAATTGAATGCAAAATTAATGGATTCAATGGTCCCTATATTTGCCTTTAAAGGAGTTAAACTTTCTATGCACCTGTGGCGTTGCTCCAAAGGGATGGATTTTTCATATGAAGATCTACATTTCTTTCCAAAGCTCACATAAGTTCTAAACTCAAATATATTAAAAAGTAACCATGACGTAGTTCCATAAATTATTTATGATACTTAGAAGGTGATGTCGTTTTAGACTGATATGCCTTCTTAAAAATCCAAATTTCAGCCACTGTTGCCATATTATTTGCGTCGTTGTGCTACAAAAATATTCCATTTGTTAACATAAAATGAAAAAAATATGGTCCCAATATATATTCCTTTTTACTTGAAGTTGAAAAGACAAATTATCGGTTTGACTTCAAGGCAAGCAAGTGATTTGCGGCGGTAATAAGTTACCCCTAGTATATTTTGCTGGCTTTTTGGCCTACCGTGATTGACTTGAAAGTATTATGTTCATTCGTTTTATTAATTGCGTCAGCTGCTGTTTCTCGTAGCGCTCCACTAGCAAATTTCATTTTGAATTGAATTTCATTATTTTATACATAATTTTTTTTTTAAAAAAGGTAAAATTTTCGAAATTTTTGTTTGTGTTCTTCTTTTTTGTTGAGGTCCTGAGGTCAAATGAGTAGTGATTGTGAATAAGATAACCCTTTCTTTTTATATATAATACAGTTTTTTTGTATTCATAGCAGTGTATATACTAAAAAATTTATATTAAAAAAAAAAAAAAAATATTGAAAATTTAAAAAATAAATATTTAAAAGCTTTATTTCCTTATAGCCTTCCCCACCTGAGCACGCCGAATTTGCTTACTACACTAATAAAATGCTACTAAACGAAAACAGCTGCAATATTTATCACAAAAGCGAGAGTAATTACGAATATTTAGCTTACTTATTTGCACCGAAAACAGAAAAATATAGCAACAACAAATATTTTTATGACACACCTTTAACAAGCGCACGCAATTTATAGAAAGAAAATCGTGAATGCGAAATATATAAATGTATTATTTAAGTACTGCAAAGTCACAAATTAAATAAACCGAATCGATATAAAAACATCATAGCTGCCGCATAATGCTTGGCATGCACAGCTTGTCAGCGAGCATTTCACATTCCGCTGCGCCAAATGCTTTGTATTGCTTTGTGTGGCGTCCATTTCGGCGTCTTCCACTTTGGGTGTTAATGGCAGATTTAGATGATCCCAAACAACCATTATCGCGCTGTTCAAAGTGTAATTAGTATGCGTTGCTTGCGACTGGCCGAATGAGCGAATGAGTGAACGAATGAAATGCGATCATGACACCGAAGCACTTACCATTTGGTTGGATATGCAATCGCCATTTGCACGCCAATCTCTTGGTATGGCGGTGATGGACTGTGTGGTCTGTTCGAAAATGGAAAATTCAATTTCGTACTCTTTTATATGGCAGCGTGTGTGTAGAGCAGTGTTAGAAGTAATAAAATTTTAATTCGTTACGAATTCGGTGAGTCCATTAATTTGATCGAATGGAGCATGTGTTGAACACTTTGAAAGAGCGTTTGGAGATTTAACGTGTTTGACTAAATTTGGCGGGGACAGTGGGCAAACATGGTGAAACGTGGTGAAACGTTGTAATATTTCGAACAAAAAGAATTACTTTTTTTAAACAGCTGGCAACCAACTCAGAAAATAATTTCGGCTTTAAGCATCGAATTTTTTACTCCGATACTTTTATGCTCATAAGAAATATATTATTTAGTTTTTCGATTTAACTAAATAAAATCTGAAGCACCTGGCAGCCCTACCAAAAATATTTTCACATACTAGCCATCTAACACCACCTTTACTTAACTGTGTTAACCATATTGCAATAACTAAAATTTTTTTTAATTTTTTATTTAATTAAATTTGAAGTGTTTGGCAACCCTCTGGAAAATATTTTCACACATTAACCATTTAACACCACATTTACTTCACTGTGCGCATATTGCAACATTTATTGCAATTATTTATTTCTTATTTAATTAATTAAATTTGAAGCAGTTGGCAACCTTCTATAAATTTTTTCAAATTGAATACCCCTAAAACCGCATTCACTTCATTATGCTACGCATATTGTAAAAACTAAAGTTTCTTTATTATTTATTTAATTAAATTTAAAGCAGTTGGCAACACTTCTCAAATTTTATTCTTACTTAATCTCTCTAAAACCACATTTACTTAACTGTGGCGCCCATATTGTAACATATTAAATATTTAATTACTTTGGTGGTGGGGGAGGTGGCAACCCTGAAATATTAATTTTAATTCTGAGCTTCACTAGATACCCATACTGCTGTGTTTATTTATCTCAACTATTTTTTTTATGTATAATTTTCAGAAATGTGGCAACTCTTCACAAAAATATTAGGTAAAAATTTTTTGCACAAACAATTTAATTTTACATCAGTATTATACAATTCCTTTTACCTTTCAATTTGGTTTAATTTACTGATTTTGGTTCACAATGGTGACACGCTGGATGCTAGGATTATAGGTAAGCAGATATAGACATAGGGCATATATAACATGAATAAGGACTAGTATTTTTTTTTTCTGCAATTTCTTCAAAGTTCTAACGGAACCGTTAAACTTTACTAAAAACAAATAACTTTATTAAGTAGTTCGAAAAATAAATTTGTTATCGAATACATTTTCGAAGTTCGAAAATACAGCTAAATAATCGATAGTATGTTAGATTCCTGCGATCTGCTTATGTTAAGGGATTTATATCCGACTTTCTAACCAATAAACCCACATAATGATACAGATTTATCAATTTTCAAGACAATCGAAACTAATTCAGCGGAAAAGACCCAGATTTTTATACGCCGAGGGACTGTCAACCTAACAGCATTTCTCTAAATTATTTGGGGAAAGTTTACTGCCCTTACAACAACAACAACAGGACTTCTGCCGCCATGTTTACATAGTTCTACTCGACTGATCTTTCGGGTATAGTATTGGGTAATTAATAGTTCTCCTTTCATTCTCACATTTTCGTAATAGGAAAAATAAAAAAGAGATTGAATTTTGAACAATACAAAAACTTTTTTTCAACATTTTTTTTTGGTGCGCCAATGGTCCAGCATGAAAACTTTCTGCTAGTTAAATATTTACCATCTATGGCATATTGAAATATAGCAAATATAAAATGGTTTATTTTAGCCTCGTTTCACGCAACTGCTTTTGTAGTATTGCGTATCGAACAAACCACTGGCATAAATCATATATGTTGGCATAATTAAACATAGAAAGAATAGCGAGTGTATAAACCACTTTAGTAAGGTATAACCTTATGCTTTTATATTGTGTGTAGTAAGCCTACTTTGTTGTTGCCTTCACATGTGAATTTTTCGAGAGAGCGTGAGATCCAGATTTAACAGGCAGTGAGGTGACGTATCGAAGTAAACTATGTGGAACAAATCCATATTGGCAAGGAACATCAAATTGAATTCGATTACTATAACTTTATACCAACATTTTAAAGCTTCCAAGTAACAAATTATTTCGAAAACTTACAATTTCCTTGCACAAATTTTTCCGCAGTGCACACAATTCGCCGAGTGCAAAAAACGTGTTTGCCTCCATTTGTGTACGCCATTTGCCGAGCACTGTCCGTCATTGTGTGATTAAATGCAGAAAGAATGTATTTAAAATAAAATGGCAATAAAATTTGCATGGCACGTAAATGAAATTAAATCATTTTAGTTGAGCACATTTGAAGCGTAAAATTTGGCGCAACGCAAGCGGCGTAGCGAGGGCGTGCGCGGCGTGCGAGGCGGCGAGTACGTGCGGTGGACAAGCAGTTAAAGCTGACAACACACAGCGCATTAAATACCAGAAATCTCGAGTCGAACAGGCACAATGCCAGTTGTGCGGTTTGTGCTGGCTGTTATGTTGTTGTTTGTGTTGTTGTTGTCTTTTATATTTTCTACACCGCTTTTGGTACAAATTTATTGCCGACATGCGCAAGCAGGCCAAAGCGGCGAATAGTGATTGGCGATTAAGACGGCGTATAAAGTTTGGCGCAGTTTGTTGTACGCTTTAGTGTTGTTGTTACATTTTTCTTTTAATTTTTTTATTTTTGTTGTTTTTTTTTTTGTTTTGTTGTTTTTCAACTGCGATTTATGACCGCAAAATTCACAAACCAAATACGTGATTGGCTGCTGCTGTGCCGCTACGAAATTTACCGCGCCATAAAATGGTGACTAACCGCTTGAGCAACATAGTTTGGTGTTGTTTTTGTTTTTTTTCTTTCGCTGTCACTCGTTTGTCGCTGGCCTAACCAAAAAAAAAAAAAAATGGCGTTAAACTGCAAATTACACTGGCAGTAGTGGTGCATATAGCGTTTAATTTCAAGTAATTACAGCAACAACGAATTTGTAAACCATTTCAAGTTATCGCACTCTTGCTACTGGCAGTCGAGTTTGTCGCTTAAGTCTTTTGTAACGCAGCCGTGCATCTGCATATGTGCGTTGTTGCTGCGTTTTGCGCCTTTTTTTTTACTCTCCTTTGGTTTTATTGCGGCCGTCGAGCGACAGATTAAACGCAGATTTAGCATAAAAATCGATTTTAGCCTAAAGATAAGCGACATTTTATTGATTTTGTGCTGAACGGCAGCTGGCAAACGATTGAAAGTATCGAGCAGGAGTTGTGCTGACAACATGTTGCAAGTTGATTTGCCTGTTCGATAAGTGTGAGTGTGTGTATGAGACAATGAAATTGTATTTTTAAATTTCGAAGGGGCAAATTTAAATCACAAGATCCAGCAAAAGCATTATGTAAAACAAAATGTGTTAACTAAATATATCTTCAGTTTGGAAAAATAGCAAAATTCAAAGAAAAGTGCTGATTATTATGTCATAAAGTTGAAACAACATGCTGATGAGAGCATGAAGAGTATGAAGAGATCAAATCGTCACAATCGTTTCATTTCTCAGAACTGAATGTATATATATTTACTTTTGAAGTGTACTGAATTAAATTGTTATATATTTTCTAAGAACTTCAAGTATATTCAGTACAAATTATTGTAAAAAATCACACACACACAATCATGAACACAATGCTGCACACCGAATCCTAGAGAATGACACCTTTTAACAGATTACTATCATGCTTGGAACAACTTGCATATATCAGGATCAGGAGCCAAACGCATACATTTTAAAGTGTCCGCAATCGTTAGCTCTTCCGATGCTCCTTTCGTCTCTATCAGCAAATTAAGGATTAAGGTTGTTAATGAAGCTTTTATTTACAATTTTTTACACTCTTTCAAGTTTTTCTGAAGTTCAGTCGTCACTTTTGTTAACAGGCAGCATGAACGAATTACTCTTCTAGAAGTACAGTTACCTAAGAAAAGCTGACTGAAAGACAAATCTCGCTCTAAGCTATCTCTGATCTAATGTGTATGTTTTTTTTTTTAATAACGAAGCCGTCTCTAAGCTTATTCAAGACTCTAAAGAAGGTGTATTATTTAAGGCACGCTTTTGAAGAAAAATAAAAAATAAAAATTGAAGCCATTCTCCAACATTTTTGAGTGTAAAAGTCTGCGCTATTTTGGTGTTCTGTCTTTGCTGACGGTTCCTGGCGAAAAACCTCACATAGCTTACCTGATATTCAACTCAAGCTCCGAACTTTCAAAAGGCTTTTTTTGATCTTGATCTAATAGTCCACAGCGGACTGGGAACCACAGCTAGCTCTCTGATATGGTTGATAGCATGATTATCCAACTTTGTTTAACGAAAAGGGTCAATTTTCATATCGAAATTGTGAGTTGTTGGTCACTTGCTAACACAGTAAATTATTTGTTATTGCTACAAAGTGCGCCAAATGTATTGACATACAATTTTAAGCAGCGTGTTCAATGAAAAATTAGCCAAAGTTATCATCACTATAAAACCCGGATAATTTTCTGATATATTTCCATGAGTAGAAATCGGCAAAGTAATACTTTTATTGGAAAAATAGCTATAGCTATGTGCTATAGTAGCTGAAATGAAGTTGGCCAACCGCTTTGAAATTGTTGCGCCGGCTATACATATTAACCTATAATACTTAATAGTAAAAATTCTAATGAGAACGCGTACAAATTTTGCTACTTTCGATACTCAGTCGTTAGATTTCCCACCCCAAAATGTTTGAGCCCTAATTGCGAGTTATTTGTGTGTCGCTTTCTGCAAAAATATCAGTTACATATAATATTTTTCGTTCATCAGCAATATAACTCATGTTATCAACCAATTTTATAGCGCGCCTGCGCAGCGGTACGCATTAAACCTGTACAGCGATTAGACGGTCATTCGCTGTAAATACAATTAATTAGCATGTCATGCACACACACACACACACACACACACGAAATGTGGTAGTGAATTGTATTTATATGAGTGCGTGTGAGTATTTGTTGAGGCAGCTACCACACATTTAATACATACATATATATATATATGTTTAGTAAGATTTTACATACGCTTGTGGCGTGCAACTAGTTGCAAATGTACACACATACATGCGCATAAATATATATGGCATTTTATGCACTCGTCAATTTTATGATGCGTACGACGCCGTTGCAACCCAAGCGGACTGGACTGACACGCCGGCTGGCTGGCTGGCTAGCTGACTGCTGTTGTTTGTTGTTGTTGTTGACGGTAGCTGACAGCCGGTTGATGTTGTCTGCTGCCTGCCTGCAGTTTACCGCCCGTTCGTGCTACATGCAACACGACAGCGCTTTTGCAGCATCACTTTTTCATTTCATTGCCACTGTTGTAGCATTGACATTTTTACGATTTGATTAAGGATGCGAAACTGCGTTTTGAGTTTCTGCTGCGCACAAAAACAACAAAAAAAAAAAACAAATAAACAACAACAAAAAAACTCAAAACAACAGGTCACAACTCACGGCTGGTAGTTGCCGCTTGTCAATTGCCGGTTTGCAATTAATTTTGCTGCGTGTGCTATACCAGTTGCAAGTTGGCGATTTTGTTGCATGCCTCGTGCTGTATGGCAGCTAAAGCTACAAGCAATATCCACTTGTACACCATTTCTCTCCACTAAACCACAGTTTTTACTGCCAAATCCCAGCTACGCCACATTTGCTGCACACTTTACTATTCATTTGCTCCTATTCATCTTGTTACTACCGGTTGCTTGTAATTAATCCTTGGCAACATTTTGTTCTGCTTAATGGTTGTTTGTCTGTAAAGCAATGCCACACTCATTTGGCAGCAACAACTACACTTGTTGTTCACCTTTGCGCTTGGTCAACGCTTGGTAAAAATTTGTTGTTGTTGTTGTTGTTGTTGTTGTTGTTCGTGTTCTTTGGTTGAACAGTTAATGGTGCTTGTTTTGTAGCTGCATTGAGGGCGTGGAAAACTTGCTGCCTATTTCGCAGCAAGTCGTAAAATCAGATTTATTAGAGCTTCTTTGATGACTGCCACATAAAAAGTGGGTGGATGTGGTTGATACATGTGTATTTGTGTGTGTGCATGTGTGTTGCAACGCGTTTGGCATTCACTTTTCTGCTTGGATCACTACTACTTCGAATGTTAATTGCGTATTTTTATGTTCTGTTTAACCCGCCAAAATGCAAATGGGGTATGTTGGGCACGGTACCCTAACGGTTTAGTGAGATTTACTGAAAGAGCCTAGAATTCTTATTTTAGTTCAAAATTGAGTTCAAAAAAATGAAGAATTAATCTAAATTACTAAGTATTTAGTGTTATACATTTGCTGGAGTCAAAAATAATAAAATACTCGACACAGAAACAAAAAATACCTACCTAGTCTGCTTTGGAACCGAGTGCTGGAGAGACTGCGTACAAATTAAAACATATACTAGCCTATAAAGAAGCTTTAAGAGTATGAAAAAAAGACAACAAACCTCTTTGCTGACTTCTTGCATAACTTCAGGCGCCAACAGTTTATTTCATTCACCTGAAAGACCGCTGCTCTATATTTTTATTTCTCAACAGCGTAATCAATTGACACATGTTCCATATCGAATTTACTCACACCACAAATAATTTACAACAGTTTGTGCCCACCTTTTCGCATAAAATCAGTATTTGGTTAATACTCAGTAGCGCTCAAATGTAGGCAACGTTTTGTTGACTACCACATAGACTAATGTTTTGGAAGTAACAAGCTAGTGAAATTAATATTTTAATAATTACCATTCGGCTTTCGTAACTCAAATTAATTAATTACACGAAGGAATGAATTCGGGTTATATTTTTTCACACATTTAAACTCCTAGAGTCAAAAAGAGCAGTTGAAATTTCTGAATTTAAACCTCCAAGAAATTAATGTCAAAGCAGTCAGGAAAGTCTGAAGTCACAATTACAATTGAAACCACTTTGCCTGAGAGGTTATATAAAAGTGCTTTTCAAAGTAGTGAAATACACCGGAATTGCTTTGGGAGATTCGAAGGAAGGCAGAAAAGGCATTTAGAATTTACAGCATCCATTGGAGAATCACTTCATCAAAAAGTCCGTAATTTTTGCTACCAAAAATTAATATTAGTCTGCTCTAGTAAGCTTATGGAACAGACTCAGTAGAGGGTTGCAAGCGCGATGAAAACAAGCTGGCGGTCATGCTCAACACTAAGCCGATGAAGCTGATAGACAATTGAACCCAACAGTATGATGTATAAGTATGCCAAATAGGTGGATACTATGCCGCACTCACTTAAAAAACTTAGAAAAAGCTGAAGTCCAAGAAGAGTTTACTTGCCGATAATCAACTTTAGTTTCTTGCTAGTCAAAGGGAGTGAGTCAAAGGCTCCGTTAGTTGTGTTCTTGTTGATGATGGACATGGATGATGATGATGGATGATGGATTGACCATATTTATTAGTGAAAAGTAGTCACAGAGAAGAGAAGAGCTAGCCGCAAACTTAGTGGGCAGAACGCTGTCAACGCAGAGGTTGTGTAATTTAAAGTAGTACCACGACTTCCTCATCATACAATTAGGATAATAAGACAAGAGAGTCAACATTCAATGCATATCAATCATGATATGGATACTTATAATAAACGCAAAATTCTTGATTTGAGCGATAATTTTACTGACTTGCAGTTTCAAGAGCGTTACCTACTGAACCAACAACATATCTGTCAGACTTTCTCTTGGCTTGTATTCCATGACGATATTCCATGATGATAAATATATTAACTACATGTATTTACAGATACATATATTGCACAATATTTTAACCTCTCTACTGACACAATTTCAATGTGAAACTGAAACAAATGAAGTAGTTAGTTTCTACGCCTAATAATTACTATCTGCGATATTTAGGATTCATATAATCGCCTACCCAAAAGAAATTTCGAGCTTGTGGATTACAGGTTACTCTTAAATTTCTCATATACCTGAAACTAACCTCAATTATTCCGAAATATACAAAATGTACACCTTTGAGTCTGAAGTAGTAACTAGTGCTATCTCATGCGTCTTCGAAATCCGTACTCATAACTATCGTATCACTAAAATAATGCTATAATATTATATAAGAAATATGCTCTGGTCCAATCTGTTCTTACTACAAACTTTCTTAACAAAAATTTTTCGACTTCCTGACGCGAAAACTCATCATCATGAAAATCATGAAATTATATATCAAAACCACCTAAGCAAAGAAAAAACGCACAACAGTTTAATTGTCATGTTCATACATGCTTGGTGGGGGTGTATTTGAATCGTGGGAAATACCAAAGTTGCAACAACAAAAGCAATAAGAGATAACCACAGTGGGTGAACGCAAAATGAGACCAGAGGCGTTAAGACAAGCTAAAAGCTTGGCAGCGAAAAGACTGTAATAAGGCAAGCAGCTAGTGTGGCAGAGTTGGAGAAAGACATATTTCGATGTATATACATACAATATAGAAAATAGAAATGCAGGCGCAAAATACCAAACGCTTTGCTTTGTGCGAAATCAAAAATCTTCCTCCATTGAGTATTTGCAGCAATCGCAGTCGCACGCCTCCAAAAACGAAAGCAAACATACAACAACAATAATAACAATAATAACAGCGAAAACAACACCCACACTTGCAACACAAGTGCCACTCCGACTAGAGTATTTAGTGGCTTGCTATCTAATCTCCGGCTTTTGGTGCCACAACCGCAGGCCACATCGCAGTTCGTTCCTTCAGTATGCGCTTGTGTGAGTGTGTGTGTGTGTGTGTGTGTATGTGCGTGTACTAGCACAAGTTTGTGTCAGCTTGTTGGCCTTTGGTCACCTCAGCTATTGTAAAAGTTGAAAAGGAGCAGTGGAATTGTAGAAGTGGATCAACGCAGTTGTGTGTCTAACTGTAAGCATAAAAGTCACAAAATCGGAGTGCCACATCGGTGCGCTCCACTCATTTGTGGTGCTAAATTGCGTGGTCACAAAAGATCTGCTAGCCGGTGGATTATTGTTTTGTTTGCTGAGAATTTCGTTATTGTTATGGCTAACATTCCTTTCATTAAACTAGAAGTTGTTTTTCTTGCATTCCTTCATTCACAAATGTGTGTGAAACGCGAATTTGATGATGCCTTTGGTGGTTTTTCTTTCATGCTACAGGAATAGGAAAATTATAAGCGAAAGCGTGTTGTTGCCAGCTAAGAATAATAGGTAATTTTAGGCTTGGATTTACTTATTTGCTGAAATTTCATGACTTTCTCTCTCTAGTCCCATAAACCGAGTAGGAAGATCTCTGTCAAACCGACTGATTTTATTTATTTTTTTTTTATAAAATAATTTAAATTAATTAAATGTTTTTTTCTGTTATTTAAATATTTTAATTTATTTAAATTTCTTTTAATTTTATTCCGTTTCATTTTACTTTATTCATTTTAATTTTATTTTTAATCTAATTCAATTTAATTCTACTAGCTTTAACTCTTTAATTTTATTTTCATTATATTTATTTTTATTAAATATAACTTACTTTAATTTTATTTTATTTTATGTAAAAGAATTAAGTTTGATTTCACTTAATTCAGTATTTTTAATTTCATTTAATTAATTTTTATTTTGTTAAAATTTTCATATTATTTAATTTTAATTTAGTTCATTTAATTTTTGTTAATTTAATTTAATTTAATTTTATTAATTCTTAATTTAACTTATTTTTTTTATATATTCTGTTTTACTTAATTTTTACTAATTAATTTACTTAATTATATTGCATTACATTCTTTTATTTGTATTTATTTTTTATTTCGCTTAATTTAATTTAATTTAATTTATTTTATATTTGTTAATATTACTTTACTTCTATTCATTCCTAATTTAATTCAATTATATGTTATTTTTAATAATTTTTACTTCACTTCAATTTAAATTAATTTAATTGAATTTATTTAATTATATTATATTACATTTTATTTTATTTTAGTTTATTTTTAATTAGTTCAATTAAATTTTATTTTATTTCATTTAATTTACTTTATTTTATTTAATTTTTGCAATTATTTAATTTTAGCTTAACTAATTTAATTAATTTTTTTTCATTCTATTTTATTTTTGTGAAATTAATAAAATTTAATTTAATTTACTTTTATTTATTTTTAATTCACTTTAATTTACTTTAAATTATTTATAATTTTTTGTTCATGTTTAACTGAGTTTACTTTAATTTAATTTGTTTAATTATAATGCATTATATTTTAATTTATTTTTATTTAGTTTTATTTTATTTCATTTAATTTAATTTTATTTTATTTTTGTTAATCTAATTTAATTTTAGTTTACTTTTATTCACTTTTAATTTAATTTAAATATTTTACGTTTAACTTTATTTATTTCTAAATAATTTAATTAAATTTAATTAACTCAATTATATTTTATGCTTTTTAATTTCCATAAATTTTTTATTTCATTCGATTTAGTGTAATTTAATTTAACTCAATTTAGTTTTATCTATTTTTATTGTATTTAATTTATTTTTGTTATGTTAATTTAATTTAATTTAATTTCTCTTTTATTAATTTTTTGTTTAATTTAATTATTTTATATTTTACTTAATTTTTTTTTACAGATTTTTAGTTTAGTTTAAACTGTTTTATTCTAGTTATGTTATAATATATTTTATTTAATTTTTCCTTACTTTATTTAATATTTTTTTTAATTTAATTTTATTATTTACTTCAAGCATTTATTATATGCACACACATATATCTAATATCGCCCATCAGCCAATCTGCGCCAGTTCCCATGACCAAAAGTAATATTTAAACGCCACAAACATGCAACATGTAGACAAGCCGCCAACAAAATCAAATGCCCAACAGTACGGCTGTGCAACAGATGAAGCCGCAGCCCAAATAAAAACAAAAACAAAAACAAAACTTTAATTCCGTATCAGCTGCAGATGATCGTGCCGCACTTATAACAGTTAAAGGTCATTGCAAGGCATATATAAATAATACAAAAACAACAGCAATGAAAAATTCAGACAGCAAAAGACATTGCAGATAAGATAGCAACTACAATATGCCGAACAACAGGCGCTGAGGATACCACATAGCGCAGCACACACACATACACATACACAAACGAAGTACAATGTCTGTGGCTTCAAATTCGTTAATACGTTTGAATGGCGTGGAATTGTGGCAAGTATGCGAGGGAGTAAAGTGAGAAAGTGAACTGTTGTGAAGTCAAGCGAAATGGCCGAGAGCGAAATAGTGAAAAATATATTAAAAGATTAAAGCAAAAAGCTAAAGTCTAGTGAATTGAGGATTGTAAAGGATTTATATATTTATATATGTATAGAAATATATATGTACGCAGATATGTAAAACATTTGTAATGCCACCCACACAAACGAATATACGAACAACAATTATAAGAGCTGTTACAACATGCTGCAGCAGGGTATGAAACCCTATTGCCAACTAGTTCTTACTACTTAGTGCATGGTGTGGCAGATTGAAAAAAATAATTAAATAAAAATACAACTTTTTAATTTTTAACTTTCATTCAAAATTAAGCATTCATGATTCTAGCTCATTATTTTCGGGGCGTCATAATGGTCAGGATCACCATCATTTCACCCAAGCTTTTCTTGTTGAATGAATTATACTTAGCATACCCTTAGGCGGCCAGCACTTCGTGGTTATCGAGTTTCTGCACTTAAACCCTTCATTGTGCTATTTCGTGAGTTAATTCAACTTGTACCAAATTATTGGGCGCGTCTTGTGTGATTTTTGACTTCTTCGAAAGCAACTTAATAAGCAGGAAAGCCATGTTGCCAAATTTGATATTCTCATATAATTTTGTTAAAAAAAAATATGATAAAGGATCTATTATGAAAAAAATATTGCCCAAAATTAGGCGCTAAAGGTACTAGCTTCACATATTTTCATATATCTTTAGTGCTTTACTCTATACTATATAGCTGGCTTTGATTTACAACCAAGGTATAACTCTCCGTAGTCCTATCTGTATGTTACGTTTCAATGTCTTTCGTTGCCTACATTTAGGCGCATATTTTTAGCAAAGTCGTGCACCCTTTTCGTTAAAAAAATTATTTATATAAAAAGTAATGCAAAAGTAAGCAATGTAAAAGTAGCAACCAATTAGTAACAATTAATTACCAACGTTTGACCCACTGTGCCACCTTAACCGACTGGTCGAGATTTTTTCAAATAAAATATATGCATTGCTAGCTTGAATCTAAGCCACACAGACACTTCCCAAAGGGCATTAAGCGTTCGCAGTTCGAACTAGTTGCGCATTTTGATTGTTGCAGCGTGCAACGCCTTCTAACGATTTTTTTCTCTAACCCATTTGTGGCAAGTACTGCAATTCTTAAGGCGCTCTTTGTCAGTTATACTTTATTTGGGTTTCCTAAATATTTTTGTTAGACAAAATCGTTGACTATCTTCAATACTAAGCACAATCAATAAGTTTTCCCTAGTATACTCGTACATGCACATTCAGGGGCGTTGCAACAATGCTGAATGCAACATTCGAAAAGCAGTGCAATCGCTTAGGCAGGAATATTTGCAAGCAAAGCAAAGCATCAATTGTGGCGCTCCAATTCAATTGTTGCAAATGATTTGAGTTGGCGATACGAGTATCGCGCGGTGAAGTGCCAGCAATTTTACTATTTTATTTAGCGTATATTTTATTGTTGCTGTGCTTTTGTTGAACAATGGAAAACTATTGCTGATGTGCTGCCATTGATTGAGCGATTGCAATTTGCAATTGTTGCGCGCAAATATTTAACTCGTGCGCATTGCGGCTACGTGCCACAAGTGTTGAGGGTGGCAGCGCCGAAAATTAAACAAAATAAATGCACGAAATATGCATGTAAAAAATGGAAAACATATCATAGATGCTTTCAAATCGATTTGCTGCAAAACAAAATGCCACCAAACTGAGTGCCGCACACTATGCCTGTTGCATATACTGCAGCGCGAACTTCGCGCCGTCAGTCATTGAGTGAGTGAGTCGCGGCAATCTCATTCATGCGCTCAGCAAACCTTATTGCCAGCCTGCTTGTTGCAGGTCAACGCGCGCCGCAGCGCTACAGCGCCCACTGGGCAGTGGCATAGCCGGCTGCTGGAGTAGCCAAGTTAGGGTAAACAAAGCGAATACGAAGCCAACGCGCAAACGGACGAGTGGGGGAGTCAGTCAGTCAGTTAGTTGGTTAACTGATTCACTGCCGATCATCAGCTTACACAGTTCAAAGTGCTGATCAAATGTTGTTTGCCCACAGGCGCCACCACAGCCTGTTGCTATTTGACCAACACTGACACTAAGGTTTCCACTACTTGCCACGCCCACTCAGCTGACTTCATTTCACTGTCGGTTGTTGTGGTTGTTGTTGTTGTTGTGGCGCGACGCTTTCGCGAATGCTTCCAACAGCTGTCCGCCTGTTGTGCGGCTGTGCGGTTGCGCGGCGAGACAATGCACTTAGCAGCGCGCGTCGCATTGTCTTTGCGGCAAGGTTTCTACGACGCTCCGCTATTTAGCCATGCTTTTGCTCGTACCCGGTCAAAGGTTGCACAGCTGCGGCTGAAGTTTGGTGGCGGTGGCGTTGGAGTTGGCGTTGGCACCGCTTATTTGCATTGTTCGCATTTGACCGCTAAAACAAAGCGTTGCGCTCGCTGACCGCCTTTCCCTCCAATCAATTTGCATCGCTTTGTTTATTATCGTTACTTTGTGGAATTTCAGTTTTGCGCCTGCGGCCGTCAAATTGTAATATAAATCAATTGTAGTTAATTGCTAATTATGCGTGGGTCAAGTACTAGTGAACTTGTGCGCGAGCATTCTCATGGTTACTGCGAATACATTGTTGCCGAGTGTGTTTCGGCAACATTGGGAATTCGGCGTTGAAGGCGCCTTGGTCAGGTAAAATTTAGCAAAGATTTAAACATAGCAAGTGTTCTACATTGAATTTGTGTGCAAAATTATTTAATTTATTTGGATAGAGAGTCATATCCTGGCACTAATTGGCGTAAAATCTCTAGATATCTTCAATACGCCATAACTTGCTGAGTGGTGAATAGAACAAGCAACTCGCATAATTCAAATATGCTGCCTAAACGACGGAAGATATTATATGAAGTGGTTAAACGGGCTTACTAAAGAATTAATACACTCTCTTTTTACACTCTCGCAACATGTTGCTAGAGAAAATATTATTTTTGTTTTAATTCTCTTAAATAAGTGAGCAGAGCTCACACAAAACGAGCAGTAATGTGGCGAATAGAAAGCGCCTATATTTTATGCGTCGTAATAGTTTAGTATACGAACATCAGGAAAGTAGGAAAAGTTCGGATTTTATGTTTTTCATGATAGTAATTTCTATAACTAACTTGGGCTTTAATAATTTATACAGTTATTTGCTCAATATGTTGACCTTTGACACGAATTGCTGCATCTAAGCAAGTTAAGCTGGTTGTTGGCGGGAACCTTGTGTCATTCCCAATTTGTGGACATATATTATTTAGGGTGCGCCAACTAGACATTAACAATTTTTGCAATTGACTAATCAAATTTGAGAAAATGAAATGAAAATGGCGGAAAAAAATGTTTTCAGGTTTTACAACACAAATTCCCCTGATGCCTGCTGATTTCGTAAGCCGCTGGTTCTACAGCTTTGACCACCGACTCTCTTCTTCTCGGCTTAATGAACTTGCAACACTCGCAATATTGGTGAGAGTAAGGCAAGTGCTCAAAATCAACGCAGTCCGAAATGCTCGCAAAAGTAATTGCGCCTATCTTGTTGTTGTATCGAAATGTAGTCTAAATAAATATTTAAAAACCAAATTAGATAAACAAATCTAAAATTAAAAAAAACATATAATAAATAAAATTTCAAAGAGGCGCGCACTGTATACTTTTACCGCCTTTCTGTCAAAATTCTTGATACTTGATTCCTGCTTTTTGATTTGATTCAAGTCGAAGTGTTTACGCAGAATTGGTGCCTTAAAAAACCTTTTCTACTAATCACTTATCCTCATGCTTATGGCATGATTTTTCAGGACTGCTCAGCTCAAGTACGGCTGCTGCTTCTTTAAGGGGTGAGGTTAGTGTGGAATTCTCAAGGAAAAAAAAAATTTTGCTTAAATTAAATATTAGGGTCTTAAAAATTTTATTCAATTTAAAGACTAGTGAAAAAGGCATGTTCCTTGTACAATCCACTGCAGTATCGCGGCATTTGGGTCCGTCAGCTTCAGCAGTTAGCACGAGTTCTTGGCATCAGCATCGCCGGTATAGACTCAGAATACATCTATAATACAACCTGATCGAGTGAAATTCACTTACTTACGCTTTACTCTCACAATAAATTATTAAAGTTAGCACTTTTTTTGAGGGTCTCTACATAGGCGTAATTCTTCAATAATATTGTCACTTTGTAGAAATTTGATTTATTTAAATATAAGGAAACACATGTGAAATGAAAGTACTTATGCATACTTATAACAAAAAAAAAAGCAAACGCTTTCCAGCAGTTTAGCCAATTTAAAGACCACTCTTCTGCGTTTCGAACATTTCAACAACTCATTCCATTAGTAATCATAAAAGGCCGTTATTAAAGCGCTAAAGTGCACCACTTAGTCCATAATAAACGCATAAACTTTCAGAGCGCTGATCGACATGTAAATTCAATAAAAAATAAACAAAAAAAAAATTACAACAACAATAAACAACTACAAATAAATGCATCCAAATATTTAAATTATAGCAAACATTCCACAAGAAAGCGCAAAACAACAAAAATTTAAGCAGGCTGCAAAGAGAGTAGCACAACAACAAAAGTTGACATGGAAAGCGAAATTTCTCAGCGGATGAAGGAGTATTGTAAATGAAGAAAATCGTCGCTTTCAAGTAGCATCGCAGCTGCATAACAAAGCTGAATTTATTGACCGAGGAGTGGCTGCTGATGAAGCTGACGCAGTTGACGTTGCAGTTGTTGGCACGCATGCCACACGCCACTTTCGCTCCACATTCAACGCCATCAACGACAATAAACGACAAGTCACAACAACAATAACAACAACAACCACAACAACAACAATATAAACGACATTATGCATTAACAGAAGCTGCAGCCGAAGTGGCAGCGCGGCGGCGGCTTAAGAAGCGACGACAAATTGCCGACGAAGACGAAGCGCATGCGTGCAAGAACGCCGTTGGGTAGTCATAAAGTGTCAGCATTGTCATAAAATTCAAAAGCGATCATAACACAAATTGTGAACAACGCCAACAGCAGCGACAACACAAGCAACGGCGGTCGGAGCAACCACGTCAGCCGTCTTTGTCAAAGCCACTGTTAGCCGTCTGGCAGTCAGGCGGTCAGTTGGTGAGACAGTTGGTTTGTAAAAAGCCGCAGCGACGAAATATCATCGTCTTATCAAAATTAAATTCAATTTCCAATTGCTGCCAATAAACGTGCATGCGCATGCGCAGCACATGAAACAACTTGCTGCCGGTGCTCGGCTGTATGACACGAATCCATGTTTGCAGCTTCAGTAATGTTTCGTGCATTGTGACAGTTTTACGAGTTGTCGCGCCGAAATGCGAGCAACACTCTGGGGCACACTCGCGCTGCTATCTCTGGCATAGCCGCCAGTCTATTTAATATTTAGTGCAACTTAACCGGTTGTGGTCTGGTCAGTCAGTGCGCTGCTTTACTTTGGACTGTTCCTCTTTCATATTATAATTTTTTTACGCATAATATTGTTCGTCGCTTTTTCTCATGCTGCCTCAATGGTATTTTTATTGTAATCTGCATTTATTGGTATTTTATTAGTAGTTTCTTATGTGTCGTAAAGCGAAAATATACGATCACAACTTATCTTTAAAAATGTCGGCAGTGTTTGCTCTTTACTTGTCATTGTAAGAGTCTGGCCTATTAATGCTTGTGTGAAATCGATAAAAGATGAGCTAATAAACAAGTTGCTATAATGGTTTTGTAGTACTTGTAGAAGAATATATGAAGAATATACGAAATAGTTGAAAGGAACAAAAAGTATTTTAATACCATTTGAGAACAGTACCATTAATAATAGTGTAAAATGGTGCAATATTACTACAGCAAGTTCATTTGATTATCAAACCAAATAGTAGGCCCTCTAGAGCCCCCTTTGTATTACATTAATACGAAAAAAGTAAATGCAATACACTACTCAAATACTTCTTTCAATTATAAGCTAAACTTATTTCTTGAAAAATTACATTTTAAGATTTTCCTTATGCCTTTTGTAGCAAGAGATTATCCATTCTCTACTATTACTGCTACTTTCTCCGACTACTCTAATATGATTTTGCATTGCGTATGGCTACCAATATACTTGAAAACACACATAATATATCTGAGTTTAAATTTTTGAGCGACATTTATTAAAGTATTGAGCACCATTGTTAAAATTTGTGCAAGAATTCGTAAAATGGAACATAAAGAAATGGAAAGCAGTGACTACTATTATAATTTAAAATTTTTATGTTTAGCAAATTTTAATGCATTTGCACGTTCGTCGCGAAATTACTAGATTCCTGTGCTTTAAATGCATCAGTTTTTCAAGTTTGTTAAATTTAAAGCATCTCAGAAATCTTTTGCTATTTTAATTATTTATGATTTTAATTATTATATGTAATTAATATTTTTGTTTATATTTAATTATTTAACTAACGCACTTGTTTATCAACGTTGAAGAATGCAGTGCTTGGGCACAGTTTTATAATTATAAATTTTAGTTCAATGATATTCGAAATTTTTTTTAAAATATTGCGCAACAAGAAGGTATGCAAGTAACTATTATTCGAAAAATTCATAAAGTATGCAAAGAACTGCGAACGCGTATATAAATTTTGGTGTATTGTGAAACTTTTGTAAAAACAAAAAAAAATGTAAATTTGTAAAATTTTCTTGAGAGGTTTTTCAATGCGTTCGAATTCCAGAACTCCCTAAATACTGTAGACAACTATTCTTGGCCAGTTGCCCGATTTTGACACTTCTGTATACTATAATAACGGTTGGTAGTAATAGATAATAAACAGAAAATGGCGACTCGCGACTCAGTTGCTTATAAAATGTAGCCGGTACCCACTCATAATATATAATTTGGTATACTGTTGCCTTGCTATACTATACTCGTGAAGTTAATATACACAAAAGGGGTGTAAAGTTCACGGCATTAAACAATGGAGAACAAAGTACGAATTATTAGTAGCCAGAATAAAATTCACATAAATTAAAGAGAAGCTGAGAGAACTTCTGTCGGAATAGCATAAAAATTCTTACATATTTCTCGTAGACAGCTGACAGGCGTACAGAGGGTAAAAACTTTCTATCCAAAATTTCCCATTTCTTAATTGGATGAAAGTTAAGGGCGCTCAGGTCAGATATCACTAAAACATTATGTAGAGCGGCTCAAACCATTCGGAAGACACTTCAGCGCCAAGTTAGCAGCATGATTTCATATACTACTCATTTACTACAATATTGTCATAAATTTATTTTTTACAGTTCGACTTTGTATCATTTGCATTTGTATCAAAAGTGCAATAACTTGCTTTCGAACACCCCAAAAGTCGACTTGTCAGTTAAGTTCGAGTATTGAGCTGTGTAGAAACTTATAATGTGTAAAATTTGCTCAGCTGAAAAGAAATTTTTTATTCGAACGCCTACCTAGTTCAAAGCAGCATTTGTTGGCAAGAGTGTTACTATGTTTTATTGCAAAGGTTGTGTTGTTGCACTGGTTATATGGAGGTTAAGAATTGCAGAAAATTTTCTAGAACTTCAATATTTTTTATTGCCAACATTGGCATGTGTTCCGAAATTCGAGTAAAATCACAATTTATTTGAAGATACTATCTGAAGACACTCTTTTTTTCTGATGTTACTTGCTGTTGCATGTTTCTTTTTGTATTCAATATTGTTATTCCGGCTCTTCCGGTGTTTTTAGCTATCATAAATATTCCGAAAAAACTCTTACCTATGCTGACAAAGTTCCCGTGTTTATATTTCTATTAGCTTTTTCTTATTTAAGCGTATATTTACCACAACATTTTTCTTCTAATATATAAGCTTGCTGAAGGAGCTTAATCTTTCCTTTAATAATAAGTCGCTGTTGTCTATGAATTTCACAAATTGTTGCAATAAATTCATCCCTGCCACCTTTATTCTAAATCCTCCCTTCATACACTTTTCCAATTATCCCTTGCCAATTCGCTCAGCTCGCTGGGTGTTCGCCGCATCACTTAATATATTGCCTACCAGCGAGTTTTATTGGCCAGTTATTCGTAGCAAATCACCTGTCGCAGTAAAATGCACATATTCATGGCGTAACACATCATAAGTTTGGACAAAAGGTAAAGCAATGTTGTCGTACATAGCTTAATGCCACAAAATGTGGCACTAATCACAAATTTAACTGAGCCAATATTGCTACGAATGCCTTTAAGGAAGCGCATTAATGTGGCGGCTTGTGGTGATAATTTGCTCCATATAGCCGGCACTGCGGCGACGATTTATGAATATGTGGCGTGTCTGTCGACTCATAAAAGCAACACACGCTGCGTTACATTGCCACAATTGGACACCTTGATAGTGTGATTTCTGGTGCGGTAATCCCATTTGATTTTATATGCGCGCTCATGACTTGGGAAGCGCTTACAATGAAGGAACTTTTTTCCCCCTTTTTTACTTTTTTTAATTTTTTTTTACTTTTTTGGTTTCTTTTTGCTTTTCCTCTGCTTTTTTTTACTTTAGCTCTTACGCAGCTTCACCTTCGTGCAAATCACTTTTTCAATTAACATTTTTAATATGGAACTATTTTTACAGCTCATCAATTCGCGGCGGGATTACATGACGGCCCGCTTCTGCGCATGCGCGCAGCCACAAATTATATGCATATGTGTGTGTGCGTGTGTGTCTGCTTGTATGGCTCCGCTTTGACTTTTAGTACTAGTAAACTTTGCAGATTATGCAACAGCACAACACGTTGCCGCGTCGAAACGGTGCTAACGGCCCAATCAGCACATGCAACATGCGGCGTGTGAGTCAACTGGGACCACACACCGCGTAACTGGAACATTAAACTGATTGTGCGTAATGTTTTTAGTTTCTTGAAATTGCGTTTGACTATTTTTCCGACGTTCACAACAACATGGTGTGGCAAGTAGGCTAGTGTTGGCTTGTTTGCGCATTGCATGCTAAGTGCTTGAAGTGAACCGGGTAGTATGCTTGCAATTAGTTAATTGTGCATGCTTACTATGCGGTTTTATAAAATTAGATTTGCTGATAAAATTTGCACAAATCTTGGCAATTCACTTGCAGTTTAGTTTTTAAGATAGTAGTGAGCTTTTATTAAATATGCGCAAATTTTTTAAAGATAAGCGTATTTAGCTTAAGCGAGTTTAGCTGCATAAAAAATAGTGTTATTTTTCTTATCAATAATTTACACTTATATTCTAAATAATGACTGTGGTTCTGTGTCTTCAATATTTGAAAGATTTTCTTCTACCAAAATATGCTACTAAAGAGAATTAGGTTACTTTGTTAGCCTAGCAACGTATGCATTGCCGTACAGCAGAGATTAACTTTAACGTTAAAATTAAAAATTAAATTCCTTTAAAATTCGTTTAAAATTAAATTCGAAATTAATTTGTATTAAAATTAATATAAAATAAAAAGTTTTAAATAATTTAATTTTGCAAACAATGTATGTGATAAAATTTGTGAAAAGTAAAAACTGAATATTATTACTAAGATAACATAACATTTGGTTATGCATAACCGAAACCAATACGGCTTACTCTTTCGCGAAGGCACTGGCAACTTCGCAGAATTCCAAAAAAAAAAAATTTTTTTTTAAATACTTTTTTTGTTTTTGTTGTTGTACTCTGTACTCACCTGTACCTGTAGAGGTACTCAAAAGTATACCTGTACTCTGTACTTCTGTACTCAAACCCTGTACTCAAAAGAGTTTAATACAAAATTGTATAAAAAGTTATTGAATTTTGCATAATTTTTTCTTATTAATCTTAAAGTGGTGATTGTTTAAGGTAATAGAGCAAATAATATAATATATTCTAATAGCAATATCTACATGGGTAATACAAATTCATACTTTTATCTTTACATCGAATTTATTTCCTTAACATATTCCTCAATAAATCTCGAAAAATCGAAAAAAATAGAAACATTGAAACTTTAAAATAATACATTTAATTAATATTGCACCGACATTATGTTATTCCATACCGAAATGCAACAATTATTATGATGAAGTGCAAAAATCAACACTATATTGGCATAACTGCCAAAGCAAGTTTGTCGCTTAAGTCTTTTGTTTGACAAATCCAGTTGTAATCTAGCGCGCTTTGCTTTAATTTCAATAGGCGGTGCAACAAAGAGCGACACGTCAATGCAAAACGAGTGCAATTGTGGCGTGGAAGGACAACAACAGTGACAACAACAACAAAAAAACAACAAAAACAAAAACAACAGCAGAATGTTGCAAGAAGAACAGAAAGCGGCAGAGCGCTTGACAGGCGAAAATAGCATATTGAGAAGCGCAAAGAAACGAAGGCGTCTAGCGACAAGTAGGTGCTAGAAAGGCTGTAAAAATCTGAGTCTTGCCAACAGGCATTGCGGTTAGAGCCTTTGAAGTCCTTTAAGTTATAATTTTGCCTCATTTTCATTTCGTATCATGGTGTAAATTGAGCTGCCACAGTGTGCATACTAAAGTGCGGCCAAGATGGTTTGCGCATAGGAACACACACATATTTGTATATGTATGTATAGGTATGTGCCGGCATATGTTATGTAAACAAGACATGAAAAATTAGCATAGAAATTGTCGCGTGAGAACATAAAATATCAAAGGCGGTCGGCAATTTGTGGGCATAAAAGCAACAGAGCCTACAGTGACGTGCAACAGCGCGGCTCTAGTACGCGTCAGGAGTTGTGGTAAAGTTTTACGTGAATTAGCGATCGAATTTCGAATTTTCGAATCCAAAACGATTGATTTGTGCTGCCAGGCGTGTCATTAATTGAAATAAACACAAAATTTGGGCGGCATGGCGCTTTAACTGGCTAATTACTTGCTTTATGGTGCAACGATTGCATGCTTATTTGTGTGCCAAAGTAATAGTGACCAGCTATTTATATTTTATTTATATGCTTTTCCTGCTTGTAGCAACTTGAGTGTCGCACTAATTGACTTGCAGCATTGCGCGCACGCGCATTTCGTGTGTTTTTGTTGCGCGTTGCACGTTTGGCGTCGCTTCTTGCCACTAACCAATTACAAATGTAACACGCATGTTTACAGGCGGAAAATGCCATCAGTTTGAAGGGCTGACAGACAGTTTAGCGAGCTATTCTTGCGTCTTTTCCAACTTTGCTTGTTGGTTGTATTTTGTTTTTCATTTGTTTTTCATTTGTTCCTCATTTTTGGGCTGAGTGTGTTCCAAACTTATTTAGTGTATACTTATAGAAATTTGTTCTTTTTGGCGTGCCACATTGCATGCTAATTAGCCTTGATGTCAGCAGTGTTTGCTGCTTATGCAAATGTTGCATGTTGCATGTGCACATTAATAAACAATTAAATTGAAAGCAGGCGCCAGACGGGCGGCAATATGGCAAGCAGACAACTAAATCAAATAAACTGAAATTAGAGAATAAACGCAATAAAATGTAAGTGGCAGTTCATTAAGTAGAGGCAATGCTTAATGTTTGTTAGATTTTGGTGACGAGAGTGCGCAAGTACATAGAAAATTAAATGCATTTTATATGTTTACATAAAATAAAGGAGTACCCAGTGGGAAATTTCAAACTAGATACTAAACAGCAGTTAACTAACCTAAAAAAAATAACTTACTTACACGTGGCATATACCAATTAAGTGAAATTTGTTGCCGCATATAGTTCAAATTGGAAAATAGAAGTTGTTGAATGCCCTTAGTTTACATAATATTTGGTTAATGGCTGGGAAGGGGTCTTAAAATGCTTGTAATTTTAATAATATGAAGAGTATGAATGCTAAAAATTGAATCAGTTATTCAATTCTGCTATAAATTTTTCTTAAACTCTAATTTTTGAGACCCTTTTGTGGCTTTGGAAAAATTAAAAATAAGAAAATATGAAAATTTAAGTTTTCCATTTGAATTCAGCATGCCTCTGAACTCAGTTTAGAAACTTTAAGCCGATATTGACATGCACCAACACATACAAATTGGTGACGCTTTACCTTCTAATTACCACTTCATTACCCCTACAACTCCTCAATTAACTCAGCTGTACAAAGGAAGAATTCTATTCATCAAATTTGAAGCACAAATTGTATTCCATATTCTGATTCCAAAGAGAGCTAGTAGTTTCATGCAATGGCGAATAGTATGTTCTAAAATTTTTCTATGTTGATTTTATAACAAAATTACACACTATTAAAGGGCAGTTGACTTAGAAATCCGGAAAACTCAAGCTTCTAGAATTTGCAGAACCCTTAAGTCTGCTTATTGTCGCATTGAATCTGCTGCATAAACACGAGTTTAACAGAAGTCTTAGTTTTGTGTCGTGTCGCTTTCAGGCAGTTATATAAAAACGTGTTTAAGATTTTGTTTTTATTATTAAATGGTTACATAAACACGATTTTATCTTTATGAAGCACTGTAAAGTAATAAGTAGCTACGTAAACTCGAGGTTAATAATTCGTGTTTAATAAAAACAGTAAAACAGCAAATTGTTACATAAATACCACTATAACGTTTTGCATAGTAAGTATATATATAAACTCGAGTTTAAGAGTTTGTGTTTATTAAAAACAGTAAAGTAGTAAATTGTTAGACAAACACGAGTTTAACATTTTTGTAATAAGAACATATATAAACACGAATTTAAGAGTTAGAGTTTATTGAAAACAGTAAAGTAGTAAATTGTTAGAAAAACACGGGTTTAAAATTTCGTATAGTAAGTACACATATAAACTCGAGTTTAAAATTTTGACCTCACAGAGGACTTAATAAGTAAGTAAATATATAAACTCGGGTTTAAGAGTTTGTGTTTATTAAAAACAGTAAAGTAGTAAATTGTTAGAAAAGACGAGTTTACCATTTCGTATAGTAAGTTCATATATAAACACGAGTTTAAGAGTTTATGCTATGGAAAGAACTTTGAAGCATTCTTATATACTTGTTTTCGAATAAACTTATCGTTAACCCGCTATTTTTTTTCTTTTTTGATCTACTACTTGTAAGTTTATTTGTCATATAATTACCAATTGTCCGAAAAGAGCTTGAAACTCAGCATTTGGTGTTTGGTTTTTAACATAAACACAGTATTTACGAATAGTTTTTAATATTAAACTCATGTTTAGAGGCAAATATAATAAGTCATTAGTTTCTAAATCGCATCAAAAATATACTTTAGAGTGAAAATTGACCAATAAAATTTAAAATAGTAGTAGAAACGTCGGCTGAACTTATATTTTACATGAATATTATTAATTTGGTGCTTAGCTTGTGTATGCCAGCCGAAACGATAGCTCACCGCAAGCGACCGGATTATTACGGTTTTAATCGGATTATTGTGCTTATAATATAACAGTACACGCAAAGTAATCTATTTTTAGTGGAAACCAGAATTTCTTGGGTCCATGAAAATTCTACAAAAACTCAGTGCTGGAATTTCAGAACACACAAACTTTCCAACAGGGTGTCTCCACTGCACACAGCCATATATACCAAAACTCAAAGACTCACCTTGCATATTAAATGTAGGTGGAATTACATAACTGCGCTGTACTACACCTCCCAAATCCCCCTCCGCAACAAATGTAGTATGCACAATGCTTCGGACAGTTTTTTGACCCTCTTGAAAATGTCAAGCTCTTCAACTCTTCAACACTCTAGGCACTAACTAATTTAATGCTGCTTTTTGATTGACTGTTCGAAAACTTTAATTTATTTTGTATTTCAGTTTATTTTTCTACACCACTTCGACTTGGCATAAAACATGCTTGCAGTATGCAGGAAGCAATGCCACATTGCTGCCACACGTTGCAGTTGTGTGAGAGTAACTCATTCAGGGAGTCAAACACACACACACACACACGCACACATACATGTGTAACGCGAATGCACCGCCTACAAATTCCGAAACGTTCCACACAGCCTATACGTGCAACATGCTAACGCGTTGCATGAATGAAAAAGTGGCAAATGTATGTATGTATGTGTGTGTGTCCGTGTGTGTGTGTGCCGTTGAGCTATGAATGGAAGAGTCAGTTGTGATTGCAGTCAAAAGAAATTAAACAAATGCACTTACAATGTACACTTATTAATTGCGCACTATTGTTGTTGTTCTTCTTGTTGTTGCTGTTGTTATACATGCCGCCAACGCCAAGCACTTGTTGCTGTGAGCGCCGTCTCCATTGCAACTGTCAAGCAAAGTGTGGACATGCCATTGATTTTATGCACAAAACGCCGTTGCAGTGTTGTTGTTGTTAGTTGTCTGCTTTCTCAGCACTTGTTCTTAACTCAAGCGCTTTCATATACATACATCGATATATTTATATGTATGTCTTTCAACTTTATCATTATTACATTTAAATTAATCGTTAGCCGCATTGCCGTGCATTTCGGTTTTGATGTACACATCCGGTGTTGCAAGTACAGCGCCAGAATTCACAAATTGTCATCACTCAAAATTATACGCAAGTTATGTAAGCTGCATTTACATAATTACATACACATACACATACACCTGCATATGCACACACACACTCTGGTGTACCATGTCAATAAATATTAGTGAATTTTTGAAGTTTCGTCAGAATTTTGCACATTTTTGGGCATTATTTCCTGCGCATTTTAGTTATTCACCACACATATGTTAAGCAGAATGATTTCAGTTAAGTACAGTCGCGTGCATAACTCATTTTTTGGTAGTTTTGGAGTTAAACTTGGTAGATTTATCATGAAAGTTTATATGCAGAGCAACTGCATTGAAGTTAACTTTCAATAATATTGATCAATATATTGTTCTAGTAAAAATAAATCCATTATTTTTGTATTCATTTTAAGATTTCATTAGGCATATTTAGAATGATCTGATTTAGGTGAAATGTGCACCAATTTGTTTCGTAACTCGTTGCCCTAACCCTCAGGGAGGGATAACCCTCATCCCTATTGGCAAAAAACTGGACCAGTCGATATTCACAAGCTTCTCTTGATGCGAATTTTTCACCAGTAAAAACATGTGCCATAGACAGGCACAGTTAATAATCACTTGGTGCCAAGTCCAGATTTTAAGTTGAATGCATAAGAGCCTCCTAACCAAGCTACCGAAGCTTCTAAAGAGTCACCATCGGTGTGTATGTCCTGGCGCTCTTCTGTTGGTACACAATTCATCTCCTATTTGGCCAAAGCTCGCCGCTTCTGTGCAATTGCTTCCTACAGACGATCCAGTTGTTGACAGTATAGCTTCGAATTAAGAGTTTGGCAGTAGCAGAGCTTCTCATAGTATGTAGTATTTTGACCAATCTGTGGTGATCGAATCAAGGTAAGAAGTGCTTAAATTTTTGAGAAGCAGAAATACTTTCTTAAGACGCAATCGCGGTGGCAAGTTAGCTGAAATGTTGACTATATATATTTTTCTGCACTTTATTTTACAAAAACAAAACCTGCTTACATGAAAAACAAAAAAAAAATAACAAAACGTTTTGCCTGTTGCTCCCTGTAGTATTATAAATTAAACGACATCAGATCTGTTGTCACAAAAGTCACAACAAAAACGCGACAATTGTACAACAAAAACAACACATTGATTGCTGATATGATTTCAGACATTAATAAAGCGAAACGACAATTGATGCAGGACGACAAGTGGTTGCAACGAAACCACACACACACATATACAACTTCCATTTAAGTATGCGGTAGTGAAATTAAAAAAAGAAGAATTGAAAGTGTATAAGAATGCAGGCAGCTGCATTAAAGGCTGCATATACATATTTACCTGTTGTTGAGTGACAACAAAGCAGTAGATAGTGGCAATGAGCAAAAATGGTGTGCGCAGTGCGTAGCATGTGTTCGTGTGTATGCTGGGCAACTGCAAAGTGGCAAAACTGTTCAATATGCGCAGGCGTGCAGCATTTAGTTCAGCTTGTTAAGCTTTTCGTATTGATAAGGTAGTGCATAAGTGGCCAAAAAAAAATAAAATATTTAAATTAAAAATGAGAAAAAGGAAGAATAAATAAATCAAAAAACTACAAATAAAACAACAAATATAGATGAACAAGAGTAGGGATGGTTGAATTAATTGCTGATTCGAAATTCCGTTGTTTATCGTTTATTACTCCAAACTTAGCTTGCTCTTGAACAAAAACTAAAATTCAATAAAATTGTCTCTTTTTCTTTAAAATTTAGAAAAATTCGAAAACGGAATTTCACAAAAAAATTTCAATTTCTAGTACAACTAGCATTCCCTAGCCATCACTTATCGATATACGTATATTTTTTTTAAATAATTTCCAAAATTAAAAATCCGAAATTTGAGAAACTCGAATTTTTCATAACTATTGTAGTTTGAAATTCGAAGTCAAAACTAGAATTTCAGGAAGATCAGGAATGGATAAATATATGTTTTTCTAGATCCGAAATGCATGAAAAGAAAACTCGAAAATCGAAATATTCGAACTTCATATTACGAATGAGAATGTCAGGGCAAAACCCGAACTGCAGGAAGCACTCAAAATTAGAAAAAACAAAAAGTGAGAAGCAGCCTTTGGCTGAACTTTCAATCCCAATGTTGAATTCAAAAACTGATTTTCAGAAAAATATTCGAATTACGAAAACCGAATTTCTTTTCCAACTATCCTTAACTTGATATCATTTATCGGAAAGCCAGTTCCAATCGGACAAAACTAATGTTACAATAACTTGAGCTTTTTATTACCACTTCAAAATTTTTAGAAATTCAGGTTCCACAAAACGGAAATTCTAAAATCTAAAAACTCGAAGTAGTTTTAGTAATTGTGGTAAATGGTAAATTTTCTAAAAAAAAAGTAGTTCCAAAATACATGAAAAAAATTCGAAATTTCAAAAATGGAAATATTCGAACTTTATATTCTGAATTAGAATATCAAGGCCAAAAACTGAGCTTCAGGAAACACACAAAATTAGATCAAAATTAGCCTTTGGGTGAGTTTTCATTCCGAACTTCGAATTCGAAAATTGTGTTTCAGCAAAATATTTGAATTACGAAGACCTAATTTTTTTTGTTCAACTATTCTTTTCTCAATATCTCAACATAATGGACTAGTGTATGCTTTTCCAGAAAAATTTGCTCCAAAATGGACATGCAGTACCAATAACTCGACCTTTCTATTTCGACTTCAAAATTTTTGAAATTCAGAAAACTTTATTTGCCAGCTAGCATTCAGTAATCGATAAATGTATTTTATTAAAAAAAATTCATCCAAAATGCGCAAAACGGAAATTCGAAATTCGGCAAGTTCGCAAATTTTTAAATTCGAAGTCGAATATTGTGTTTCAGAAAAACTTTGAAAATTGCAAAAATAAAATTTTCCCTACTTTTCTAGAAAAAATGGTTTCAAAATACATAAAAAATGCTGGAATGGAAATAAATAATCCGACTGTTGCTCTTATAAATGTCATCCGATGAATATTATTTACCTATTTATATTCTACGGATATTTTTAATTATGTGATTTTCTTAAACACTCTGATTCCTCCACTTGCTGACGTCCATCAGCAGCATTTCAAAAACCAAAAATGCAAAACACGTCTCATATTATTTCGAAATAAATTAAATCGTTTGCCAGCTTTAATATACAGGACGCATTCGTCGTAATTTTATTGCCTTCATTGTGCCTCCACTTCCTTGGCGTTGCTCATAATTATTGCTGCAGCAACATTTTTCATATTCCCTTGACATGTACTCACTCGGTCTTCGGAATTTGTTTACTTTTTTTTCGCACACCATATTTCTCTCGCTATTTTTGGTTGCACGATTGCAGATATTCGCAATATTAATAAAACACTTTTTGCACAACCCCAATTGCTTATTTATGCTCGGCGGCCTGGCGGTTGCTATTTGTAATTAATAATAAAGTTTTAAGAATGCAAAATTCACACCACTTTAATTGAATGCGTTGTTGATCAAGAATTTTCGATATCAATAATTTATACACCAGCGAGTGAAGGCCTTGAAGGCAACAAACATAATTTGCGCGAACATAATTTGCAAGAGCGTGGTGTGGAGTGTGTGTGGTTAGTAAAGCACATTAACGGTTGTTTAAAGAGACTCAAATTAGCAGTTATGAAAGTTGGTTAAAAGCGCGAAATTGTGAGTATTGCTAGGCAAAAAAATTAATTTTTTTGTTTTGGAAAATTGCAGAAGGTGCAGAAAGACTGCCTACAGAGGGCGCGAAATTATTTTTTTGGGAAAAATTTTTTTTTTGTAGTCAATTTATGAAGCCTGCCATTCCTTGAAATCTTACTTGCAAAATTGCAAACTTGTAACTTTTGTAGTCTCAAGTAATGCCCCTACTGCAAATAGGCTTTTTGATGCGCCGATAAACAACTAAGTATAATATTTGTAAAATACCTTTCAGAGTAAATATTAACTATTCTGGGGTACAACATACACTTGAAGCTTCTTTTAAACTCCAAATGTGCATTTATAAAACTCTAAAAAAATTTCGATGAAACCTAAAAATTTGGAAAAGAGGGAACCTGAGAAAAGACTTTTGCAACCAAAAGATTACCAAATTTGACAAAAGCCGCAAAGTTTCGAATTTTTCAGCTTTACAACAGCTTAGTAGAAAAAAAGGTTAGAGTGAACTTTTGTGAAAGCATTATAGTTGAAACTTAATGCAGCAAAACCTTATAAAAACTCTATTCAGTTATTAAACTTACACACTTTTACATCATATCTAAGGCTTCCTGTTTTGGTAAGTACCATATTACGACGCTAGGAAAGCAACACATTGATGTGGTGCCTTTATCTATAAAACAAAACCGGCACTACAACTCCTGCCACGAAGGTTTTGAAGAGAATACTTAATGGCAGAACAACCACAAAAGAAATAGTAGATAAATCTGACCCTAAAAGTATATTAAATGTTTCCGATCCTAAAAGTATACTAAGTGTTACTGACCCTAAAGGTATACTAAATTTATCACAGAATTACAAATTACAGAATTTTCTAGGACATTTGCCTCAAAGTTATTTCTGCAGTAGTTTTCATTCAGTAAACAGTTTTGTTCTATATTAAAATACCCAAATATAAAATTTAAATGCCCAAATAATAATAAAAAATCATAAATGAAACTCAGGCTGTAAGTAAAAAAGTCACCTAACTTTGCTACCAGAGTCAATAGGAACTCAAGGTGCCGAAAAAGCGCACATTCACTACAACGCAGCATTTATTGAAGTAAAGCTCTTCTCTTGCTCTGCTTATATACTCTATGAACTACTTAATAGATCAGCATTTTTTACGCTCTTCAAAAAGTCTAATAGATCTAGATCGCATTTGCTTCAAATCATTCTTTGCTCCGAAGGCATGTTTGTGTGTGTAAGCGCTGTCATAGACAAGTGTCTAGCAAATCACTTAAGCATCTAACTTGTTCTATTTTGTTACTCAGCTTGTTATTACTTTCATTGTGCCGCTGTTATCCTAACTGTCAAATCAAGCGCACACTTAACTTGTTTCGGAAAATATTTCAATTTGTCAGTGGCATTTTAAGGGTGTAATTATGGCTTTTCCTACAAAACGAAAAAAAAAAACAAAACAAAGTATGCTGTTAACCAGAAATGGTTATGTCGTTCATTTAGACACTTCAAAAGGTTTTTAAAAAAAAAGAAGAAAATATTTACAACAAATATTTATTGCTTTGCGGCTGCTCACAGTGGCAATACTCTGGAGTTGGCTTTGGCTTTGTAGTTTCGAACTTTTCAACTCACTATTGCTTAGAGCAGTAGTGTGGCAGCTACTGATTCTCATAACTGATATTGTCTTCTCAAATGCTGATTGTTGTTTTTGTAGTTTATTAATTCAGGCAAAATGGCTTAAATGCGTGCTGGATAGGAATTTTAATTGAAGTAAGTGTTAAAATAGATAAATGGGCACTTAGAAATTACTGCGTATATATTTGTGACACCAGATCTTGATTTGATTTAGCCTGCGCAGTTGAGAACCATTTTAATCTTTTTCATATACTTAGTGTTATTGGCCGAACTTACTAGCAAAATTAATTTAAATAATTTTCGAGAGGTTTTCTTATTACAACATGGACCCTTGAATTGAGAAAATGGTGCGGTCCATATTACTTTTTTCGAAGAAACGTCTGGCCCTATCAAAAGCTTCTAGAAATGTCTATTGAATGAACGATAATATTGCCCCGAAAAGTATATTTTTATATTAATTTTAATATAATGAAACAGGATTGTGAAAGGATTTAAAATTGGAAATGTTGCCAACAATTAAATTAAATTAAAATAAATTGTATGAAAATATTTGAAAAAATGATATACCGAAAGAGTTTTAAAAATGCTTTAGATAATATACGAGTATAAAGATTCGGATTTTTTGATATTTTTTCACTAAACGTCTGAAAAAACAAAAAAAATTAAGGCAACTCTACTCAAAATTATTCAGTAAAATGGATATATCGATATTAAAACGCGTTTTAAAGTTATTTTGCAATATTTTGTGACAAACAAAATGTGGCAACCCTATGTTAAGCTTAATATTTTTTTTAACGAATTAATCAGTTTCAAGTTTTTCCCATCAATTTGCGGCAACTGTGTTTCAAATACTTTCTGCTTGTATTGTCTTATAGCATCAAAATTAAAATTGGTTTGTAAATAGGTGGCAACTCAATACATTTCACCGATATATGCACATTGATATTCGATTATTTTAATTTTGTAAGCATACAACCTACTTATAAAAACACTACGCTCCAAACTACCTGATTAATACAATTCATTACTTTGTTTTGCAAATTTGTGGCAACTCCATATTAAGTAGCACTCTGCACTACTTGGGTTTTGAATCTATAACAAATCACAACAAACTCTCTTTTATAATTATGAATTTTTTTTTTCAAATCCGAAATTTTTTAATTTAAAAATACTTGACAGTGGCAACCCTGCTGTATATAAAACGTTTCTCAAATAAAAATATATAATTTTTTTATTTATTTACGTATATAAATGCATTTATATTTCAAAACGGCACATGTAAAGCAATTCATTTTGAAATTATATGGCAACCCTCTTCGTAGGGTTTATCAACTTTTTTATTGTATTTAATTTTTTAAGCATTAGCTTTTAATTTCTACCATTTAGCCAGAAACTACTCAACTGCTTCTAAAACCTTATTACACCTTATTCCCCCTTCCTACCACCAGTTTTTTACAACAAAAACAACCATCAGCATGCTACACTTTCAATTCACATAAAATTGCCAATTCATCTGACACTCGTGCACAACAAACCGGCTGCCAACTCATGCCTCAGTCAGCTGCCAAATTTCATTCAAGTGTTTGCCTCAACTGCTCAAGTGGTAGCGGGTGTTCTGTAGGCCGCAAGCGTTCTAGTAACAACGCGAAATGCTAAAGTGTGAATTAAGCGTAACAATAGCCAAACAAATGTAATGAGATAAAAGTGACAAAAAAAAAAACAACAAGTTAGAAGAAATACGAGATCGCAATATAAGCGAGTGAAGTGGAAGAATGAGATATGTAAAGTTCGGTTGAAAATAAATTTAATTGAATTATTATAATTAAATGTGATTTTACAATAATATTGGTTGTGTCGCTCACACTTTCAGAATTTTTTGTGATAATAAAAAAAGAATTTTTTTTCTTTGGAATTTAATTAGGTCCGAAAATGTCTTGTTGCTTGCCACTTTTCTGTACACTTTGTTGTTATTTTTACTGCCACTGTCTATTATAATTTACAAATACTTTCTTTTTCCATTTCACACACACACATACATAAGCATGCCGTTTTCTTTTAGCAACAAAAGCCGCAACAAAAATTGCTGGCTTGCTGCTCTTCGACAAGCCGCTATTTTTCAGTGATATTTGTTTTTGTTGTTGTTATCAATTATTTTTTCTGCACAAAGTACTTATTAAGCCAAAATTTGATTGATTGATTGATTTGTGGCGGCATGCCGTGTTTCATGTCTTATCTACATATTCGCCTTGTCTGTCAAATGATGGCAGCCGAGTTCGTTGCTTAAGTCTTTTGATGCGTTCATATAAATTTAATATTGCGGATATGATAGTCTCGTATATTTAAAAGCGTGGTTGTATTTAAAGCACGAAGAGCGGGGAATACTTAAATGGTTTATAATAAATTACATATGCTCTACGAAAGAAAAAACAATTAATTAAAAAATTAAAAAAGTATTAAATTATAAAATTTAAAATTAAAATTAAAATTATAAAATTTTAAATCAAAAAGTTACGAAATTTAAAATTATAAAATTAAATAATAAAAAATTTAGAAATTATCAATTTTAAAAATAAAAAAATTAAAAGTTATAAAACTTAAAATTATAAAATTTAAAATAAATGTGATTTCAGATTTAAATTTTGTTAAAATATATAATTTTTTTTTATTCGGAATTTATAAAAAAGACATTTTGCCTTAACTGAAGTCTTTTGCATTTATTCTCAACTAAATTGGTTACCAAGCAAATTTTTAAGAATTTTTTTCCGACAGCACTTATTCTTGGAGTATATTTCAACGGAACACAACCATTAAAACGGTATTAACCGCCCGGCAGTTAACAGCGAAACACGCTTGTAACTCACCACTCACCCACCGCACCACTAACACTAACCCCAGATACGAAAACCCGAAAAAAAACCAAAAAAAAAATAAAAAAATAATTTTTTCACAAACAACAAGAAAGAAAAGTATATAAAACAGTATAAAAAGTAAAAAAGTATAAAACACTTAAATGTATTTCTATATATAAACCCTAGCACACATATATTGCTACACAACAGCGTATTGAATATCAGTCCCATAATGTCCACTGAACCTGGCTTGCCCTTTTTCTGTCGCTTTTATCCCACGAGAATGTTACAATTGCAACAATATTTCGTTTGTGCGCGATGTCGTTTCGTGCGCGAACAACTCGCATGTGTGCGTGTTGCACCGTGTGTGTGGCAAGAAACAGTGGCAGTAATTCGCGCACTCTATTGTATGTACGTATAAGTGAGTGTGGTAGCACGAAATTGTACACGAATTAAAGACATGTGCCGTAGTGGACAAGTTTAAAGGCATAAAAACAAACAAAAAAGCAAAAAAGTGGCAGCCAACTTGAACAAGAAAATGTCAACTTGTGGCTGCTAAGGATATTTGTATCAATGGTTTATAAGAATCTGTGATATAAAAACATTTCGAAGCAGATTCGTGTTTCACTTCTGGAGTTGTCTCTTTTCAAATTTTATCATCGTTGTGATACTCGCATTTCTGCGTAAATTTCGATAATCTTAGTAAATAATAAAAATAACAAATATTTAGTTAATAAAGTTATTTACTTGTATTTAGTTTTTATTTCGTTCCAATACAGCTGGAATTTATACTTATCTAGTGCAAATTCTGTTGTGAAATACCTCAAATTTACCCAATTGCTTTATACCAATATGCACTCAGATGATTTTGAATTAAGTACATTAATCAAGTGTGCTCTGGTTGTTAGCGGCATTTACTTTTAGCAAAAAGAATTAATTTTCTCATCCCACTTTTAATTTCGAACCACACACAGGGTGGTACATATGATCGAAAATCTACTATACATTTATTTCAAATGCGTTTGTCTGTTGACTACGATGGCAACTAATCAACATAGTCTCCAAGCAGCGTCGCCGCTTCATCAACAAGTGTCTCCATATCCCTATTATTAACTGAATGTGATTTAAAAAAAAAAAAAAGTCAGTATACGATTGCTGAACTTTGCACCTGTCTATGGAATAAATTAACTCGGTGCTCCAAAAATCGATTTCTGTACAATCTTTGGCAGAGCTCATCAACTTTTAGGTTACAAGTAATTGTATATATTGATTGTGACGATTTGACAATATTTTTAAAAAATTATTGCATAACGATCTGAGCGGGATCTTTCGCTGTCTTGTCTAAAAATTAAGTAAAATTCATAAATGGTTTATCCAACAATTCATGCATCAATTTTCAGTACTGCCGCTAGTGGTCCGATTAAAAGGTGATGCATAATGTATACCTGACTTTCTCCTCACATAGTTCTTGAATGTTTCTTAAGTTCTCGTGTATTATTTAAATTTATGACGCATTTAACTTCCCATTCGTTGACGGTTTTTCCTGACTTACAAATATTAATAATATATTAGATTTCGCTCCATTAAACACCTTAAATTGTTTTTTACCTTATACTAGCTTTCTATCATTTGATTATACTTAATTTTATTATATTTATCAATTATCATTTTAGCTTATTTCTTACTAGTCCTCGTCATATTCAACACCACAACTTGGGAAGATACAGCTAACCTCTTTTTTTTTATAACTTTTTGATGATTGGTTGCTCTTTATCCTTGCTCTCCATATTAAAAATTCTTTATTTTGACAATTTCTGCGCTTGAGGATGAGTGCACTTTCCATCAATTTGGCCAGCACTTCTTCATACCACTGAAGCCTGGACTCTGAAAATAGCAGATATCAACAAGCTAGAGTCTTTCGAGCTAAAGCATTTTAGAAGGTTCATAAAAATTCCATGGATATATAGATTTACCAACAGAAAAGTCTTGGTTAGATTTAAGAATAGAGAGTTATTAAATACTATAACGAGAGGGAAACCAGCCTACCATACACTGAGGAACCCCAATTACGAGCTTTTGTAATTAATTTCCAAGGAGAAATAGAAGAAAAACGTGGTATTGGTCGGATACAACTTTCATGGCTTCCAAAAATTCGACAATGGACAGCAATACAGTATGTTGGCAACCTCACAAACGTGGCGAAAGACCGAGAACAATTAGCAGCGATAATTAAAAATCTGTGATTTGCTAAAATACATCTATACTATTCCTATAAATATTACCATAATTTAAGAATGTGTGGAAAAATGTATGTATTATTTAATGTTATATGAAACCAATATTCCGATACGTGTAGATGAAAGCAATGCCAATGCCAATGCCAAGAAGCATTCTCTGTTTCCATTAAAGGTATATGCTATATCATATATATATGATATATGCTCATATAATTATTTTGGGTTTCCTAATATCAAATTGTCTTCTGACTAATATATAACTTTTAGCTATCGTTATAGTTTATATATATTATATATAACCGGAGGATGACTTACAGTTTATAGTAAACTTATATTTTAATCTGGCCTCTCTTCTAATGCTCAGACCATTTCCTTTTGTTTGCGCGGCGTTCAACCAATGAGTTATGTTTTTAAAAACTGGGAAAGTAAGACTCAAATGACTTTATAATAAAAAAAAAGGTCACTATATAAGACCAGTTTCAGATTTCACTACCAATTTAGATTGCTTGAAACAAAGTTGGCGGGTGTACGACATTTTAGTATTCTGATTTGAATCCTAGGCAGACTAAAAATGAGTATGGCACCAAAAATCCCCGACTAATATTATACAGAGCCACCAATTAACTACAGTTTGAAGTTTAAGTAAATATGATACTTAATAACATGAATAATGACATAACTCGATTTTTGGAAATTTTGAAGTATAGAAATTTTTATATAAATATTTCGCCAATTAATTCAGCATATATTACTGAGCAAACTTTTGAGCGAATTGCACTCAAAGTGGGAGCATATGGAATAATATCAACAATTTTGAAGAAAATGTTGAAGAAAATTTCGGACCAAATTCTATAATACCTAAGCGATTGTGGCAGCAAACTCTAAAATGGGTAAATGTGTTGCGCAAGAAAGAAAGAATTGACTTAATGCATTTTTAGAACCAAATATTTTTGGGCTCACAAACCCATATCCATTTAATTTTATTAGGATATCTAATAAAATTATCTCAAATATGGCGGAAGGGTCAAGATCGATAAATGTGCGCTAGAAAAAGTATAGACTGATTTGATACAAATGATATTGCTTGGGAAATAAACATACAACAGTGAATATCATCAAGTCGCCTTTAAAAATATTAATGTTGCTACTTATGTGCTGAGCTATCAACTTAATTGCCAATTAATGCCGGTGTCGTTGCCTACAAATATGTAATTTTTATAAACAAAATATTTTATAATGAAATAATTGAAATGAAATGAGTGTAGTGAAACAGAGAACCCTCGAAGCCTTAAAATTCCACATATCAAAAATTTTTCAAAAAAAAAATCTGAAAATGTTTTTGAAATACGAGAATCGTCGGTGAACGCAGAGCATACGTGCAACGCGTATAAATTGTTCCTTAATTGAAATTCCGTGGCATATAATATTAAATATGACACAATGCACCGAATTGCTGTGCTGAAAATGCTCAAAAATACTCGATAAGAAAAAAAAAGAAATGCCATACACAATAACAACAACACGCAAGTATATATAATTAAAGTAACAACGTAATAATTGGTGAGATATGGTCTCAATAGCCGCGGAACAATTTCCTTGCCTTCGTATTGCAGACGAGCTTGAACTACAGCACAGCAGCAGAAAGGGTAAGGGGAGGGCGGCTGGAGGTAAATTGACGTCACATTGCAGTTGAAAAAAGTGGCAAACTGCGTAAATCAAGCAATAACAATAATAGCAACAACAGCATTGTATATTCTACAAGCCACTTCATACAGATAAAATCGAGAAGTGTTGCTGTTGTTGTTGCTTGGCGTTAACAATGAAATGACGCCCAGCCGACACATACAAAGCATTGTTGTGGCATAATTATGGCAAAATGCCTGCATTTTATACACATACACAGCTATACACATGCGTTTGGTGTTGCTTTTGTTGTCGCAGCGGCGGCGCATGCGCGTCATTTATGATTTTATTTCTGCAAAAATTCACACAGCATTCAGATAAGGTATGTATGTGCTCGACGGCCCATACACCGCTTGCCTGCGCATTTTGCTCGCCTTTTAAACAAGCGAGCAAGCAACAACAATTCGATCAGGCACGGTAGCTGCACGTTCGGTCGACTGCCCATAACGGGCTATCGGGTGTTATGACAAATGTGCCTGGCGGCGAGCGACGATCTGCGCTAAATGCAGCAATTATTATTATTTTGCTGGTGCGTGCAAATTTATTTTTAATTTTTGCTGCATTTTTGTGTTGAAAAAAAAATTTATTTTTTTTTTTAATTTTTTCATATTTTTTTTACCATTTAAAAATCGCATGATATATTAATGTTGTATATTTTCACTAACCTTTGGCGCATTTTTGTGTTGTAAATGATCGTTGCATGAGACGCGCGCGAAATCATTGATCTGCGCATGCGTGCGCTTCATGTCTTGGTTTTTTCGCTTTTGCTTCAATATTTCACTGTTGTTTTATATTGCTTTTTGTTAAAGTCATATTAGTGCGCTTTATTGTCGTCATAAGTGTCATTGGCTGTGGCAAGCGATATGTTTTTCTGTGTGCATGTGAGTGTATACAGCAATTTATATGCCATATTAATATTGTCTGGCATTTTTTGCTATATTTTTTACATTTTCTGTACTACTCTCTTTTATTTAGCTCACTCTTCCTCCTCTTCACCCCTTTTTGAGTCGCGCTTTTGTTGCTGCAGCTTAATTAACCGCTTTTAAATTGGCGATAATTAGCTTTGGCAGCGCAATTTTCATGCGCCGCGCTCCACCTTTGGCCATAAATGCTTTCTGCAGCCATATTTCTACACTGAAATCGTTGCCTGGTGCATTTTGCTGATGCCAGCTCAAATATTTGCGCAAAAATATTGAAATTGATATTCCTGCTGTGGAACAATGGCAGCAAAAATTACAGCAGAAATTACTAACAGTCAAATTATATCGTCTCTCAAGCAAAACAAATGCATTTAATTTTCCAATTTGTTAGCAATGTACTCTTTCTTTAAGTAAATTGTTGATAGGCCTTTGATTGGCTTCATTTTTTTTGTATCTTGAGCGCTTACCTTATGATATTTATAATGGAAAACTTCGGTTTTTTACCAAACAATTGCAGTTTGCTTTACAAGTCCACTTATGTAATACACAACCTTACCAATACCCCTCTCATGCTGCTATTTTTGGCTAACGAATGGCCTACGGTCAAGTAAAAAATAAATTCTCAGGTTATTAAGTTATTAATTAACACATTGGGAGCCGTTCAAGTCACATTCGATTTGAATAAACTCAGTAGTGTTACTGCTGAACTTTGATGCATTGGATCATGAGTAAGGTCCAGTAGGATCCACACACAGTCTACATATATCTATTGCTCAGCAAATTTTCAAATTTTCAATCATATTGCGCACCATTCGGTTAAAAAGTTCACTGGTTTTAAGCCCATGTGTTCAAGTTGCCATATTTTATAAGAAATTGTATCAGTGGTGTCATATTTGGCTTATTTGACTGCAAGATCAGCTAATATTTATACTTCTTATATATTGAAAAATGGTCTCCAAGCTAAAGCACCTCGAAAGCTTCTACTTGTTTCTAAGCAAATTTTTATAAAACTTGTTTATATTACACTTTGCTGATCAGATTTTTATATCCATATTGCAACAACTCAGTTCAGCCACTACTATTTGAGCAAATGAGTTGTTTTCCACAAAGAAAGTTTCAATTCAGCTGGCCGCTTATGGTTTCTTTTTTCTTGTAGTATATTTCTTCATACAAACCGAGAGAGAGAGAGTCTTTTATAATACACATATTTTCTATGAGCTCATCTATGATGAAGAATATGACTAAAAAAAAATTTCTTCTGCTTTACCGACAGCTGGCAGCTTATTACAAATATTATTACAGCTTGAGATAAATGGCTACTCTTAAGAAGAAAATGCTTATGGAAAATTTTTATTTTATGATCTTAATATTTACACTTACTGTAGAACAATGTGGCCATGAAAACAAAATTTTATACCAAATAAATGCTAAAGATAAGGACTTTAATAATCACTACTGGCAAGTTTTTGAGCATTTACTAACTTTAACAGATTTTTGAATAGGAAATTTGAATACTGACAAAGCAATGAAAATCACTTCTAATAAAGATCCAGCTATAGCTATAGCTATATCGTATATGTATAATAAATATATCTAGACACAGCTGTTTTCAAATACACTAAAAAGTGTGAAAACGTTAAAATATGGCAGTTGCTTAAAATAATATTTTTTTTTTTTTTAATATGAAGAAATTAAAACTGCATTTAAAGTTTCTAATCAAATGGATATCTCTACGCTTTCTACGGATATTTAAATACTTTTAGTGCTATAGGTTCTTAAAGGCCTTAACTTATATTATCACATTTCCACAAATTCTTCTCATTTGTATAAAAATTAACCACTATTTTGCTATAAAAAAAAAAATTAAATTTTAAAAATTAAAAAAAAATAATAAATATTTGTTATTTTATTTAATACAAATTTGGAGTAATTTTTTTGAAATTTTTCTAAAATTTTTTTTTTTTATTTTTTTTCTAAATTTTTTTTAATATTCTTATAAATTTCTTTTCCCCGATATCAGTGTTTATCTTGAAACATTTTTGAAATCTTATTTTTGCAACATTTAATGCTTAATTATTCACTTCTTTATGAACAAACACAAACACAGCCAAAGGAGAAAACACAGCACCGATTCAAAAGACTTAAGCAACGAACTCGCCAGAAATTCCATGCAAACAAAGGTATCAGCAACAGCATCAACAACAGCAATTAAAAAATGCATTCACATAAAAATAATCATTTTAACTTCACTATAAATGTCCTTAATTTTTTATATGCACCCTTTTCGCGCACTCTCCCCCCACCTGATGGCTGAATTGTTATCAACTTAACGTCATCAACCATCGATCAACAAGTCATAATTCATGTCAACATTTTATTTGCTGCTGCTCCAATTGCGGGCCAGCTACCTGCTTGGGCCCGCAATGGCCGCACCGACCTGGTGACAATCACTGCCGTGTATGTTGCAGTGCTTTAACGATGAGGCAGCAGCTAGTTAAAAGCAAAAGTCAAACGAAAACACCAAATAAAACACAACAACAATGCGGTATGTAATGTATATGGGTTGCGTTTTGGTATTGGTGCGACGGCGTCGGGACGTTTTCGATAATTTATGCCAACTCAACACGGGTAGCCACCCCGTCGTGTAGTAATTTACGCGTTTTACGCGAGACAGTCGGCGGCGGCGGCGGCGGCAGCAGCAGCACCGAACTACCAGCGACAAGCGACAAGTGACAAAAGACAAAGCACGACTAAAATGCGCAAATGTAACGCATATGTATGTACAATAAAAAGCACAAACACACACACACATACATGCACACAGGCACACACATATAGCGAACTAGTTGAGGCTGCAACAAAGGTTGGGCACACAACAGTGTGCAACTTTGGCGCAGCGGGTGTGCATGAATTATTAAAAAGCCGTGAAAACGACAAACAGCAACAACAACAACGCCAATAATAGCAAATATTTTATTCTATATATGCTCTCCATGTGTCTGGCCATTCCAGCTGGATGTTTTGGTATGTGGCAGATTGGCTCATTCGCTCGTTTGTTGGCCATTTCTGCGCATATTTAACCAGAAATGTCAACTTTTTAGAGCAAACATTCACGCTGTGTTGTTGTCATTTAACAACAAAACAAATAAACAAAAATAAAAAACAACAAGCACACTAAGTGTGCGCTGTATATATTAAATACAAATATAAGTTGTGGTTTGCTCCTGATTTGCTGATATAATGACTCACGGTGTTCATTTCCCATGCCAGCTAGTTCCAACCTTCGCTTTTTAGTTGATTCCTTTGGTTTGGCTTCAGCTCTCGCGCCAACTTGTTCAATTTGGTTTGCTGACACACTCTTCTTTTTCTGCTTCTTCTTCTTACTGGTATGTGCTTACTAGTATTTTCGTGAAAATTGTGTGATAAATGTGCGGCAAAAAATATATATCGATGGAAGGTTTTAGTAATGAAATTTCTCGTACACAAACAAAATGATGAAATTCAAAAATTTTGTAAACAACCTTCCATCACCTGCTTCAGATGAATCTCTTCCTCAGCAGGGTTCGACTTTTCCTAGTTGTCGTTGAGCTAACCGGTCATTTATACTGGTTAACGAGGTAGAACCTTCTCAAGGCTGTCCGGCTTTTAGCCAGCGTAAGGTTAAACACCTTGGTTCTCATACAATTGGTCAACAAAGTGATTTCTTTTCCAGCAATAATCGAAGCCTCAGTAGATTTTGAATGTGTTCAAGCTGTTTTATCAATTAATGAGCGTTTAGATTCATCCTCAACTGTTTTTGCCAACACAATACAATCATGCTATCTATCTCGCTTCTCAACCCTAAAAGATGACCTGAGCTAACCTAGGTCCGTTGATCCATTGATCCACTATCACCAAAGTCTTTCGAAGTTGATCGATGCAAGATGCACTCTAGCAGTTCTCCAGATAAAGAGAAGATATGCTTCTAGAGTTTTAGAGTTGCCTATTATGCAAGAATCAAATACTGTTATATTAATTGCAGTTTATCAATCATTTTTAAGATGGAAACTCAACATCAAACAGCTTCAATCGCAACAGTTATTTATCAGATTTTTTATTTAAAATACACGCATGCTTACTGAGAGCAAAGAATACTTCCCGGAAAGAGAAAGAGACAAAGCTTTTACTTCTAACTTGGAATTTGGCTTGGAATTGAAACGCGTGCGCTACTGAGTGTTGAAAAGGGAAAAGATTGAAAAGAGAAGAGGGAAGATAGAAGATAGAAGTGAGAAGAGAAGAGAGAAAAATTTGTTATAGGAAGAATAGCGAATTTGAAGCGCGAGGAAGCTTTAGCAAAGGCAAACTAGTTACTAACATAAGTTGTTACATTCAACAGTAGGTTTCCATATCTTCGTGATCTGGCTCGGTATATCTGGGTTTCTATCTGTTGCCTCTGAGTATAAGAAGGTAGATTTTGTAGCTAGTAGCCAGAGTATGAATATATATGGAGGTTGTAGGATGAAAGTGAAATTTGCGTTGTAGTGAAAGTTTTACTTGACAATTAATGTGGAATTCAAAGAGCAATGATTTCGAGGTACCACCGAGATGTCACGAATGCCGCTAGATTACAGTTCTTATACGGAATAAAGTGTCTGCCGTTTGGAGTGCCACTCGATGCAGAAGAAGGTTTATTCCACAGTTAGCGATAATTACGGAGTAGTGGGACCATCTCAGGCGATTTATGTGGAATGTTGATCCTATCTTGAATTTTCTGTAAAAAAATATTTTGAAAATTTCCCTAAATTTTATTTTTTTTTTTGAAAATCCATTCAGTGCTATAATATGGTATTGATATAATCTGTGCGAGATTTGAAAAAGTAAACAGTGCCTCGAGAAAAGCAAAACTTTGCTGCGAAAATTCTTTTGTTTAAACTTCTTATTAACAGGAGCTTCGCACTAAAGCTTGAATTATAGAGAAGAGAACTTTCAAGTTAAATGAAGAGGCAAGAGAAGTTAATATTTTCTCTTTAAATTGAACAAAGCAATCAGCCATGGATCTTATATTAAATTCGGACCAGATGAAAAACAACAAAAAAAAACAACTCAGTGAACTTAGTGTGGCTTAGATATGCTCCAGATCATAGATTAGAAGTAGCAAAAAATTACAGACTTTAAACGCAATATAAAAGCACTACAACCAACACGAGATACTTTAGACTGTAGAAGCAAAGACGAAGACAGCTTGATATCAAACTATGCTTAGATTATATAAGAGAAAAGTTTTGTGAATTAAGTCAGTGGCGAATGTTTGACAAGAGGGACAGAAAGACTTTGTTCAACATCAGCATATTTCATGTTGAAGCTCAAATATTATATTAGCTAGAAAACAACAGGTAGGAGACTCGAAATCTTTGCAAGCATTCATTGAGTTACCTAAAGGCAGTGGTAGACCATTTCCCTTAAGCATTTGAGAGAGCAAGTTGAGTTGAGGCGCTCCTTAACTGTTTGATTCCACCTGGAGAAAGGAGAGCCTCTATGAGTAGAATGTCTCAAATGGCTTCATCAACAATATCGCTAGAAAATTAAGGACTTAAGTAAGCGAGTGATATATATATTTTATAAATTTTACTTGAGTTATGCATTATTATATTTTGGTGGTCAGTGAGAAAAAAGTGAAACTAAAGAGAGTTAATGCGATTACTGCAGTTTCACACATGCATTTTCATATAAAAGCTTCTATAATTTTGTGCACCATCAGAAGCTATTTGAAGCTCTTTTCGTTCATAGATATAGAATGTTGTTTTTTTTTTACTTGCTACATATGCCCCGACCACTGTGCCACATTCCCACAAATTCTCTTGCCATTTATTTACACTAAACCATGTCGGTGTTGTTGTATTTGGTGATACTCTTCTGCTTTTTTTTTTCTTTTTTATATACTTTGTGTGTCAAATTGCCGTTTTGTGGCCGCTGTGGCAGCTGTGTGGCAAGCAGTCAGTTGGACCAGACCATCGCGCAGAGATATCGACATTTTGATGTTTGATGCCTTTTGACCGAATGATTTATGGCCCACTCAGACATTGGCCGCGTCTACTGCTGCCACTGCTACTGCGGCTGTTGTGGCTGTGGCATACGAGGCATAGGTTAAGATGTCTTTTATGCCACTGTGCAACGCGCTATAACTGCACTTAAGCGGTAGCTGAAATAACAGTTCGAAGTTGCAGCCAAAGTTTGTGGCAAGACCAAGTACAAATACTTAATAGCTGTTAAACGTTTGGAAAAGTGCTGGCAAGGCGAACGTCGTATACATTGCCACACTTGCCACACATAACAACAACTAGATGGCAACAAGTTGCAGCTACTGTTGCTGCTTGAAATCGCTATGCAGTATGTTGTTGTTGCTATTTTTGGTGTTGTTGTTGTTTAGCTAGTTGTTGTTGTTTTTGTCCCTGTTATCGTTGTGGTTATTGTTGTTGTTTTTGTTATTGTTGTTGTTGCTGCTGCAATTGTTGTTATTTTAGCCGCTGTTATTGTCGATTTTATTTGCAATGTTTTACAAAATGGCACATTAAAATGTACTATATACCCCCAACGAGTTTAACAAGGCAGCCAGCAGCGCAGCGATATTTGGCTGCAGAAAAGCTGGAAAAAAATAGTTATTTACGAATATAAAATGGCCCAACAAAATGACAACAATAAAAACAAAACTACTGGCCAGCTATTACTATGACTGCAATAACAACAACAACAACAACAACAACAACAACAAGAAGCGTCTGTGCAACAACGGTGATATAAACATTGTTATAGCTGCCACTTTGGTGGCATAAGCCAACAACTTGTTGAAACTGTTTCGAATTGTTATTACTATTGTTTTTGCTTCTGTTTCACTTCCACGGCTATATGCAATAGCCGTGTCTGCCACAACTATATGCATTTAACTATAAATATTTGAAAATAAGCGCATTTCTCTCGCTTTTATCGCTTTTACGAAGAAAATGTTGCGCCGCAAAATATTTATTACTGCTACCGTTTTTATACCATTTTACTGTTAGGGCCCCACTAAATTTCTAGTTTTACATATGTTTTTTATGATTGTACTTAATATTAATTTTTAACTAGTTGAGGCACTTAAAAATATTTTCAATAGCAGTGAAAGCAGCTTGTTAGCATGAAGTTGCACGTTTAAGTGTTTAAAATATAATGGCGATTACTTTTCGCGTATAATTTCTGGTTTATCCAGAAAATAATTTGCAGTTATGTGAATGGAAATAATATAGATGCCGTCCAAGTGGATTTTTTTTTCTTATAATTTCTCAATGTTAATTTGAACTTTTCGAGCAACCGTATTGGAGAAAATTATGCTCAGACAAGATAGTGCCCATTTATCTTCGGAATTTGGTCGCTTCAACATTTTCTTTCTCTCAAATTGCAGAAAAAAAGCTCGCTGGCAAGAAATCGTTAAGGTAAATCGTACTTCATTGGTATCCTAAAGTTAAGAGATCCTTATACACGCCCTATCATCCATGATGACGAATGTATTGACTAAGTAGAAAGAGTTAAAAAAAACACTTTTCTTTAAAACGATAACAAAAATTTTGCTCTTCGTTTATAGCAGGCGCTCTCTCACTGTTTCTGTCTCCTTCTCCATCTATGTGTATCTCTCATCTATCTATCTATCTCTCTATCTATCTATCTCTCTTTATTTATCTATAAATCTATCTCTTTCTCCTCTCTCCCTATCTATCTATCATATATCTCTCTCCCACCATCTATCTATACTATCTATCTATCTCACTCTTAGCCAAACGTAACAGTTACTTCATTCTTTATCTGCCTAACTTTTTCTGTCCCTCTTAACCTAGCATGCTAGTCGTCACATTATCCTCAATGCAAGTAGATATAAAGCATTTTGCGTAGATCAATCGCGTCCAGATATTTTGTAACAGAGGTCTTATCATATAACCCCTGCAAATACAATAGCTGAAAGAGAAAGAGCTAAAAAGGAATATATGAAAAACAGCAACAGAGCAGAAGAGCATCAAATCGAAACTATGTCTTCATATAGAAATCGAAAGACTGAACAAAGACGAATTCAATCTAAGGGTTTACTAAGAGGTTTGCTAAGAATTTTACTAAGAAAACTAAGTAAGCGAACCTTTGCCAACCTGATCCCGAGAAATGTTACTGGAAAATATCTCTGTAATTTCGGCTAGAACGAATAAGTGATCGATAATTTCTCTCTCGTGCTCAAGCACTAAGAATCAATAAAATGGCTCTTCCTAGCAGTGATGATATCAAGTTCGGCAGCTATTAAGCCAAATGTGAGGCGAATGCTAATTTTATAACCAGCGAACACAATTTAAAGCTAAGATTTCTTCTAAGCTGGCAAGTTGAGCGTACTTGCCAGATAGACAAGTGTCAATCAATTCAAAGGCAATTGAGTATAATTGGAGAGATATATAAGTAGTGCTCAGCAACTCTTACTACTTACTACTGGTTTCTTTTTATTGAAAAGCCACAAAACGATTCGATGTTGAAAAAGAATTATCTTCAGTATAAAAGTCGTTCAATCTTCTCTCTTTATTATAGTAAATTCTAATAGTTTTGATTTAGTCATCGAAGAGCTACTTCTAATGGATGCGAGAGGAAAGTCTTTGACGAGATGAATCCACACAGACATCATTTCATATTGTAACTTGTTGGTCCCAAGACCTGCTGAACGCAAAATGTCTATATTTTGTGTACGGTAGGCTTCAGGAAGATCTCTTTGGAATTGAAGAAGTGTCTACAGCGTCTCTCGCACTCATCTAAATAACGGATGAACATAAAAACTATGGAAGAAACTATCGGCTGTGCCATGCCATTTTCATGCCAGTCTAGTATGAGTATGCAGGTTTAGGGCACTCTTCTTGTCAGAAAGATCTCTTCCACTTCACTTTACTTTCTTTTTAAATTTTATACGCTTTTAGAATAAGGTCAAATATTGAGGACAGTATTTCTAACGATCCCAAATTCTTTGCTAAATTTCTTCTAACCCTTTTCGTTATTGCACTACATACCTCGGCAGCGCATTCCCACCTGCAGCTTATCGCAGAACGTGTTACGTTTGCACTGATTTAATTAATTTCTTTGCAGCATGCTGAACTGCTGCTCTCTAAGCAAGCGCTTGTGGTAAAGTGAGCGATTTCCAACGACGGCATGCGCTGCTGCGAACGCTGCTGGTTGAGCGATGCATGCGCCGATAGCGCGCTGGTAAGATGCGGCTTATATAGTGCAACGAGTTCTTTCTTTATTTTATATGCAAGTGTGTGTGTAGTGTTGTATGTGTGAGCAACGCTAGTTGTTTGCTTTGAAAAAGCTTTGTGGCAAGCGCTTAATTGCTGGAACTGGCTGTTTTTGCAGGCGCTCCAGATAAAAATCGAAATGTGGCAAAATCAGTGAGTTAATCAATTTAGCATAGCGCTCGAATACTGCCAGTCAGCGAAATGGCAAAAGGAAGGCGCAAAAGTTGCATGAAAAATAAAATGTCTCACATTCAATGTGCGCAGCAAAAAGAGTTTTCCTGTTGGAAGCTAGTAGACACTATTATTCTTTTGCAATTAGTTTTGTTGCAAGTAATCTGCTGAGAATCTTGGTATGCCACACATTTTCCACGCTGTCACGACTTGTTGAATGTTTCACTCGTCCTTATGAATTTCGTATGTCTGGTGTTGATTTAGTGACCCAAATTGCGGTAAAATAAGTGGAGTTCTACTCGGTTTGTTTAGACAAAAGCTATCACTTTGCTACTGAACATATTTTTATAGATATAATATTCAGAAGTATTTTATATATATTTTGCAGAATATGCTAAGGTGGCTAACTTAATACTTTTTGAATGCTATCCTACATCCTTCAACAGTTAGGGGTTCTTACATGTGTTCCTCAAAGCCTTAATCTCTTAAATTCAATTTTAAAATTTATAATACGCTGCTTCTATGGCAGACTAAGCTCACTCTAGGTAAGTGGAAACACTTTTATATGGAAAGATTTACTTTCATGAAATTAATTGCAAAGAGCATACCAGAATAATTAACAGAAATATGCACTCATTTCTACACTTTTTCCCTCAAAAAGCCAAGTTTATTAAAGTATAGTCCGTGTCTATGCTTGAGAGCATATCTGTACCGGCAGAGTATATATTCGGCTCAACCTTTTTCGCTTAGCCTACAGATCCGATCTATGATTGGGTAAAGTGTAGATTGAAAGAGCAGTGTATCGCATATTTAGAAATGAAGTCATAGCGGTCAAAAGAAGAAGCAGTTTGCAGCCCCACTAATAGCTGATATAATGTATACCTGAAAGACCTACCCTAAAGACTACCTGTTTCTAGGGTTATTCATATATGTTGAACTAAAATGGTGTAATTAGTTATAAAATTGTTCATCTTATCGCAGTAGATGGTTTATTCTAGCGCATACTGGAAACAATATATAAGTCAGCATTCTTGATATTATTTATTATTATTTATTATATTAATAATATTATATTATATTATATTATATATTATATTATATTATAATTATTTATTATATATTATTATATTAAGATAAATAAAAAGCAAAACCTAAGGTGGCTTGCCTTAAATTAATACTACTACTATAACTATATAAACAAACTTTCTAGCTCCCATGTTGTCATTACTGGCTATAATTTGATAAATATGAGTACTTAAGCTGGATCAAAAAGATGGTCATTCAAACGCTGTAAGCTTTTATTCCCGTGTACATCGAGGATGGAGGGTACACCGGTGTATAAAATTTGTGCTTTTTTAAGCATAAATTATTTTTCCTTCATATCTCTTTGATAGTAGCAAGCACAGTAACCACATAAAGTCTACTAAATATTAAACTGTTAATTGTGAATAGGGAGGTTAGCTTATTGTAATATAAAGTTTGGATAGTACACTGGTGTTTACGAGCGCCAAACTCAAAGTAAAAATAATCTGAAGAGAGAAAAAACTAGCAATCTTTATTTAATAAAAATTTACATTTAAACATTCAAATAAATTTATATAAATTAATAATAATTAAAAAAATAGAAAATTAATAAAAAAATATTGTTAAATAAAATTTAAAAAAATTTAAATTACAGCTTTTGCGATTTGCTGAATTTTAAGATTTTTGCATGAAATTTTTCGTTTGCTTTTCTGCAACTCTTCGAAGTTGTTTTTTTTTACAGATTTGAATTTGACTGAATGAAATTTTTTTTTTTTGATTTTTGAATTTCGAATTTTTTTATGAAATCATTACCATCACTAAATGCTTTGCTTCAATCGAATACTTGTCTGTTGGGTAGATATATTCCACAAAACACTCTAGCAGCATCTTAAATTATACACAGATCCATTGGAAGCGCAATAGTTTCAGCAAGTGACTTTTTATAATTGTACAAATCATTAGAGAAAGCCTTTACACTGCCAATAAACAACACTGAAATACATTTTAGTTGTTATATTACGTCGAAACATTAAAAAAAATATCAAAGAAGGTTGTACCAAACTAGAAAAATATGTGAAAACGTCCACATAACAAGACCCATTTCGGTATAAAATAAGTTTTTTTTAATTCTTGAACTTCGCTTCTACATTTCTTGGTAGTATAACCTGATTTGTAGTGAGCTTATACAGTTATTGTGAATTTAAGTGTAGGAAGCTACTAATACTAAACTATTTGATTTATGCGTTAAATTTTCCCAATCCAAGGCAAAGTAATTAACACATAATCCACCACTCGCATGCAATAATATCCGCATTTTTAGCATAACCAGAACTTGCAACAAAAGCAAAAGTGCGCATAATTGCCTAGCAAACGCACTTAAACGTCAGTTTATCATCAAATCGAAAGACTTAAGCAACGAAACTTCCACGCATGCTAAGCATATATATTTAGTTATAAGCGCATGATTCATAGCAGCAGTGCCAATGGTTGTTTGGAAAGAATTAACACACCTGTAAGTGTTGTAGCGCCATAAGAGGTCAAAACTAGTTGCATAGTTGCATAAATAATTGTAAGAATGCATGAATGCTACTATTACAAGCGAGTATGTGTAAATTATGTAAGTGTGTGTGTTTGTGTGGACATATGTGCAATTCTAATGTGCATCGCTAGCATGCGGATGACACTTTTAAATTTATACATATATATATATTTTTCCATTTTTTTTCCACTTAATGCTGCCGCGGGCCACTTGTGCACCGGCTCGTTAGCCCGCGTTGCATCATCACTATTTATAAAGCGAGCAACTAATTAATTTAATGCTAATGCGCATGCCTTAATAAGTTGCACACACACGAAATATTCAAATAAGCGACTTTCTAAAGCAAGGCTGTAGCTGAATGTCAGCAAATTATGTGAATAATGTTAACACATGTTGCACGTATTTCAATTGTATTCAAAAGAGTTGAGCATAGCACAATTGTGCTGCTTATTTATAAAGTGTGAAGTCAATAAGGTATTTAATTAGTAAAAAATATCTGTAGAGATCTAGTAGTAGTTGTGGTAGTGGTAGTAAGCTGTAAGTTATGCAGTGCGATTTTCAATGTTTATAAACTCTAGTAGGTTGCTCGTCGTGAAGCCGCTATGGAAAAATGAAAACAAACTAATGCAAGCAATTTATTATTGGAAGATTATATATGTTAATCTGTAGTGTGCAGCATTAAACCCACCAAGAAGCAGTAATATGCAAGAAGATTCAAATATTTTACCTCTAAATATAACGATGTCTGTTTAGAAACAGAAAACTTTAGACAATTTGGTGCAGCTGTGTCAAATTCTGTCAAAAAATTTGTCAAACATGCCACCTTTTAAAAATGGTGATATAAATGTAGCTAAAATTCAGGCTTTCTTTGTACATTTTAAGGCATCAAGGGAATTTCCATTAGTCTGTAAATATCTAAGTTCACAAAAACTCTTTTCCGTTATGTCAAATTTACTGACTAAATTCAAAATAGACTTAAGTTTTTGTAGCAGTTTCTGAAAAACCACTTTTCGCGCCGAATCAGCAGCTGAGTTCTTGTGAGGTCGCAATACATTTGAAAACGTCAGCTTGTTGTCAATTAATCAATCGAAATAATTTTACTCAATGGCCCTGAAATACATGTCTCGGATTGTGTTATTGCCAATAAATTTGAGTGTGCTATACTTCTTTACATGTACTTCTCAAAATCGCGCCACTGTATTTGCACAAAGAGTAAAGCAATTCGCCGTCAGCCAAATCAGCTGCGCATGTCAAGTGATATTTGTCCTACAGCGACATCTTTTATGCTGTTTCTCCTGTAATTAATATACAATAAGGCAATTTTGTTGTAGTGACTGCAATTTCTGTTATGTTTGTTGGTTGCTGTTGCAACAATTGTCAATTGTCACAATTGCAACTGACAGCTGAGCAAATGTTAGCTATGTCAGCCTTATTTAAGTCAAAATTTTTTTTATTTTTTTTTTGTTCTGTTCTTTGACCATGAGTACTGTTCTTTACCTGTGAAGGAACATGCGACGAAAAACCATCACTTTAACCAAGCAACTTCCATATAAGCAAACACAAAAAAAACACCACAAACAACTCAGAGTTGTTTGGTATTTGAATCTCAAATTGATCCGTGCCCAAATTCGTTATTCTGTTTATTATTACATATTCGCTTATTGAAGCAAAATAATCCGAATACAACAAACTCAAAAGGTGGCGCTGCGGTCGAAGTTTTACTAAAAGTCATATTTATCATCAAAGTTCAGTAAAGTTTTGTCCACATCATCCATGACATCATTTAACAAAATAATATATACAGGTTATGTACTTCTCCAATGGGTGCTATTTTAGTTTCAAATATGTAAATACAATCCATAATCTATAAGAATACCCTTTTAAGGGGTTAGGTCGGTCTAAATTCGCCAGAAATAAGCTTAGCTCCAACAACTTATTCTTCAAGTCAAGGAAAAGTATTCGAAATTTTCTCCCTCAGGCTTTTTCAAACACATATTTGGATGTATGAAACTCTTTTTAATTGATATTTAGACGCATAATGGCGACTACTGAATCAGTCTTTGGAATAGCCTTATTCAACAGGACCTAGACGGGCGACATTGATTCTAGGAACCCATGCTGTCTGAGACAAAATGCAAAACTGGTACTTAATCCACATGTGACTTACTAATAAAGGGTGTATAATTTTAGCTTTGGAAAAATTTTTTTTGTAAAAAGTGGGACTTGTAAACAAGGTTAAACTTTTTACTGAAAAAATTAGCTATAAATTGTTTATACAGCAAATTATGAAAATAACGAAAAATTATACGATTTTTACTAAATAATGTTGCTGTAGAGTTTTAATTAAGATGACCGGGTAACATCGCTGCCCGATTTGAAAAATGCAGTTTCGACAAAAACACGCTGAAACACGAAGCTAACTCATCCAAACGCTTCGACACTACAGCGGATTGGATAACGCAATATTTTTTTAAGTTACTGAAGTGTACTTTATACCAAAAAAAAAAAAAATTTTAAGACTTTTTTTTAATTCTTAGACTTAGACTTTAGATCTTGGACTTAGATTATTATTCTTAGACTTTAAGCTCTTAAATGTGATTCAAAGAGATATTATATGTAACACTGGCTCATAATTCTCAAACAAATTCTGCGGTTGATTATACTACTCTCCTCTTGAACTATCTGATCTACACTTGTGTGTTTAGGTTCATTCTTTCAGTGTGTCCGAGTACACCTATGTAATCGTAGAAGGATTAAGAATGGTATCTGGCCAACTAGTCCGTTGTTAAAACAAAATTACTAAGCTAATTACTGGTAAACCACTAACGAGAGCACCATCGCATTCTTGTCACTTCTGTTAACCTATATATAACGGATGTTACTATTTTACAGCACACCTTGAATTTCTATTAAATTATTAACAGCGGCTTCCATATTTAATTTTTTCCTGGAATTTTTATTCATGATTACATGTCGGTCAAAGAAAATTCGGTGTGAAGTGGAAAGCACTTTCCTTATAATTTTAGATTTTAAACTAGTCGAGTTTCAAACCCAGCAAGTAGCGATTGTCACTAAAGAGATAATATTATCAAATTATGCATACTAGTAAGTTTAACTAGAGATAGAAGAAATATGGAACTCTTTTTTCAGTTGCTAAATGGTATATCTATTAGCAGAGATTAAACTATTTAACTAATCACTCAATAATGCTCTCACAACCGACACATATCAATAAAATCAATAAAATCAATACGATTCAACTTTAGTAGACATACGTGGTGTGTTCAAATAATAACGGGAATTTTCGTTATATCAAAAAAAAACAAAAAAAAATTGTTCATTGATTTACATTAATGTTGTCGCCTTCGCCTTCAAAATAGTCTCCATTCGATTCCACTATGCAATTATGCCAGCACTTCTTCCAATCGGAAATGTCGAAAGACTTCTCAAACTTGATTTTTGGAATAACCTTTAGCTTTTTAGCTCATTCAGCAATGCGCTTTTAATGTCATCTACTACTTCGTACTTCTAAAACGACTGTCCTTTAAGGTTCTCTTAATTTTTGGAAATAGGAAAAAGTCACACGGAGCCATGTCTGGCGAATATGGAGGCTGGGTCATCGTTACAATATTGTTTTTGGCCAAGAATTCGCGAACAAGCAACGAAGTGTAAGCAGAGAGCAGAATTGTGCAAAAATGAGCAAAACCCATGAATTGTTCTTCCACAAATCCGGGCCTTTTTTCGGATTGGTTCACGCAAAAGAGGTTGAACTTGTAGGCAGTACTCCTCATTGACCGTTTGACCTTGAGGCAAGAATTCATGACGCACGATGCCATTAAAGTCGAAGAACACACTCGAAGATTATTTCCGTTCTTTTCTGAACACACTACTTAATCGGGTTCCATTGTGTATAGACTCACATTCACACAAACTCGTCGGAATTCCTAATCTTACTTAATTTTTTAATTAACCACTTAATAGTGGTGATTTTTAAGTTGCGATACCAGTGGATTTGGTAGGAATTCATGTTTTCGAAAAGCGAAAATATCGAAATATGGAATATTTTAGCAAATTTCGAACATATTGCTTCCCTGTAGTATAGACATATCCATACAACACGGTAATTTTCTGCTGTTCTTGCAACACTTGCTCAAAACACTGAGCATAATATGAGGAAGAGCGCCTTCTCCCTAATTCATGTAATAAAAAAAACCGAAACGAGATCCTTTTCTGTATCAACTACATATTTTTATAGCGACTACTCAACGCTTGCTGCCTTGTGTGTTGTTGCTACCAATCAGCGCACTTTTTGCATTGCTCTAATCGCGCATGTTAGCTGTCAACTGGCGTCAATTGCCTACATTGGCAATTGTTGTTGTCAGCAAATATGCGTCTGATGCGACACTTTGGTGCTAATCATTTCGCCGCTATTTGAGTGTGTGTGTGTATGTGTGTATATGTGTGTGCCACATATTTAAAAACCCGACTATGTTGCATGCAAGTATATAATAAAATCGTAGAAAAACAATAATTGTAAAATACGACAAATGGGTGAACAACAACAACGACAACAACAACAACAACAAATTATGATGCAGTTAGACATGCGATAAGTCAGGCGGCGCACAAACATACAAACGCACCAACGCCACTCACTCAACACTTGACATTTATGACATTTTTGCGCTGCCGCTTTTTTTGCTGTCTCCTTGCTGCTGCTGTTGTTGTTGTTATTGCTATGTGGTAGCTGCTGTTTGTGGTTTAAAATGCACTGATATGTTGGCATATGAAATAAATTGCACATTTATGCATTTTTCTATGACAAGTGCATGTTGCATGTTGCATGTGCAACTTGCCTGTTCTCTTTTATTGCATAATTTTTTCTTTTTTTTTTTGTTGTATAATGTGTTTTGTTTATTTGCTCTATTGCTTCTGTAAAAGCAATTTGCTGACAATGTTGTTGTTAGCATTATTGGTTTACAGATCTTTTTTTTTTCCTCCTTCTTTCCTCCTTTTTAGCTTGTTCCTGCTTTTGTTGTAATTTTGTATCATGTTCCCCAAGTTGTTCGTTGTTCGTTGACATTTGTGTGTGTCGTTCGTTTGATGGCTTCATTTGTGACACAACCTTTTCATTTTCCGGCAAAAAGTGGCTAGCGGTGCTTGGTGCAGTTATGCTTATAAGAATGTGCAACAACTTGTTTGCCTATATTAAAGTTAGTTTTGCTCACTGAAATGGGCGGTTCGATGCGCTAGCTTTAAGTGGGTGCTTACCTCTAGATACATATATATGCTCTTGTATAGTGGGCAGAGTCTCAAGAGTATCAGGAGTCAAACTGACCTTAACTGCATTCTATGCAAACAATGAAAGTTTTCAAGTAACTTGAATTTATCCAGGGGATTTTTTAACATATATGTAGTATGTTCGACTTACTTTCTAACAAAAAAATGAATAACAAAATCCTTTATCTAACCGAAACCCAATAATTTGCAACCAACTTTTTTTAATCAAAATTTTTCTGTTTTATTTTAGTCGGTTTAAGTTAATATAATATATGAACTTCAAACAATAACTCAGACCCTAAGCACCTCCAACCGCCAACCTCTGGGCTTTAGTGGATTTCCAGCAATAGTCTCTGATATGAGGTAGTTTGCCTGACAGGCACGATACTTGATTAATCATACTATTCAGTGACGATCATCAAAGAAGCATATCGCCATCGCTAAACTTTTCTTATACAGATCTATCTATGCCTATAATCCATTGACTGACATATCTATGATCCGTTTGATAAAAGCACTTCTTGATTTATGGCAAGATACCTTTCGCTAAAGTCTGTCCGTAAGGGCGTTTAAAGTGATTTTGTACAAATTTGAACACAGTTCTAACTACTTTTCCCTGGCATTTACATATCTATAAAATACTTGCAAAAAAGATTAATTCGACCTCAATGCTGATACAAGCGGTTAACATATGCAACAGTTTCCAAATTGCCTTGAAAGTGGCACTGTCTACTTAGAGCGCCTTATATTGAGCAAAATCGCTTTATAATGGCTCTCGCACTCCACATAGGGACATTTTACATGCAATCCGCTTATTTGCCACTACAATAGTTAGTTTAGATATCAGCTAAGAGCTAAGAGCTTTTTGATACGTGATAATTCTGATATGAAATTAATCGGACTCGGATCATACATGCCGCCGGCACTCGCAAATCGGTTACGAGCAACTTCGTGTTTTTAGTTGATTTGGGAAAAAAATTATGCAAACGGCTTCCATGAGCCACATCCACTTATTCAAAATAATGATATTCTCTGATCTTTAATTTTTTAATCTTTAATTAATCTTTAATGAGAAAATCTTCAAGAAAAAGTTTTTATTTGTAATCTTTGCTCAACTTGATAACATCAGCATCAGTCCAACTGTTGTTGCCATTTGTTTTTCGAGATAACTTATTCAAATTTTGCCATAATATTTCTTTTCAAAGCGGCAAAAATTAATCAATTTTTTATGCATATTTCCACCAGATATTCAATTTTGTATCATATATTATTCTATCGACTTGATCGATCGAATAAATGAGATATTTTAATGAAATGAATAAGGTTGCGCTCTAATAAACTAGAGAGAGAGAGAGCCAAATATAATATGCCAGTGTCAAAGATTTCATTAAGATACAGTATAAATTAGTCACACGTATAATAAAAGTGAGAAATTATGGATCAAAATTTGTAAAAGTATAAAATAAAATATTCATTTTTATTTAATAAAAGATACATTTTAGAACAACATGTCTGCTTTTTAGTAGCGTTCCAGCAATAGCTTGATCCCATCAGAAGAAATTCAGATAGCAGTAAAAAATTGTAAAAGAAGAAGAAGATCTTATTCAAAAATTGTAAGAGAACTGCATATAAAAGAAGGTTGTTTTGATTCCGCCATAATTTAAAAGGAAAAAATTATACTAATCACAAGGTCTCTCCATAAAATTTTGGCTACGAGCAATATGCTTTTGTCTCCACTTCTCACACCTCTTCTCTTCTCTATAGTTATTGCTAAGCAATAGCTGAAATTGAGCTCGACTCGCCCGATTGGACTCGATTATACTGAATGTGCCGAATTTTTAGAAAATTTTGAAGGAACCACCAGAGTTATTTTGAGTGAAGAGAAACTGCTTCAGATGACACCGTTATCATGATGTTCTCAATCAAATATTTCAGATATATATAAAGGGATGTATATAATGATGATAATGGATGTATAGGACATACATACATAAGGGATATGTTTAGGTTAGGTACAATACTTTAGGGGACAAATGAGATTTGAAGAAGATAATAGTAGAGAAGTTTGAAACTGTGTTTATGGTTATTAAGCAACAGTTGGTTTTACAAGGATGTAGTAAGGACCAAACTCGGCGGAAAAGTAGACACAACAGGCCAAATTGTACCAAAAAGTCAGCATTTTCATACTTTTTAGACCATTCTCAAACATTTCCAAGGTTATATTTTAAAATTATAGTAATACTCATGTGGTTTACAGTTATACTACATAAACTACAACAAATTTTTTGCATAAATGATAGCTACAAATATATAATTAGAAACCAATTATAATTAGAAATAGCTAACATAAGTAAAAAAAAGGTTAAAATAAGTAAACCACTAAATAGTTTGGAGTAAGCGCGAATTATATTACAACTGCAGTATATAATTTTATTAATATGCATTTTTTTATTATCTTCATTAACAGTTGAATGTTAATGTCAGTTAGTTGCCGAGAATTGTTCGTGAAAGCTTCAATGAAGTGATTTTTCTATGAAGTTCGTAGCTTAAGTCTTTTGTACGAACTCCATATAACGAAAATAATATATGATTTGCTCAATGTTATTGTAAAAAATATTAATCTTATCAACTCAACAATAATTTATCTCATGTAATAGAAAATAACAAAATTATTGTTAATGAATTCGTACATAACCTCAATAATTACTCACTTGCAAAATTATCGCGCAAGCGCATATTTGCATTGGCAACACAAATTGGCGCACAACGCCAACAAATTCATTAGCAATGCACAACATGTTGCTCCAATTTGCTGTTGAAATTAAAGCAATTGAGCAACAAGTAACAAAATAAAACAATAAAATACAACAAAATACAACAAAATACAACAAAATGCGGCAAAAAAACGGCAAAAAAACGGCTATGAATAAATGAATAAATATGCAATGAATAAACGAATTGCAATTGCAAAGCACAATGAATCAGCGGCCAAGTGAACAATGAATTATTGCTGCCAATTAAGCACAGCGAACAAGCGTTCAGCAGCAGCAGCAGGCATATGTACTTGTATATATATATATACTATACTATATATATATATAACTGTTGTTAGCGGCAATGCGAGACGCTTGCGAGGCGCCACTCCATTTGAAATTCAATTGGCAAAGTGACAGTCGTTGGCCGACAGAGGGCAATAACAGCAATAAACAGCTACACAGCTAGTCAACAGCCACTACAATAACAACAATAATAATGTTAATACAACAACAAAAAGTGTTGAACAAAATAATTGTAGCAATAATAAGCAAGGCAGTGCCACGGTCAAGCGCAGTCGATGGATTAAACTACTCGAAATTTAAACTAGCAACTAATACAGGTTTGTAAAAAAAGGGAAGTGGGCGTGGTTTTAGCGCCGATTTCGGTAATTTTCAAACTGTGCAAAAGAGAACATAATGAAAATCATATGAACTAAAGTCCTTCTAACTCGCCGCTTTAGCTTGTGAAATATGCAATTTAAGCAAAAAGTGGGCGGTGCCACGCCTATTGTGCAATTTGTTAAACCAATTCCCAAGCAAAGCTATTGCCCCATCTATGTAGTGAAACTTAAGGTACCCGGCGTTATTTGAGGCAGCACTTTCAGTTGTTATAACTAATAAGTTGTGATAACGGTTATTATGTGGGCGGTGGGCGTGGTTGATAACCGATTTCCATCGCCTCTGTTAAAGAAAAATTAATAGTGTTAAAGCATTAATTTCGCCGAATGTCTTTGATATACCTTAGTAGTTTAGATAATTAATATTTAGAAAAGCCTAAAAATGGGCGAGGCCACGCCTACTCTGCCAAAAAAAGTTTTAAAACCTCCGTACACTGGCACTCAATGCTAAACATGAGTTTTGTAGCTTAACGAACGACAGAGTTAAAGCACTTTATGTTCTTTTTTCGAATAAAAAATGTTTTTTGTGGGCGTGGCTATGCTCTGATTCCTTCCATTTGTAATGCCACGCCTCTCAAAGTGTCAAAGAACGCACAGTCTAATGGAAGGACTAACAGACATCTGGAAATCAACGCGTCTGGTCTTCCTGATCCATTTTAAATATATAATGCTATTTCTCAATCGATTAGTTTCAGGTGCTACAAACAACCGTTAGGTGAATAAAATTATTCTGGTCCGTGCAACATGTTGCAAGGGCATAAAAAAAGAATTAAGAAGAAAGTTTTTGTTTTAAAAAAAATTTCTTTAAAAATGAAAACTAGTAACAACAATGGCACATTACAACAAATTCCAGCAAGTTATCGATAAGGTGTAGCAAAAGCAACAACAATAGGCATCGCAGGCAGCAATTGAAGCTTAGAAAAAGCATTTGCTTTACATCGCCTACTGTTAATTGAAATGCGCGCGAAAGTGTTGGCCGAGCATTTTAATTAGATATCAGCACCAATCAGCAATAGTTGCCATATTTTTCTACAACTTTTTCTCTACTATTAAACAATTAATTGATTTTCCAGCTGCTCGCGTCATCGAATGAATATTGCAAAGAAAAATATGCGCAAAATGTGTCGCTAATTGTTGCGAAATTAATAAACGAAGTAAGGTCACAGCATGAATGGTAACCAGTAATTAATTTTCAATAACAACACCAATAACATTGTAAGTGCAAGCGCACTAATCAGCCAGAATGATCGTTGGCTGTGAATCAGCTGGCTGGCTATCAGCTATTTGTGCGCATGCGCGTACTTAAAGACTTTGCGTTGCATACTTTTAGGCATAAGCGATGCTCCAGCGATAGCATGTGTTGTTACTGATTACAGCGTGTACGCATGCGCAGATAAATATACGCATGGAGAGATAAGAAGCGTAGATAAATGTTGGCGCTGATTACGATATGCGCCGAGAGCGTAAATAGTAATGCAAAGAATGCAATAAGATTCATACTCTAACATAACATAATACAATTGATGTGATATCTGATCCTATGATCTACAGTGCTTGTAATGAGATATCATTGTAAAACAATAAAATTTGCAGTTTCAGGAAATGTTATAGTTAGAACAAGTGTTAAATTTGAAATGCATGTGATGTCGCGATGTGATATCAGATCATAGGATACACTATGCATGTGCTGTAAAATAATTTTGTCAACATTTTATACATGTTTAGACATAGAAAAAGTAATTTTGACTGCATGTGATGTTGAGATGTGATATCAGATCATCACATAGACGTTATATCTGATGTATTACAACTTAAAGGGAATGAGCGGACATTCCAAACCTCGTTTATAATTAATTATACGTGGGTTTTAAAAGTGTAAAATGTGGTTTGGATTGCATGTAATGTAGTGATGTGATATCAGATGGTAGGATAAACTGTGCAAGTGTTTTAAAACAATTTGAAAATTTTATATTACTTTAGACGTAGAAAATATAATTCTGCTTGCACATGATGTCGCGATGTGATATCAGATCATGGGATAGGCTATGCATGTGATGTAAAACAATTTTGTGAAAATTTTATATAAGCTTAGAAGTTGGAAACATAATTTAGCCGCATATGATGTCATGATGTGGTATCATATAATCATATAGACGTTATATCTGATTCATTACAATTCTAAGGGAATATGCGAACATTTTAAACCTCGTTTATAATGTTTTAGAAGTATAAAATGTAGTTTGGACTACATGCGAAGTCGTGATGTGATATCAGATTACTGCAGATAAGGCAAAATCTACTTTAACACTGTCGGTATGAGTGCATACACACCACAATCTCTCCCAGATCACACATACCAAAGCTTGCAGCAGTCATTTCCACAATTGAGCGTCGATCGCCGCTATGTAGATCGATCGTGTCGGATCATCGTCGTGGGTGTAAATTGCAGCGCAATTTTTTGTATTGACAACCGCTGACGTCCCATCAATATCGCGCTCCCTTCATTCATTCTGCCAACCATAAGTAGTATTGTTATTGATGTCTTCGTTGACTGCATTAACGAAACTGCCGTTGCTCGAGGCGACAAAAATGTGGATGCGGCCAAAGCAGATAGCCGTTTTGGCAGCGGCTGCGATAAATAAAGATTTCAAATGAGTTTTTAAAGATCGTGTTGATTGGAGCCATGCTTAGTGGTGTTGCAAGTGAGTTAAGCAAAGTAAAATATGCAACATAATGACTTAGCTGGCGGCGGCGGCGGCAACTTGAGTGTACAGCTTAACGCTTGGCACGAAATGAGTCGTTGTGGCAACAGGATGACGGTGGTGGTGGTGGTGGAGGTGGTGCTGCCACAAAAGTGGGTGACATAATTTGATGAAAAGATTTCATAGTTTTAGCAAAAAAATAAACATAAAAAAAAGTAATCAAAAGCAAAGTTATGAAGCTTAGTGGCGGGAACAAACGGTAAATGAGGCGGTGGTTGAGGTTAGTATTGGCGGCGAAAGAAGGCGGCGTTGAAAGCGGTAGTAATGCACACAGTAAGCTACCAAGGCGGCTTTGTTGAAGTTGCACTTTTTTTCTTCGTGCTTCAGCGTGAAGGTTAACTTTATGCCCTGCTATGCTTTTCACAAATTAACAAGCGTGAGAACAGTTTCAACTTGGTATTTAGGTTACAGTTATGAGTGCAGCGCTGATGTTGGTGATATTTTTTTTTAATGGAATTTTGTGCTATCGAAAATATTTTTCTATTAGAAAAAGGTGTGTTGAAAGTTAAAGATAAAATATAATAAGCATGTGTTTAAGTTGTGGCTGAATGTTGATACTGTGTGCGCTTTTACCATGCGATGTGATATCATATGAGGATATATATGTGATATATCAATAGAGCTAGCAAGTGCGTGATATGGTGCTATAACTAAATTTGTAATTTTCCGTTCTTTTTTTTGAATTTTATCAAAGCAAATTTGTTTAATTGACGTGACATAAAAAGTCAGAGGATGTGATGTCACATCGCATATATTAATAACTGCATTTTTTTGGTGTATATCAACTTAAAATATGTAGATTTTTATATTTAGTTATCATTTATTTATGATACCAACTAATTAACCAATTTTAATTTTAATTTAATCACACCTTATCGTACATGTTCATCAAACAACTTGTTATGAAATCACATGTCATCTAAAAATTATGGATTTAGCAAAAATATTGCTTATTTTATTATGCCAACAATCATTTCGTGCTTGCGCATGTCCTCATTAATATCTACAAAATTTTCAATGCCTTCATTTGTTATCATCACATGATGTGACATCACATCTGTACGCGGTATAACACACCAGTGTGAACAGAGATAATGATGCATAAGATTTCAACGATAATATGGATCTAGCAAATAATTATTTATGATTAAGTTTGTAAATAAAACTAAATTCAAGGAATTTTAAGAAAACCATCACATCAACACATCACGCGTTGAAGTATTAAATAATATAATCTATCTGATTATAATGAAAATAATTGCATGCGCAACTGCGCTTTAAAAGTGTGCAAAAGAGTGAAACAAATACCGCCAGTGTTAAACATTTTCTTTCGTAAAATTAATCGCCATGATAACACCTCACACATGATGTTAGGGTTTCAATAGCATTACAATATGGCTTTACGTAATGTCACATTATACAGCATAACTTATAATAACACCTCATATATATATATAATGTGTACATTTCGCATAAAAGCGCAAAATCTAAAAGTTTTCCTAATTTCATCACATGATGTAACATCACATCAACATCATTGTATATATATGTATTTCATTACATATGCATTTTATATGAATTTTATTTTTTAATGGTGTTCTTTTATTATATTAACCATAATAGCACATCAATAAAAGATAATCGTATGTTCGCATGATCTATTATATGATCTGATATCATATCACAAGGAAATGCCATAAATTTACAAAAATAATATTCTTTCGTTTTTTTGTGCTTTTTGCAGAGATTAATTAATCACGCAACATGACTAAAAAATATCACATGATGCCATAGCATATGATTTGATATCACATCACATGAATATGTAACATATTTGTAATTTTTATATTTCTTGTGTCAGTTCAGTTCTTGTGTCAATTGCTATGCACAAGATCTCATATGGTATTATCTGATGTCACATCACATGATTATGCCATAAATCTATAAAATTCACTTTGTGTTGCATACCAGCAACATAACATAAAAATTTCGCTTGATGCTGCATCATATGATCTGATGCCACATCACATGTACATGTAACAAATTTGTAATTTTTCTATATTTCTTGTGTCAGTAATGAATGGATTACTGTGCACATGATCTCTTATGATATTATCTGATATCACATCACATGTTAAGAAAAATATCACAATATCACATACAATTTTGTTTTTCTTTATTAATCACTGTTAAGATAACCTTTTCTATATAATTTTGTTAATGACATATATGATACAACCATACATACATACATACATACAAAGCTAGTTATTGTTTTTCTTTTCGATCATTAATTTTATGCACTGAAAATTACTTTATTTCTCATAAATACGAGTATTTTGCCTATGCTTATCGCTGCTTACTTCACTTCTATAATACCAACACAAATGGCAATTATCATTACCATCAAACCAATTACGATCAGCCTTCATTATAATTTATCAACACCAGTTGCTGAATGCTCAGCAATTACAGTTATTTAGTTGTGCTTCATTGGGCAGCAGCAACAGCAGCAGCAACAGCAACAACAACACAGCACAACTCAACACTTTCAGGCAGACGCTCATTAGCGAATTTCGAGCAATTCAAGCGGGGTAACTGCAACAAACTGAAACTGCTGTGCAACGAAACGAATAAAACGAATGTCAAAATAAAATTGAAGAATTGAAAAAAAAAAGCGAAGTAGAAGTAAATAAAGCAAATCTCACAGCCACAAACCTTTGCGGTACTGCAGCAGTAAGTCAACAAGAACAACAACAAGCAGGGTAATAGCAACAGCGCCGCACAAGCACGATAATCAAGCGAAATCGAATGAAAATGAAAAATGTCGGTGAAGCCATTTAAGTGGTAAATAGTTTTGGCACGATTTGTTCTGATTCCCACGTTTCAAGTGCATGGAAAACTCAGATCGACAGCCGCAATCGACAGGCGCACTTAAAAAGCCACTGAAGAAGGCAGACGGAGAGCGCGCGCGGGGGAGAGCGAAGGAGAGATGGGGATAAAGTGATGGGGTGGAGGTATAATGGCACACCATTGAAGCAACTTGAAGCCGCTGGTCGCTCTGCTCGCTGGTCGATCTGCTCGCTGGTCGATCTGCTCGCTGGTCGCTGGCGAGTGATCGATCTTCGTGTGCTGCGCGGAGACCAAAGCTGAAGCTTTGTGGCGCATCAAATGAACTGTTTGCTGCTGATGCTTAGGTGTTGATAGCAGAAGGCTGAAGAGGCCACAACAGCTACAAGCCGCTGTCTGCACCACACCGCCACCACCATTCGGTTGGCGGCACACAAAAAGCGTTGAAGCTTTCGAACCTCGACGACGACCAGCGATCGGGCCTGCAGCGTCGGGAGGATGGCGACGATGGCGGCAACGTTCGATCACGCTAAAGATGAGCTAGTCAGGCAGCAATGCCATGCACTACTAATGGCTCGTAATGACCACGGATGATGTGGATAATGAGGTGATGGTGTGGATAATAATGCCTCTCGCTGCTGATGATATGATTGTTGTACAATATATTGTTGCTTATGATGATGATGAGCCGAAAGCAAAGGGAGTTGCGAAGATGTACACGATTAGTACAGTGCATTTTAATGGTGATAAGTATTTGCCGAAATTTTGTAGTTCGGTAAGGTGGCTTAGGTTGATAAGGTATGCGCTGGAAGAAAAGTGGTGAGATTCTGGAATATGCGGCCTTTGAAAAAGTGTGTTGAATGCATGCAAATTTAAATTAACATTAATATTATTATTTAACACTTTTTAGTTCTTGCATTTATATTTTAAAAATCGCTAAAAAAACGTTCAATTTTCAATAATAAAAAGCACGCTTTTAAAAATCTAAAATGAAAAAAATTTGATTATAATCTCGGGGAATTTCGAAACTTTGCAACAAACTATTTTGACATTTGCTAGATCAATTTAAAAACCTCTGTTGCCTACAACTAGGCTGACAATAGACAGCACCGAAAAGTATGCCATAAGACGATTTTTTTTAATCAGTTCATGTTGCTAACAGTTAATAATGATATTATATAAAGCGTAATATTATAACAGCTGCCTTCAATTCGCCAAGCGTTAAGGAGAACGAATCGAAAAATTATACCAGTTGTTCAAACAGTCTGGTAGCACTTGTAGTGATTTTTTTGGTGGTGAAATGCATTCTTTCCGCACCGAATAACAATTTAGTAACTGCACGATAACGAACAGCGTCTATGCCTTACGTTTTCAACAAACCATTATATTTTATTTGAAGTCTTGAGTTTTCGAAACCGTCATTTGAACCATTCACAATAGTAAAACAATTTTGAAATCTTTAAAGCAGACCTTGGTAACATTGAAAAACGTCATATTAACGCCTTAATAAGTATACATTTTGGACCGAACTCAACTCGATAACCTTTCTGTCGACTTATCCATTTTCTTGAGTACTCATTCAACAGTTCAAGATGTAAGTGATGGAACTGATGGGGAGTTCCACAGCAGAAAAAAAGTGGGACTTTAGGCAAAATAATCTAGCGCTCAAGTACTCTCGTTTATTACGAGCTTAATACCGAGTACTGGAAGCTGTTTTAATTTTCCTTTTGACGTGACAAAAACATATATTGAGCCGTAAAACATATTTCAAAGTATTTTTTAGACTGAATTTTGCTTATTTTAGATATCTTGGCCAGTTTTCTACACATTTTATTTTAACTTTGCTCACTGGTCAAAAATTTTACACCGAAAAGCCATAACAAAGTTCTCCACTTGCTGTTCTATCTCTATTTTATTATACCAAATTATGTAATTTATACCAGTTGCTTGTTCGATTCGCCACTTTCTAAAGTTGAATGAACTGAGGAGAACCTTTATGCCAGATATTTTAACTATTTTTCTACAAAATCTAATAATATTGGGAGCCGAAAAAGAAAGGTTTTGTAACCTCAACAAACTTCATAAGAAAGCCTATCAAAACCATAATGTTCTTCCAATGCAAATACTTTAAAAAAGAATTAAAATCGCTTCCGCAAAGTGTGAAATTCTTGTCACATACTCTCATACGCCAATAAGCACATCATAATTAGATCATTAGAGAAAGAAAATCATAACAATTCACCGCATATCAGATCGCATCACGCCAACTCACATCATAACTTAATGTTTATGACTTCGACTAATGCAAGTGGGCACCACAAACACCAGTGAATACTCAATCGTAGATATTGCGCATGCTTGTGGCATGCCACAAACTGTGCTTATAATTGCTAATATGGCATTACGAAGTTGTTATTAACACTTTATGAGGCACTTATGTGCTCTTACAAAGCCATTACTGCCGCAAGTGCGAACGCCACCAACAAACGCTCCATTTATGCCACACATTTTGCTACTATTAAAAGCGCTTGCACTGAAATGCACATAATGCGCTCTAAATTAATTACTTGCCACACCAGGCAAAGACGTTAATTATGCGTGACAATTAATTATTGTGTGCGTACGTGTAGATACTTGCAACATGCCTCTGAGAGCTGAATATTGAATACAAATTGTAAGAGTCTGCTTTTGTAAGAGTTGCCTTCTATCTCATTTCCCAGTAACTAAACATTATTGAACTAGGTAGGTCAAACCTCGTATAATAGAGAACTCATATATGATCAAAAGAAATAGATTATGGTTTCTTATATTTTCTTTTACCTTATATACCATATAAAAGATTTTCAAACACTGTGTGTGAGTTGCCATATTTTCAATTTTGTAAACTGAAATTTATTGAATTTTCTATGCAATTTTGACTTTATTTGCCTAACTGCGAATTTTTTCTTTTTCTATTAATTTATGATTGTTTTTTTATTTCGATATGGCAACCTTGCTGATATCAATATTAACATAAGTACACATTTTTCAATATGAATTTAAAAAAATATTAAATTTTACATAGCAATTTGGATTTTGTAATAATTGTTATTGTTTACAAAAAAAAATGTGGCAACGCTGAAAAAATGTTCACTCATATTTTTATTCAATTTACTCTAAAAATAATTATTCCTTGCATACCTCTACTGCACTATATTTTTTATAGTCTCATTAGTGCTCAAAGCCACGTCTTTATTGTATATTTGCTTCATATTTATGCCCTCTTATATTATACAACTATCTTAAAGACCCGTAGCTCACGACTTCGTTAATGCGCTGCGCACAGAAGTAGGCTATAAAAACGTTTAGATTCGAGTATAATGGAATATTTTGTTATGATTGCGCAAATAGCCAGCTGTTGCAGACGCATACACCAACGATTCGTGTGTCTAAAAAGGCGGTGCCTTACACTCAAAAAAATTGTGTTGCTTCTTTTCACTTATGTTGCATCATCATCGACAAGTATATCAACGGTAAAGGCAAACAGCCATGTACACAAACATGCAGATATGCGCATTGACATGCAGTTTGTGGTTTGTAGCACATGTAGTCTTGTTGCACATTTGAATATTCGATTTTCGAGCATAATGCTTAAGCGAGCTATCGCCGCATACACAATGGGAGTAGCCAATGTAATCGACAGGCTGCATTTTAAGGCACCATAAAAAAGATGGCACTCAACGCATGCCATCAACGACACAGCTGCTGCTACTGCTATTTCTGCTGCTATTGCCACATGCAATATGGTACATGTGCAACACAAGTGTTCAAACGCTATTTTTGGATTTTATTGGTCGTGGCGATATTTTTTCATCTATTGATAATTTTGGTCGGCGTTGTCATGTTTCCCCGCCAATACACAAAAGTTCGCCGCTCATTATGCAACACATAGCAGGTGCATTGCATAAATGCTAAAAAAAAACAAAAATGAAGAAATAACATTATTTTGCCGCACATAAAACAACAGTAACAACAGTAGCCAGCGACAAGTGCAACAGTAAATGGCGAAGAGTCGCGCATGCTTAATGTGTCTTGCAGCTGTTGCCACTACAGAACACACCCAAAACACACCGCTGTGGCACACGCTACAATTGTTTAACGTAGAAAAATCAAAAATCGTATATGGCGCGGTGGAGCTGTAAGATCTGGAGGTAGTTCATTTCGAAAATGACAAATAAACTTTTGGAATTTATTGTGTCAAAAAATTAAAGAACGACATACAAACATATATGTTTATTAGATTGTGGTTAGTTCTTGCTAACTTGCAAATCATGCAACTTTTTGTGGCACGCAGAATTCATGGTAAATATTGTTAATGATTCGGATACATACAAAACAAGCATTATCGATCGATTTGCCATTACCTTCGAATGTCTAAATATGGTTATAAAACGGTCGTAGTACTTCCCACATCCGATCACATGTTGGAGAGGTGTGAAAATGTTTGAAAATGAAACTTATACAGCATTTTGTTAGACACCCGAACTAGTCCGAATTCAAGTCGGTACAAAAAAATGGTATTTTATGAGAGGTGTGGAACTTTGACTACAACTAGAACCACGAAAAATTTATAACTTTCGCTTTACTAGTTAGAAGAGAAAATGCTATTTAGCCTTTCAATCGAGTTTTGAGTCTATATCTTTCGCTAGGGTAAATTCAGAAGACCAGGCGAGCCAATTTGGCAACACGTGACCGAGGTGATCTATTAACTATGCCTTCCTAATGGAACCATTTAGCATTTGGACAATTGATATTGACGTGTGGAAACAAAAATGGCGAAGCAATGGCCTGTAGGGCTCACAATCGAAAGGTATTTATTCCATCTTCCCATCAGGAATTATTCCAACTTCAGTTAAAAAAATATTTTGAATAATTTGGAAAAGAAATGTTTTCGAAGTAATTTAATTATGCCGAAGTAAGCCTATATTTGAATGTATGCTAATTTCCCAAGTTAAATACCCACTTTGACAGCTGATTTGACAGCTGGTTTGACAGCCATCCCTATAGGGAATTCTATGCATTTAAAAACATGGTACCGTTATCTATAATATTGTTGGTATGTATGAAAGAATTCACAAGGCAAACAACTGATCTATCTGAGAACTAATATCTTAACAAATGTCGCTGATATTGAACATGGTCGGATATGATATAGTTCATTATGTAATGCATAAACCCTATAAAGTGAGTGCCACCACTGTTATAGATGTTAAATATTCAGTAATGGGAGCGCCATCTGTGGGATTATTTTTTATTAAAGATCATTTTAAGAAAGAAGGTCCATTATTAATGATCTTTTTTTCTTCGCCGGCTTTTCGCGGTGAAAACTTCCCATCATTTTAATGTAACATGAATGCTGTAATGCCCTAGTTAGCCCCGCAAACCAGAAATCAGGTTTGTAACCACAAAACCTCGAAGTTCCTCAAAGGTAAATGTATCGAGTACACTAATTCAGCTAGATGTTATGAAACATCTGCTGCTGTCTAGGTGATTAGGAAGAGATATGGACGCACACATCCGTCAACCAAGTACCAAGCTGTGTAAAAATTATTATTAGTGTACTAATACTAACATTATGTTACCACTTTTAGGCTGCGAGCAGGTAGTGTATACATATTATCAATCAGGTCGACTTTTAGGATGACTTCGACATATTTTATTTTCTATTCTTTTATTTAATATCGGGTTTCGTTAACAGCTTAGTACTAATTGGGGGGCACTCAGCAACTTTCTGAGTAATTTCACATATATTTTACTTAACTGCTCGAGAAAATATTTCATACACTAACTGAAGTACACTGCTGCATACTTCCAAATGCTCTATGTGATCGCTCTAAAATTGTGTTTGCCAATACCAGCGATATCTTGGAGGCTAAGAAAACGTATGAACATCTATGATTTGGCAAAATCTGGTATCTTCTTTAGATCGCCTAATTAAAATACATTGGCTACTACAATAGGGCACGCTTTTAAGGTCGTAGAAGAAGAACAAAGTTGAATCCATATGTGCAGGACCAAGTGATTTTAACGGAGTATTGTCCGTTATAGCGCATAACAAGGTAAAATATAGAGGTAGAAGAAAACAAAGTTTCAGAAACGTAACACTGCTTGAGTGATCAATTGAGACCGCAGCAGGTCAACATACAAGTAGGAGGAAAATCTGTCCTCATCACGACAGTTAAGACTAAGCAACCGGCATGGACCCATATCTATAACTGAACAAGAACTGTGAACTTAGGTGCATTTACCATAATGTTGTGGGGAACTCACTATATCTACAATAACAACAACAACAACAATAGTAATCTGTAAATGTCTTCGAAAAGTGATCAGCCCGGTTCTTTAAAGTTGTTTTGTAATCTCAAAAACACGAATGGAGATGGAGTTATTGCTTTCATATCAGAACCATAGAAGTCGAGAAGAGGCAACGCTATATTTGTCAGTTCTTGTTCTAGACTAGACTAGACTAAAACTAGAGCGAACAAGAAGGGTGCAATATCAGAAGTCTAAACTATTCGCAGTTCTATTTTATTATATATTTTGGAAAGTGCTGCACTTTTGCCATGACTTAAGACCATGCGCATATTTTAACCTTATACGAAGACATTAAACAGCAACGTAGACACTGCGCATGCGCATCCAATTGCTCACCGAAAATATGCTTATTACTTTATTTGTGTTGTTGTATTATTGTGTGCGTGCTACCATAAAGCCTGGAGTGGAGCTTTTGCATGGCTATAACCCCCACAACTACTTATCTACATAGTTGTGTTGTTGCCATGCGAATGGTATGCTGCCGGGCACTTTCATCAATTGACCGCTTTCGGCTACTACATTGGTGATGTTGCAGCATTGTGCGACGATAACAACGAAATGCCTTGCAACAAGCTAAGGTGCTGAGGTGCTGAGGTGCTGAGCTTACAACGAATGAAGATGATACCGCAGACAGTGAGAGCGAGAGAGAGCGTCGGACCAGCAACGCCAGCGGCGCGTAGCATAGTATTGACCTCTATGCCAACGCAACGTATATGTTGTGTGCAATAGCGTTGCAGCTGAAGCAATAGCGGTCAGTTGGCAATAAAATATGAATTTGTCATTTGCCACTGCAAATCGGAATTATTTATGCGTTTGCCATTTTTGGTGAAAACCATATAAATGTGGCAAGACTGGGCATACAAGCGATATAATGGCCTTCTGGTGGATGGTTTTGGTGTTTTTTGAGGTTTTTGGTGTTATCGATTTATTTAGATTTGCCAAAAATTCCACAAACTAACACATGTATTAAATAAAAGCAGCAAAGTGGTGAAATTCTTTGTGCACGTTTTGTGGAAAGTAGAGAAAATTTAAAAACAAAAACAACAAAATATATTTTCACCTTTAATTTCCAATAAATTTGCATGCCACACATTGTCTTTATTGCTGCAGCTTCGCCGACTGCCACTTTGCATGTGGTTCAAGCACCATACACATATATGCACATGCAAGTGGCATGCAACAAGCAACACCCTAGCTTAGACGTAGCGTCATCGCCCGGCCGTGATTGTAATTTATCAGCGACGTGACATAATTACCTGCCATTTGTGCAAGTTGGTGTAAACGAAGTGTGGGACGCGGCAGTTGAAGTAGAAAAGGCCACCGCGCAGCACTTGCTTGCCACAAAGCATACACACACACACACACACACACACACTTATATATATATATTGAACGTATGTGAAAGCAACCGTGTTAGTTGGCTGTTGCAGTTGCATGTCTGCCACATTGAAGGATTTATATTGTGTGGCAGTGGCAGCATAGCATAACGACAACAACAAAAACAACAAAGGCAACACAAAGTAGCTGCAGGTGATGAGACCGCGCTCAATTGGTGCATAAACTAAGTGGTAGACACTCTTGCAACACATTTGCTGATCGATTAATAGCCGCCTTGGCAAACATCAACACCAAATAGTCGGCCAACAACAACAACAGCAACAACAACAACACACACATAATAAGCACAATAACTAACTAAGAACAACAGCAACAACAAGTGTGCATATTGCTTCTGCACTTAGCGGCAATTGTTGGCATGTGAACAGCGCACAATTTTGTTGCAGCGATTTGTCGTAGCTTGCCACCCAGCTGCCGTTTGCTGTGTGGCGGCAACACAGCGACAAAGTGTCGACTAAATGTAGTTGTGTGTTTGTATGTGTATGTGTATAAAGTGGCATTTTGCAGTGGCAGTGGCTTAGTATGTTAACATGTGCGACACTTGCAACATGCAGCATGTTGCACAAAGGGTATTTTAACAGGTACAACTAACGGTTGTAACTTTTTTTTTTGTAATTATACATAACGGAAGGAGTAATAGCATTGATTAAGTTATGTCTGTCTGTTCCGCCCTCCTTCTACCTGTTAATCTCACCGAATAACCGTGCAACAAATGTTATACATTTTGAAATCAAATACTGTGTATAGGGACGCAACATGCCAAGAAATTGCATTAAAAATATTCTTTCTGAAATTTCACATTTCTAACGAAAGCCACGCCCACTTGCCAAATAACGGGTTTTTTCTTCATTTTCAGCAATACATTTTAGTTTGGTTTACTCCTGGTTCAGATTCACCATTCACCATTTCGTTCCACAACCCTTAAAGCTGATATTAGTCTTGGTGCCGACCGTTGTGTGCTCTGCCTTACCTATTGTTTTTGTTTCTCAATTTTCACATTTTATCCACTTCTGTCCGACCACCTTCTATCAGCAATATTTAGCGCCTTTGCCTTCCATCAAATGTCAACAACATGACAATATAGTGTTGGTACATGCCAATGGCGGCGACGGCCGCTTTGATCTTTGTCATTGCCACTGCGGTAAGCGCGACACTTGACTTTAGAAAATGCAAAATTTAATAACAATATATACATGCATGTTTGTAGTTAGTTTATAGATATATATATAATATATATATATATATTATAGGAAGGAAATTTCTTTGTACTTACTTAATCAAGAAACACTTGTACATGGAAATTTGTGGCCGCTTTTCCGAGTAGGAAGCTATAAATCCAAGTTTCGGCTCAGGTGAGTCATTACAGTTCGATTTATTTCCCACCAACCGCACCTCTTCTCCCCACGCAATGATGCTTTGTTTGGTTTTCCGCTGGTTCAAGTCTAAGTTTTAAGCTTTCACAGTCATTGCAGTCTGGTCAATTTTCCTATATCTTCTGTATCGGATTAAAATTTTAGTTGTTATTGGCATTTGGGTATTATGATTATATGATATATTCGTTCAACCCTAAAGCAGCTACACCTACAACAGCTTTGTAGTTACCCGAGAAGCTCAGCAATTGATTAACGAGCTTTTTCGTTGTTGTTGTGCTTGCTTCAACAGCATAAAATATCTAGCAGTTAGTTATGTATGGTGCTGCTGTGCTTGAAAATGCTTGAAAGCAAGCTGTCACAATTTTTGACGAGTTTCGAAAAGTCTCAACTGTTTGGTACTTTTGGTACAACAAAAGATTCATCTGCAACATTCTCAGCTATCGCACCAATCTAGATAACTTCATGCTGTGAATGAATCACACATCACTGCCACATTTAACGCTGTGCTCTTTCGAAGTATCATCTGACATTTGATTTGCGTTCCAGCGTGTTTGAAGACCGTTAGATTGCTTTCTCCAGAGCGCTTTACTATTATCACAAAACAGCCCGGTGAACGGATATTCTCCCCTCTATAGTCCACATAGGAACTATGTGTTGACCAAATCCCTGTAGCTTTTCGTACAATAAAAGCATACTTCGAAAATTTGTTTAGGTTAGATAAAGCAAAACAGCTTGCTGAACACTTCTGCGTTGCAGGGTTGTATTTCCGTATATGTATTTTCCGGATAAATATCAAAGTGAAGTGAGACTTGCATTTGGCTTGAAATTGGAAGAGGAAGAGGTATGCTTATTTGAAAACTCGTTCGGCAATTTTCGAACTCACAATAATGACGTAATCAACTTAGCTGACATTGAACGGCATAAGCCAACTAAAAAGCATGGATATTATAATTAAGTACTTAACTGAAAATCTTGAATTGAAAAGCATAAATTATACGAGAAGTTCATTGCATATAGAAAAAATTCCTTATGCTAGACGAGAACATTATCATCGGCTTATTATAATTGCAAGATATATATGTCTAAAAACGCATAAAATATATTTTGTTCATATGTAGAATTTCATTTTATTTGAACATGGTTTCCATATGGTTCTAACGTCGGAACTAAAACTCAAAAAACAACAGACTTTATCTCAGTTCAAACTACTGTTGAACACACAAATGTTTTTTTTTTTTTTGTGTTTCAGTGGGGCACGAATACTGTAATAATATAAAATAATCACAAAGAAGATCACTAGCTGCTGTGGAATTAGTCTGTCAGTGGTAGTTTATCTGTCTGATGTGATGAGGAGCTGAAAGCATTACTCTATGAAGATTATTGTCAAACACAAGAACAAAAAGCTACAAAAGAAGTTGGTTTTGTATCGGATTATGACGGACGTTGAAATATGGATCCATTATGACAACCCTAAATGCAAAAAATTATATGTGAAATCTGGCCAACCTGGCCAAATCATTACCTGACGCCAAGGTAATGCTCTAGCTCTGTATTATGAGCTTCAACAACGCAATTGAAAGTGAACGATTGCCGAAAAAAGTCAAAAAATACGCAGAATTTACGGCTAGATACGAGGCAATAAATTTCCAATTATTACAGCGCTCGGCCTCATGTTGCAAGGCCGGTAAAAAACTAGTTAGAAAAGGACTCAAAACGGCTGGGAAGTTTTGCCTCGCCCGCCATATAGCCCAGAACTTGCATTTCCCTTCTGACTACCATTTGCTCCGGTCGAAGGGTCTATGCAACACGCCCTCACTGTAATACGGTTCACAACAGAACAGAGTATCAAAAATTGGCTGGATTCATTGCTGGCAGCCAAGCCGGCGCAGTTCTTTTGGGACGGAATACACAAAATGCCAGAAAGTTGGGAAAATGTTATAGCTTCAGATGGACAACACTATGAGTAATACTGTTGTACATGTTTTTCTTGAATAAACGTACAAATTTTGTACAAAAAGTAAGGAGACCGCGCGAAATAGTTATAGATCCAATAGTATAACCTTTCCAATCAATATTGTAGAAATAAACCAGGAGAGAGAGTTACTTGTGATTAAGCACAATTTTAGTAGAGAGTTGAAAGTTCGTTTCTTGCCACCAGGTGCCCCCGTTGGAAGAGAACAAACATTGAAATGAATGCTATCCATTGATTCTTGAATAAAGTGATCGAGAAAATGTTTTTAAGCAAGGGTGCTCAGTTAAATTTATATGATGTTCCGAAATTAATATTTATATGTGCTCATCTGATTTCCCAAGCGCTTTCTAAGTCATGATTGATTAATGGTTTTCAAGTTTATGCAATTTGCTGACTTGACAGCACAGGGCTTTATGATTTGGTATGCTTTTAAGAGAAGAAGACCAGCTCAACGAGCTTCTCTCAAACAAAATTGCAGCAGCAATTCGAACGCCTTTAAGTACAATAAAGTCTTGTTGAAGGCGAGGATTACTCAATCAATACGCAATAGCATCAATATGCTTAAAGAAATATATATAAAATATTAAAACAACAAAAAGCCGAATAAATAAGCCGAGAAACTGCTGCTACTTACTACTTTCTAAACGCACAACTATCACGTGTTAATTTTAACAACTCAGAAATAATAACATGAAATATATGCAAATTCGAACGCATAAAAATCACGACGCACAAAATTTTACCAACAACAACACAAACAACCGTTGAAACAACACACAGCCACAACATGGGTAATAACAAAAATTTATTGCCAGACGAAATGGTGAGAAATTGCTGATGAAAAACGCATATAAACAGCAGCAAGTGAGAATGCATGCGTGGCATTAACTCATACGCATATTGTACATGCCACTTGCCGCATGCCACATACCGCAAGCAAACAAACAAAACAAAAATAGTAATAATAATAGTAAAACAAGAAACAACAAGCAACAAGCAACGGTAGCGAGCAACAGCAAGTGCGCATATGTAGACGAGATGCTAATGTTGCAACACCAAACAGCAATATGGTTGGAACAACATTTGGTGGCCGTCGCAGCAGCAATAGTTGTGCTTGCACTAGTGGCCGCAGCAATGGCTGGCAGCCTATCAGCAATGGCCTATCAACAACTGCCAAACTGACAATTGCCAATTGGCAATTTCCAATTTTCCAATTGCCCCAAACAGCGATTGCACACTTGTTGTTACATTGCTCTGTTGCTGTGTTGTTGGCGGGCATGACAGCGACGGTGTTTTACCATTTTGTTGTTCTGTTGCTACTAATAAATTTGGTAACTTTTCTTGTTGTTGTTGTTAGTGTTGTTGACTGCAATGAATTATGCCAATATTGCTGCTGCTTGTGTTGCTGCCAATTATGCGCATTTTATTGCCATTGCATACCGTAAGGCAGGCGGTGGCAACAACAATGCCAACAATGTTTTGTCTAGTATCTTTTTTGCAACATTTGTTATTGTTGTTTTATTATATATTACTGTTGCTTGCCGAAAAGGCAGCGCTAAAGAAGACACCAAACAATTTCTCAATTATGCATTGCAAAGATTATCACTGGGGCAAGCGGCTAACGCTGGGATCAGCGAGCGTGCAACATAAGTAAGGTAAATTGTAGTTGACACCAAAAGAACTCAAGTATTCTTTAACGGTAAATTTCAACCTGGCGGATGATGGTATAGCCTTCTCTTTGGCTCAGGAGATTAATTTTCTTCTCGGAAAAGCCAGTGTAGAATACTCCCGAAAAGCTGGCACCATTATAAATATATACACCAACCGATCTTCTGACTCTTCGAACCTCTTCTGCAACGAAATATTATATTTCGCAGCAAAATAATCCTCGGTTTCGGCGTTTATCTCTTTTCAGGGACCATTCACTCTTGAGGTCTGAGAACAGATAGAAGTCGCTGGACCAAATCAGGTGGTTACGATGGGTGCGGTATCAATCCGAAACTCAATTCGTGTAATTTTTTTATCGCTTTCATTGATTTGTGGCGTGGGGCACAATACTTTCTTCTTCTTTGAAAATGTTGCCATTTCTTTTCAATTGGGTCTTGCTGTTGACGGCTTCACCTTTTTCGAAATATTTCTATATATGTATTTTCCCACAGCTCCTAGGTGGAAACACAGGTCCAAGATAATCAGGATATTCGATGAAAATTATTTCAAGGGCATCGCAAAATATAGATGCCATAATTTTACATGTTGACTGTGTTTGCGCCTTTACATGTTTCTGATTTAATACGAGTACATCGCGTACAGTGCATTCGGATGACTGTCGATTGGATCAACCGGGATGAAGTGATACATTTCTGTTTCATCTAGTATCAGTTATCGAGATAAACGGGTTTACTATAAGTGTAAAGCTCCAAGCACTGCTTAAAATAATCAATTCGTTAATGTTTTTGATCAACCCTGAGCTCCAGCGGTAGGGCATTCACATACCGAAATATTCATGACAGATATGTCTAAAATGTTCCTCTAATATATCTGGAGCTTCCTCGAGAAACTTTCTTTACGGTTTTTTAAAATAATTTTGCGAATTTTTTTATCTTGTTTTTTTCCGTTTTCGTCGATAACAATCTCTTTTGGACGTCTACTAAGCTCATCGTCTTCAGTGCTCCGTGCAGAGTCCTTAAAACTACTTTTTGGCAACAGCAGCAATCACAATTTGCGATCAATACAAAAAGTTTTTAATAAATATGAGACTTTGTGAACCTTTTCGATTATTCTTGCTATCTTCTTCTTCTTCTTCTTTAGCAACACAACCCTTCCGCAGCTATCTTCCTCCAGATTTCCCCATCCACTACTAAGCGCCACCAGTTTTGCACTTTCAACTCTTTGAGGTTATCGATCACTGTAACTAACCATCTTTGCTTTGGTCTGTCCTTAGTTCGTTTCCCAAATGGCTGCTTCTTGAAGGCTGATATTATTAAACTACTATCAAAAGCTACTAAAATCTACAGTATTTTTCATACGTTGGATAAAATAGTATCAAAACTCACCTAGAAAAGGAGAAGATAAGCCAGATATATAGCAAAGGCATAAGCTTAAATCTATCTATGATATGAGTGCGAGTACTTGTATAGGCTTTCACTTGCCTTAAGTTCCGCTTTTGAATAATTTTAGTTATCAGTACATTGTATGAGTGAAACGCTGAAAGCGCGAGTGCCTGAAAATTTAGGGGTAGATTTGTAGTCTATGGTATTCTATATACTATATATATACTATTCGCTCCCATTGAAAGCAAAAAGAATTTTAAACTATGTATAAATTATTGAAATAAAATATAAAAAAAAACAAAATTAGTTTATGCAGCAAAAAAACGGATTGATTTCAACTTACGAGGCACCCAAATGCATATATGCCAAGCAAGCTCCCCAAAAGTCGCTTTGATTTTTACTAAAATTTTTACCAATTTAAAATCTCAATAAATCATCTAAATGCCCATTGGCCCTCGAACATAAATTTTACACACCGGTTATTTTCCATATTAACTAAATGCCACCTGAAGCAGTTTCATGATTTAGTAGCCGCTGCATATGGCGACTCAATACTGTAAATGTGTTAGTAAAATTACAATATTTGCGGTGTTTTATGCAATAAAGTGCAAGCAGTGATTATTATATGTGATTATATATGTATTATAAGTAATTTAATTTTAATTAACGCGACTACTGTTACTATTAACAGTTAAATTGGAAGCAATATATATAGAGGCTCTGTGTTAGTATTGCTGGTAAAAAAATATTGAAGCGCTTTAAAATTTACTAACTGATTATGTTCTTTAGGCTTGGCTGGCAAGACTTAATTGAGCACAATTCTAAACATGAATTGTTACTAACTGAAACTACTAACTGAAACTGGGCCAATGTTACCAACAGGCAACATCTGACAACATCACACGTCATTTGCTGCCTGATTATGTTGAACACGGAACAGTGAGAAATGTTCAAATTGCAGTTCTTTAACCAACAAGAAGCTCGAATTAACTGATTGGAGCTTCCTGAGTGAGTATTGCTCAAAGTCCACAAGAGTTGTATTCTCGCCATGCTCAGCATTTTGGCATTTTGCTGACAATGATTCACTTTTACGGTAGATTTCGTACTATAATTGGAGTTTGTTGTTGTAATTGACGCAAAATTGCTGCCGACTGACCCTCCGTGTTGCTTAAAATACGAGCAATTAGCTGCTTGAAAGATTGATACTGCCACTGGCCGCTGCACAAATTTCCCGTTTTCCTTTCAACTGTTTGTTTTTGTGGAGTTATTTAGAAAGGGTACGCCCGAAAATTATCAAGGCAGTGCCGTAATCATCGCTATAAAACCCGAGCCGCACGTAAAAGTAAACGAAAGCACAGCTAAAGCAGCGCATTCTTCTCTGACTAAGAAGGAAGACGGTGTGGTCATAAAACCTCATGTATGTTTATTTGTAAAAGAAAAATACTTTTTAGAATATTATGGGTTATTATGAGCTTAGGTACAGCTGACAAGCTTCCAAATTTTCTTTTCTCAACTTTTCTTTATGTGATAAATGGAGTCATTTGCATTATTAAAAGATGCTCCTTTGATTTAAAAGCAATCTTGCAGGGTTTTGCGTGTAATTTTGACTTATGAGAGGAGGGCGCTGAGTTTTTTCCGCTATTTTCCCTTGCTTGGCCCGTTTGCTTTTTGAACTGTCCCATTTTGATGGACTTTTTTATTTTATTTTTTGAGATGTTGACACGGAGATTTTTCTTCCAGCTTTTAAGCCTAGAAGAGACTAGAATTTTTTCCTTAAACTTTGTACCTAGTTTATAGTCAGTTCAACGAAAACGGTTGGTGAAAGAAACACCTCAACCAAAGTAATCATCGGATCAATCAGCACCGCATAATGAAGTTGGAGAAAGTAGACGAGAAAGCTTTTCAGGAAGGGAGAGAATGTGTGGAATTAGTGGAATAGTAGTAGTAGTAGTAGTAGTAGTAGTAGTAGTATTAGTAGTAGTAGTAGTGGTAGTAGTAGTAGTAGTAGTAGTATTAGTAATAGTAGTAGTATTAGTAGTAGTAGTAGTAGTAGTAATAGTAGTAGTAGTATTAGTAGTGGTAGTAGTAGTAGTAGTAGTATTAGTAATAGTAGTAGTATTAGTAGTGGTAGTAATAGTAGTAGTATTAGTAGTAGTAGTAGTAGTAGTAATAGTAGTAGTAGTATTAGTAGTGGTAGTAGTAGTAGTAGTAGTATTAGTAATAGTAGTAGTATTAGTAGTGGTAGTAGTAGTAGTAGTAGTAGAGTAGTAGAATTCTGGGTTTCAGCCAACTTGCCAAAAGTATAACTACGTACGGCAGGAATAACTCCAAGAATATAGCCAAGGTCAAAAAATTCATCATTAATATAAACAATAAAAAATTTTTGTTATAAATAAAACAAAGGGTTTTCCTTCTAACACTGGAACTCCACAGCTAAATATTTGTAGAAGCGCCACTATAAGCGTTAGGCAATACATAATAAGAAAATAAGTAGCTACCGAACACGGTAAGAAGGCCATAAAAATAAAAACTCTATAAAAAAATAAAAAAACAAAAAAAAGACGATGCAAATTTTTTGATAACCGCAAAAGAGTGAACGGCTCAATAGCAAAGCGCAAAAATTCTTATAATATTAAGGAGGCGAGCGAGGGCAGTTTCACAAGTCACAAGGCGTTGCAAGTATCAGCGTGTGGAATGTGTGGAACAACCCCCAAACGCTGCGAAGACACAGCCAAAATGCTGTGCACATATGTTGCACAAATATTTGCGGAACATCAAGATAGCGTTCGCATTGGCTGCTTTGTGGCTGCGAAGGCGCTTGTTGCCGCCACCACTAACCGGTGGAGATGGTGGTTTTGCTAAAATTCTTTGGTTGCACTAATAAAGTTGGCAAAATATTGGTGGAATTTTCGTTTCACCAACAGCCATTTACTGTTGCTTTACTTTGATCACGCTACTAGTGCAGTGGCGGCATTGTGGTGTTGGCGGCGCGCTTGCAACGCGCACACAAAATCAGTTAGAATGAATTTTGTGACGCGTCGTGGCGATAGCCTTAATTATTTTTTATGTTAATTTAACTGCTATATGCATGTAAATATTTACATAGCGAAATACAAGCGGCGCACCATAAGCCGAGCAACTAAATAAGATTTCCACAAAAGACTTAAGCAAGACTTAAGACATGCTGGAGTATATGTAAGCGTTGCTTGGTGGTGTTTCAATTTTTCTATTAACTTGTTGTTGTAATAGTTGTTGTTGCAAATTAATGCGCCTAACTTTGTTGCAACAACACCGCCAGCATAGGCTTAGAAACTGGCAGCATGCATAGTCACGCCGTCTGTGCGCTGTAACTAAAGCAAACGCAAACATTTTAACTAACAACAAAAACATAACAAAAGCACAACAAAAAAACAAGCGTGCAGCAGCGCAACAAACAAAGCGCGCAACGCTTGTTGCATGTCGCCGATATGCATCTGTGAAAATTGGTTCGCACTTGGCATGTTGCAAGTCGCCTTCGCCATCGCCTTCGCCTTTGCTGCCGCATACAGCGCTGCACCACAAAAACAATAACAACATATGGTTCTTCACCAAACTACTGCAAGTTGACTTGTTAACGCTCTAACGCTTGCCACAAGTTAAATGGCGGCATTTGCGGCTTTATAGCAGCGGGAGTACATAACTATGTGCAACATGCCACGCATTTTTGAGCGTTTTTGTGCGCGCAGCACTCAGTTAGAATGTGTCGCTATCGGCCGGCACTGTATTAAAGTGGAATGTGTGGCAACTACATATTTTTTGGCATAGTGTTGCACACACATACACATACAAATAAGGATTCTAGTAAAGTGTATAGTAAAGTAGGAAATGTGGCACGTTCGAGCGCCTGTTGTTAGCCCAATTGCGCTTGCGTTTTAATGAAGTGATTCTTTATTGGTTGATTGAATTTATTGGAAAATTATGTTTGTGGTGTAATTTTCCTCATTGTTCGAATTGAGAAATTTGTAAATTGCAAATAAATAACAATTTGGTATACTTCTTATTGGCGCTAAAGCAAGCAAAGCAGGGAATGTGCTGCGCTTTCTTGAAGGAGCTGAAATTGAAACGGTTCGAGTGGCGGTCTTAATTTGCTTTTTCTCTCCCTAGCTCTCTGCTCTATTCCTTTCTCCTTCTCTCTCTCTCTATCCCCCACTCTCTCTTCCCCTCTTCCTTTCGACCCTTCACTCTCTCTCTCTCCTCTCAATGTGTTGAATAACGGTAAATAATGTTCATAATAAATGCAGATATAGAACATATAGAAATAAACGTGGACTCTCCTTACCTGGTTTGACATATTCCGAATATTTTGCTCCACTATTGAAAAAAATTCTCTTTAGGTCATTAAAGAGATAATGCTATATATATGTGATTATAGGTTATGCTATAGGAATGTCTTGTTTTCATATGTCAATACAGGGGCCAAGCTTGGTCAGGCCAGGAGTAAAGGCGGGGTTTAACCAGAGGCAGAAGAAACTAGGGATCAACCGAGGATAAGTTAGGAATTAAGCGGGGTTAGGTTAGTGATCAAGTGTTGTCAACCTAGTTGAAATCGGACTACAACCACGCCCATATTTCATACAACACGTTTTCAAATTCGATCAGATTATTTCCTTTACAATAGATAATACATACATACATTAATGCAGCTAATATGTGGCACCTCTCATATAAAATTGGTTGAAGTGGGATGATACCTTTTCATACCGAATGTGAGAATCCCAGTGCTTATGACTGACTTTATACCGATAATATTGGTAAAACTGCGAGATATCGCAATGAAATTAAGAGAGCATGTTTTTCTGACAATAATGTGGTCTGGTGTTAAAAATGGAAAAAATCGGTTCGGTGCTCCCCTAGCCCGCACATATCTACTGAAAGGATTTTCAAATTTAGAGTTGACCTTATGGCGTATATATAGGTCAATATATAAGATATCTTAACAAAATTAAGTGAATGAGTTTTCTGCTATGTACGGTAGTTTAGCATCAAAAATGAGTGAAATCGGTTGTTTATATGCCCCTTATACTATACATAATGATTCCAGTGGATTTTAAGTCAAATATGCCGGTCAAATTGTGAGTTATCTTAATGAAATTGACTGGAAATATTTTCTCGAGCATATTTATCTTTAATTCCAAAAGTATTTGAAACCAGTCCAGACCTTCCCTTGCCCCTAATGTGCCCGATGTAGTGGTTTTCGACCTCCCGGTTGTCTTTGTGTCGAATATAACACTTCATATGTGAGAAAATTTATTGCCATTAAGTGCATATCTGCTTTCAGACATTATTTGGTTTACCGCCAGAAATAAATGAAATCGATTCATAGGTTCCCCGAACATATATATATATATATACACAATAAAATAATTTCTCTACTTGAAGCTGGTTTTATCGATTAATAATTTCGCTTGATAAAAAAAAAAATATTTTCATTTTCATTCAACTCAAATGTTTTCCGAAAATCCGATCCTTAATCCAGGTCAATACTCTTCTAGTTCCAAAATGAATCCAATGCCTCATTATATTTGCCGTGAAACACACAAATATTTCACTACAAAGCAGCCAAGCCAGGCACTCATGTTGCGTTGCGGACATATAATATTATACTTGGAGGCATTCGGTGTGCGCACGCGCAACTTTTCCACACCAAAGAATTCCCATGAACGCCGGATTTTCATGCCAACGAACACTTTGATTTCAATCTAATAAATTCAACTAATTAATGGTGTGGTAATGCCTTTATATGTGCGATCGATAGCCGCAAGCAACAGCAACAACAACAACAACAATGACAACAACATCAATTACAACCATGCACCCATGTTTGTGTTTGTAAATGGCCAAGTATTTGTATAACAAAATCCGAGGATGTTCGAGTCGGCAGCTTTGGTGTGCTTGCGCATTTTGGGCGGCGACCGCAGTTGGCGCATCAAGCAGTGAACAACATACATTAGCAGGAAATCTACATGCGATTGAGATACCGGCTGGTCAACAACAACAACAACAACAACAACAAAGCAAGCGAAGCAAACGAAGCAATCGTTTGAGTGGCGCGTCGAACGGTTCAAGCTTGATAACGTGCGGACGACAACCTAGAAGCCGCTTGATGCCTGAGCAACTACTGGTGGACTTGCTCTTGAAGGAGCCCAAATATGTGAGCGTATGTGTGGTGCCGTGAGGAAAGCTGTGCGAACGGTGTGAATTTCACACATGCTCATTACAAGTGGGAGCTGAACAGGAGCCGGAGCTGAGCAGCTACATGCCACATGCCTGAGCACACTCCATTTCATATCTGCTCGGCTGACTACCTGATTGCCTTCAAGCATATGGCAGCAGCAAGCGGCTTAGATACAGATTCCTTATCATTAATTAAACTTAAGCATGTCAGCTACTGTGCTAAAGATATTCGCAAATGTAACTAAAAAGTTGCTTGGCTGTTGGCCTTGTTGCTGTGGCATCAGCAAATTATTGGGTTTGTTGTTGTTGTTGTTGTTGTTGTTTTTGGTTCAATGTCTTAATTGTTGCACTTTGTTATGCTTTTAATTCGTTCATCTTTGTTGTTGTTTTCTTACGTATATTTTATACATTGCACCATTTTTTGGATTAAGGGGTAAACTTCTGGTTTCAAGTTATACGATGGTCTTTATATTGCTAATATTAGAGCAAATTGTAATGTCATAATTATAATTTATAAAATGACACATCCAATGTGATATCATGTTTTTTTATGTTAAGAAGTAATGTAATATTATTGACATTTCTATTGCGGAAGGCTACTTTATTATAGTTGCTGGTACACTTGTGTTGGATACTATAATAGTTTAGCTTTACGGAAGGCAACTGAAGCCAGTTTAATTGAAACCACAAATTCACAAAAGACAAATCTGATTTTATATTTATGGGAAGCACTGTTTAAAGTTTTGGCAGCATTGCTCAAATTTTTGACAGAAATCTTAAAATGAAACATCAAGAAATGAAAATCAAAGACATTCATTAGAATTTAAAATCGTTAGATTTAATTAATTTGTACGTTCGTTCTGAAACTACTAAATTTCTGGGTATTAAATGCTTAATTTTTCAAGCCGATTAATATTGGTAATTTTGAAAAATTTGAAATTATTTACCTCCTATTAATTTATAACAATGCATCAATTATTACAATTATAAATATCAGTTTAACCATATTAATACATCAACTGGCAAAATAAATACTTAAAAAATCTTTCACAGCAGAAAAGTTTCAAGCAAAAATTTCGGAGATCAATTTTGGAAAATTATTAGTTTAAAAATATTTGTAAATAAATAAAAAATTAAGTCTAGATATTTGCTCTGAAGGTGCTCAATGCATTCAAACGCCAAAATTCGTAAAATATTGTAGGCAACTAGTCTTGCTCAGTTGTCTGATTTTGACATTTCTGTATACTATAATAACGGGTGGTAGCAATAGATAATATACACAAAATGATGACTGCGGAGTCAGTTGTCAGCGATAGGTGGCCAATATCCACTAATAATGTCAATTTGATTGCATTGTTGTCGAATGGCGACTATACCAGCGCTATTATAGTTATATAATCGGAGTATAAATATAGTGTTATTAAGTATTAGTGTAGTCGAAGTGTTATTAAAGAAAATATTTCTCTGTTATCAATGGAAAAGGTAAAGAAAGAAATCCTCTCTATAGTGACATAACTCATTTCACTTTTTGCTCGATCTATACCTCAATTTGAATGAATATACCTTGTTGTCTGGTATGACAAACTCTTGGTAGACTCGAAACATTTAGATTTATTTTACCAGCATCAGGAAATTAATGGTGTTTCGTAGTTTCTGGTAGGTTTTACCTTAGTTGTGATTATTAACTTTTAGTTACCGAAAGCCAATGGCTCGTCGAAAGCCACATAAAGCTGGAAAAACTCAGGTAAAGCAAATGTAAGCTTGCTCCCTATTTATCAGTTCCCAATAAAATTTGAGAACTGGTTGTAAATATGTGAAAGTAAGTAAGTAGTTAAAAGTTTTTTTGAAAAAAGGGATTTAACATCGAATTAAACTAATTAATAAATTAATTATATTAAATTAATCCTTTACATAAACTGTGCTACCTTTTTCGTTAGACAGAAGGAAATTGTTGAGAAAACACTGAATGCAGTGTATAAGCCTTAGGGAACAATATGAAAATAAAAGACTATCTTTATTTCTGAAAAATATCTGAATTTTTAATGAAATGAAAAAAAATTATTATCGGGCTATACCCATTCAGCTGTGTAGGCACACTTTTTGTTGAAATCGTTCTTTTTTGTTGCCAGAAGCTTTCTACTACTTCAAACGTAAGCTTTACTCTCTTGCATTCTAACTGCAACTCATGGCATTACTTTTTTTTTTGCTTTGCAGTCTAGCAACTTGCCTCTGAAAAATGCCTCCGTTATTCACTACTTACGTCTTGTTTTTTGTTTTTTTTTTTTTTATTCAGATTTTACATTTCGTGGCGGCAAATGCAAGAAATAAAGGTTCACAAACTGAAATCATTTCATGCAAGAAACATAAATCACTGCGCTAACATGTTGTACGTATGCTCTCAGCTGCCGCAATGCGAATACGTCGAAATACGAATTGTAAAGTAGTTAAAATGAATAGCCGAAACAGCGTGAGGCATTTGTAAAAATAATGAAAAATGGTATAACTAGCAATTCAGCGGCTGAAAAGGAAGGTCAATGCTGTTAGGGGCAGGAATACATATATATGTTTGTAATAAGTATCTCACCTACAAACCAACATGCCACATATGCGCCGCTGCTACCTCAGCTACGCATTAGACATACAAACAAATATAGATACCTATATAAATATATGGTAGCGAATATTATTGCGTTGAACTCTTACATTCGAGCGCTTCTCACATGCCTCCCTTGCCCACAGGTACTCCGCTGACTCCGGCTGGCTGCCTCCGCACAACACACTTTGTATGTTAATTGCCACTTTGTTGTTTGTTGATAATGTTATTGTATGTTGTTGCAAGCCTTGCTGCTGCCGCCGCCAGCTTGCTCAGCAGCAGTTAAACAAACTACCTAGTGCAGAGAGTGTTGTTGCAAGTTGCAGGTTGCAAGTTGCTCTATGCATTTATGCAGCATTTTAATCTCAGTTTTGTATTTGTTTTGGTTTGCGGCTTTCGATTTGCACTTTTCGCCTGTTGACTTGTTATTTGCACTTTGTTGCTGGCTTCTGTCTGCTGTTTGCACTGTCCACATAACCATTTTTTATTGCTGTTTACGTCTGCAATTGTTGTACGCACGCATCATGCGTTGCTGTTACGCAGCGTGCAGGCAATTTTCTTCTCATTGTCCGGCAGTTGTGTGTATTGGTGTTACAAGAACTTGTATTTTCATTACATTGTTGTTGTATGTTTAAGCTTTGCTTAAATATGATTTGTAAAACATTTTTATTGCGGCAAAATAGTGTCGTGGCATTACCAACTGTGAATTACTTGTATTGTGTGATTCTTTACTAGCTACCACTTTGTGGTTGTTGCAAAGCTTCTCATTAGTTGTTATTATTATTATTGCTGCCGTTTTTTTAATTTTGGGTATAATATGGTGGAGACATAATGCTTCTTTTAATAGCTAAGACCTGATATTGCTAACACAGCACTGAAGTGAATTAGAATGAAGTGAGAACAGAGATTGAACTGTTCACGAGCTATTAATAGGATAGGTCACTTAAAAATATTTACCGTTTTTGAACCATAAGTGAAGCGCATAACAAAACTAACTAATTGAATTCAATACAAAATCGAATATGTTTAGCTTTTTGAAGTGGTTTGAGCGCTTGATTTAATTTATGCCTGTTGCTTGTTCGATTCACCACTCTATAAGGTTTGTTAAAACGCAGGTCGCTTAACTTTTTAATAAATTTTGGTTTGAAATTTCCGTTATGAAGGCACATAAGGCAGCTCACATCGCACTTTATTGCTAGGAAACATTATGAACAACTGAAAGTTTTGGAAAAGGCGAGAAAAGTCATTGAAAATGTTCGAAATAAAAGACTTGATGAGTGCACCAAATTATATTCACTTTGAATCAGAACAACACACACACACACATAGTAAAGTTCTTTCAGTATCAATTTATCTTTCTTAATGTCTACAATCCAAGGACTTCCAGATAATGAAATATTGGGAGAATTTCACAAATAAAACATTTTTGATTTAAGCATATGTAGATTAAGTTGCCTTTGCTCACTAAAAATATATTCGCAAGTATTTTTTGGAAAAATTTCTAGTTGTCTCCATTCTCTTTAGTACAACCTCTCTTTAGGTTCAGGAAGTTTTCAGCGTTCGACTTACATGTTTCAAAATTTCCCAAAGCTTTTCTTAGTTGATTTATTTTAATGATCTTGTCAGTTTTATCTATCATATGCTTTCAAATCATATTTAGCTTAGTTCCATCTGTATCACAAATATTTATTATGTGGGAATATTAAGCCGTGGTTTCCATTATGTCAATTTTAATGACATTAAACTGACTTTAGCACACTTTCGTTGTGAAATATTTCTACTACATCCACTGACTTGTTTACTTTTTCCATATTTTTCTATTAAGATGTCCTGCCATAAACAACTATAAAAGTTAAATGACAACCTTTGACATTAGTTTGGCATTAGTTCGACGGTGACTGTCATTGAGTTTGACATAATATATACCGCATATATAACAATTACTGCAAATGAGCAAACTCTTTGGAGAATACAGGTATTTGAAGGGTAATCCTTTGAAGTACGAAAAAGATATTATTTTACATTGCGCCGAAGTGTATAGATACCGTTGAAAAGTAAAAGAAAATACTGTTCACTACCATGTTTGTCAAATACATGCATTTTGATGGCAAATAAAAACAGGGTATGCCTCTTTTGAGACCTCAAAAAAAGTTATGTGAAGCTTAAAGAATATCATCCAATAAACCTGTGGCTACAGCTTTTTCCATCATACGTGCGTAGAATTGTAACTTTTCTATGTCATAATTTATGACAATCGTTAACCAACTATTAACCATTATGATTGAATATGATCTTATACCTTTCCACATTTTCTTACAGTTTCCATTTAAACCACTGACAAAACATCATCTCGCATATCCAAACTAATTGAATTGCAACTGTGTGCCCCAACAACAGACCGACATATTTTGTCAAATCGTTGTCATCACATTTGGCACTGCACATTAAGCAATAAATACATATCAATACAGTGGCAAATCGATGCTGAAAATTGCCAAATAGCAGCACATTAAATATTTGACGTGCAAATCTAAACGCAACGACACCAAATGTGGCATATTAACGAAGCTCGAAGATGCACAGCAACAAACGCACGGCCCAAACGTCAAATTGCATGCCACATACTTATATGCTACTGCATGGGGACGCTGAGAACTCTCAATGCCACATAAATATATAAGCACATATTAATAATTTCCGGTACAATACGGCGTAACCGCAACACATGGACAGGTGAATGGCCCAGCGCGCACAGCTTCTATGTTTGCCACAATTGCCACAACAAAGTGCCGCCACTATGCCGCACTATGCCACCAGCTACTGCTATAACTATTCTAATCGCATGCTACCGTCAGCACCGAAATGGCTGGTATTGCACCGTTGCAACATTTTTATGGGTTAGTTGGAGCATTTTTGGCATCTTTGTTGCATCTTCGTTGCATGCGTGCATCATTCCTTCACCATCACATTTGTTCACGAAGCTGTCGGTTCGGCATATGTGTGGGTACTTCAGTAGCGCTTATGTTTATTGCTTTTGGCTTTAACTTGTTGTTATTGGTCTGTTGCTTAAAGTTGCACATTTTTGTTCGCGCATATCGTTTGGCCGCTATGCGGTGGCATGCAACATTTTGTGACAATATCGTGATTGAGATTTTAAGTTCCGCATTGATGTGACCACTAGTGCAGCGTTTGCTGTATTTTAGTATGTGCGGTGTTGGAGGAAGGCGCACACTGGCGAAGTGATGACATTTAGAATTGAAATATTTGCTTAGTTTTATTATCGGTAAGCGCGTCAAGTATAATCTGTGGTAATTTTACCATACTTATTTAATATAATGGTGGGTGGAGGCTAAGAGGAAGAAATGCCTCACGAGGAGTGCTATCGGTAGAATTCAGAAGCCAAAATTTAATATTTCGTTTTTCAAGGTATCTAGAAGCTCGAGGAAGCTCGTGAAAGCAGACTTGATCCACTTTACATTAGTCACTGTTACATAACTGTAACTGAAGTCATTAAACTGTTGCTGGCTTCTCCACAAGCTTGTACTGCAAGAGTACTGATACATTGGTCACTACCTTATGAGGAGATATATACCTTCAGAGCAAGAAAAGGTGATTAAAAAGAATGGTGAAAGGTAAAGAATTAACAAAGCAGGAGATTCAGTCTTCTCTAATTTCATATAAATGGTTTATGGGTAGGGTTTTGTCTTGACCATTGAACTTGCCTTACCATTTCCAAACACTAAATGCTTCTTTAACTGACCTAAGGGCTTAGGTCACTCGAGAATTTTCAAATATTTTAAAATATTTTATTTTGGCTTAAAGCATATTTTAAAGTCCTAAGCACATTGTTCGATTTGAAATTTTAACTATAGCTTCATAGTAAGATCGTCTAGCATATTAAATATGATTTTTCTGTTATTATTGGAATTTTTTTTATAAAAAATTTACTGCTCTGTTTTTTGGCCAAAAATATGCTCTCTTAATTTCTTTCTCTATTAATCTTTCTTAGAAGCCGTGATTTTACAAAAAATTTAGGATAGAGCTGTAATCATAAGTGCCTTACTAGCACGTCTGGTGTAGTTTAACATACCGACTTTTATTTTGTTTCAGTTAGCATGAGTTGCTTGAATCACCGTCGCCCATCGAGGCGCTCTTGAAAAAGGTGATTCCGAAGTTTAGCCCAATAGCAATCATTTCGCATCAAAATATCAACAAAAAAAAAGATTTTCGTGCACTCAAATGTATGTCTAATAAAGCCTGAAAGAAAGAAATTCGATTCCTTTTTGCTTACTTTCAGCATAAATAGCCAAAATTATATCATATATATTAAAGGGCCGCAGCAGAAGCCAGCAGGGGTTAACTCCAACTTAAAGGAAATTAGATATACATATATATATTAAAGGGAGTATTTGAATATCAAGTGCGACAATTGGCTAGGTAATATCGGCTAAGCGCTAAGATTTCAAACAAGAGATTCATAAACATCTTTCATATCAATCTCAACAATTCAAATGTTTATAAAGTCATCACCAAAGTTATCACCATATAAAGTTATCACCATATCATATCATTACAACACTCTTCGGCATAAAATATTTTTCTTGCCTATTCCGTATATCTTTATCTGGTTAAAGTTGCTTGGACGCATTCTGAAAGCCCCTGTTATAGTGGCAATTATATTTTAGTGAACTTTTTTTTTTTTAAACTCGAGCTAAAGCTGTCACCTTTGTTCAACCTTGTACATCACTTTTATTTTACTGCGGTCCAAAGTGTATTGTGTCTCTTGAAATTTCCAAATTTTCTTATATTTATGGCTATTACCCCACACTATTACCCCGTGTTATTTTTATTAAGGCTTGGTCGATTTAAATGGTTCCTATATGGATCAAGTTCGTTGCTTAAGTCTTTTACATTATAATAAGGAAACAAGGAAACAACCATTGCGGTTGATTCTAAATAGAGAATACGAAAAATGAATGCTACTTACTCACTACATTCAAACTCGCCATGCCACTATCAGCATTTGCGCTTGCCACTTCATGTTGCCATACTAATCGGCGAGCAGTTCTACCAAAGTTTATGCAAATCAACAAAAGCACACGCGCTCCACTCGGGTGTTAAAACTAACTAATTTGTTGGTGATAGCAACACATTTATTTCGGCAGCACATACGCACGCACAGCCATGCCACAGACTGCGCAGCAATCGCTGTTAGCTGAAATCAAAACAAATAATTAAAAGCGTAAAAGCTGGTGCTGACCGCCGTTGCGGCCACACATCCTTATATTGCACATTTTAATTACAAATTAAAATGCGTGCATGTCAAAGCAACATGCAACAAAGCGCGCCGCACTTAATAAGCCAGTTAAATGCGTTTATGCCACACTGCATATGTATGTGCATGTGTGTGTGTGTGTGTGTGAAGGCAAGTTGGCGCAAATGTTCGCATTTAATTTGTGTGTTAAACATGAGTTTCGCATTTGCCTAATCGGCGCACGAATGTTGCACGTACAAAGCAATGTGCGTGTGTGTGTGTGTGTGTGCCACAAAATCATGTTGCATTTAAATGAGTGTAAATTAAATGCGGGAGCGCAAACGCGAAAAGTAGTGGAAAGCAATGCAGCTGTGGCAGTAGCAGCGGCGCAACAGGAAGTTGCCACAAATATGTCGCAGCGGCGTGTGCATGCGCGCGCCCGTATGCCATTAGTGAACTTTGTGCATTTAAATAAATGCATTACAATTTTTGTATCTCAGCATGTGCGTGTGTGTGTGTTAAAGTGTTGCTGAGTTAGCGCAAAATTGCTGGCAATGCAGAAATATATCATGGTGTTTGTTGCACTTTAGCGCTTTTTAGATGCATAGTAGCAGTCAAACCAGCTGTCAAAGTAGCCACATGTGCTTCACATTTATGCCAACTTCGGCAAATTAACAGGCAAAGATTTACACCGGCAGAACAAAACAAAGGTAGAAGTGAAAGAAAAATTTTGAAAATTTATTAACGAACTTTGCGTTCGCTTCACTGGGTAGTACCTTTCGATTTAACGGGTAATTAAATAAGCAAAAAATCATTTTATGGTATAAAAAATCTTAGAGAGTCTATTTTTTGAGTCTTCTTTGAGTCTAAAGAAAGTTATTGGTCACTTATGTCATGGGATTTGACTTCGTTAGACTAGTTGCGGTAAGAGCATGCGAAGTCTATTGCTTAAGCAGTTAAACCAGCTAAGACTGACCAGTTGGAAACCAAAAGCGAAATTCATAGGCGAGATGGCGCAACTATACTGGATAAATTGGGAAAAAAATAATTAGAACGACTGGTTTGTCTTAATAAGACGGAGTCGGGCTGGCCATATGCTCAAAAATTCTGATGTAAGAGTTAGAGGTAGGCGCTAATACGATATAGTAGCAAGGTTCTATCCTTGTACCGACCAAACTCTACTCTTTTGACGTTTCTTTTTTCTTATACCGCTGGTCCATCTTCCAGCAAATGGAGATCGTCGAGCAGATTTCTGCTCTTCTAAAAATTCTAAAAACTTTTCGTACATATAATTATTTGACAAAATTTAATCATGGAGAGCAGATTTGAAGCCGCAAGTCTTTCCATTGTTGCATAACATCGTGATAACTAACACAAATGTGAGTAGAACCTCAGTCCAGCATCGAGCAGAGACGTTGGCACCATTTATATATGCACAGTGTTATATAGTTTGATCTATATATAATTATGTGTTCCTTGCTCTCAAATTACTATTAAAATTTAACTTTCTACTGAAATGCATACTTTGAAACACCTCTAGTTCTCTCTCTCTCTCTCTCTCTCTCTCTCTCTCTCTCTCTCTCTCTCTCTCAGACACAAAGATCAGCAAACGTTTGATTAAAATGAAATAGGTGGCAAGTCGCTATATTGACTAAAAAATTACGAAGTTAGTAACTGTTGTATTATATAAGTATTTCAGCGCATCCTCATGCAAGATGCTCTCTGTGAGTTCATTTCTCTACAATCTCATCTGCCGAACTATTGAAAGGTGCTGCTACCTTGAACCAGTTATACTTTAAAAGGAACATATTTCACATTTTCATATCCCATCTTAGCCATTTAGGCCGCTAACTGCTCGAAAGATATAATCGCTCTCTTTTCTTACGTCAGAGAAATCTCTCCGACATATCTAGAGCCAAAATCGAAAATTAGTCAGCGGCGCTGATATACTCACCTATTTCATATAGTTACATTTTTTTACTTGCGATATTTGATCTGGATGTTGGGATATTTGTCTCCAGTGTGGTTTATAGTATAAGCTTGACTATAAAGACTCTCTCTTTTGTTACATGCAAGCAACCGAAATTATGTTCGTTTTTTAAGTGGAAATATGTTTTATATTTCTACGTCTTATACCTTATATCTACCTGAGTACCTGAATACCTGAGACCTTGTGATATTAGTAACGAAACGCGAAGAAATATCTAGGAAATAGAGTGATAAAGCTTCCAGTTTTCATAAGGATATCCGCCTAGTTTGATCTTCTAATTACTCCGCTCTTCTGCTGGAGAGTCCACTACACATTCCCAGTCCACACTCATTCTCTCTTGTAACTCTCTTCACTCTCTTCTCTTAGAATAAATGTGCCTTCATTGTATTTTCAGTTATATATATCGCATGCCACCCTTGAATTGCTCAAGCTGAATAGATGTAAATAGAAGCTTACCCGCATCCATTAGAAAATTGTTGGACCAGAACATTAGTTTTGATACCACAAAGTGCATTTGTGTGTCAATATCTCTCGGCATACAAAAGCGCATAGCTTTCGCTCACATATCTGAACAAAATTTTGAATACTTCGAAAGACCATTAGTTGGTGGTAACTTGCTTAACACACCGACTTGATCCCATCACTCTTCTCTTCAACTTTCACTCTTCACTCTTGAGCTCATCTTCTCTTCAGCACTAAATATTACGAAGAGCCATACTTCAGTAGAGAATTCTAAGGAACAAATGGTGTGAAACAAAGAACAACGCATACATTCCATTCCATTTTGCTTACAATTCAGCAGTTGACCGACCCCTAGCACCTTCCCATCACTATGCAGCCATTCAGTGTTGTTAATATATACTTATGCTTAAAGCTAAGCGTGTTATTACAGCAACTTGAGTCACTCGAGTGCATACCACTTGCTACCGTTAACGCTTCGAGGTATGCGTGGCCAGGCTGCTGTCAAATTATGCTGGCTCTATTGTGCCATTCTCAACTCAAGTTGACCATTCGGTTATTGCCAAGTAAATTTAGTCAATATTTTTGTAAAAGTATGTATGTATTGTTGCACGAAAATGTGTGTCATTTGCTGTGACCCGCCTTATTTGCTTGCCATTTTCTAACTGTAATTGCGTTTTGATGCAAATTCTAGGTAAATAACAACAAATGCCGGCAACTGCTGACTGCTGACTGCTGACCGCTGTGATCATTGATTGAGCGAAATAGCGTGAAATGCGGGTGCAACCGTCGCTTGACGCCTAACTCAATGCCACTGACAATGCAACTGCCACTGGACAACTTCCAATGGACACTTTGTTCCATAATTGGGGTCAATGATTTGCTTGAACGCTAAGTCTTACTTGAGCAATGCAACGGGAAAATATGCGCACCGGAATGATGAGGGTCAGCAAGTGGAGCGTGGAGGCTCGCTGGAAGTGAGAAAATTCTAGAACGAGCAAAATACACTTGTACTTGGAAATATTTTATACGGAAATTGTACCAGTAAAAAAATGCTTTTATTTAGCTATTACTCGCTTAAAAATGGAGAATCCTCAAATATAACCAATATAATGATTTTCATTCCTCTGGTTGAATTTAGCCTATACTGATCAGCTCAGTTTAGATATATTCACAATTTCCAAAAATATTTTAACTATATCCAACAACTTGATTGGATAAAAGTATTGGATATATGAAGGTTTGGTTCAATGGCCGCAAATAGACATCTCTACTAAATCTGCAATTCAAGTCGGAAAAGCTACGAAGAAATGGAAACGTTAAGTAGCTTTCATCTTTTCGAAACTCTTCGCATTATAAAGACGAATTACCCCTTGATGGAAGAATCACTGAAGGCATGTTTTTAAACTCCCAAATTGTTTTCATATTTGGGTATACCGACAATCGAGCGGGAATGAAAATCCTGTGAAGACTTACTCTACATAGGTGTACCTTCGACTGACTTGCATTAAAGTTAAGTCGCTAAGAACCAGATATAAAATTAAATTGTGTGCAGAAGCTGTACTGAAATTTGTGCTAACCTCCCTTTTAATTAGCAAAGCTTTCTCAGTTTTTAGAAGAAGCTTTCTGAAGCTTTCACAGTTCATTGAAAAAATATCTGAAGCTTACACAGTTTGTAGAAGAAGCTTTCTGTGGCTTTCGCAATTTGTAGAAGAAGCTTTCTGAAGCTTTCACAGTTTTTAGAAGAATATTTATAAAACTTTCATTGATTATGGAGAAAACTCTCGCAGTTTGTTGAAAAAGCTTTCCAATTTTTTACTCCAAAACCATATTACTAAGTCGGTTATATCCCAAAAATAAGGGTTGTGAGGAGTGCAAGCTTACAGTGGTCTAACACTGTACTCCGGTCGCGGAACGCTTCGATAATAAAAATTCATAAACAATAGAGCACAACCATCTACAGTAAACAAAACCTGCAACTGGAGGGTGAAGGGAACAATTTAATGAAACAAAGTCAAGATCAAGTTTTTCGATCAACTCTACTTTCAGAAGACATTTATTTCCAAGAGTTGGAGCCCGAAATAATGTTTATATGACTCTGAAGAGTTGTTGTCATTCGCTAGTAGCATTTTGGTGTACAAAACAAACCGCTAACATGCTGTTTTAAATAACTACACTTAACTTTTTTGCCCACTCTGTGGCGCAGTGGCAAGTGAAACCAGAACTTCACGGTTCTCACGCTAAAAAAGTGTCTTCAACCACACCAAGCAATTTTTTTTTATTTATCTTACCACCACTTCCGCCCATTCTGTGGCAATATCCAGCCCATTTTAATAAATACACATTTTAATCAAAATTTAATTTAAATGCGATAAATTAATTTCGAGCCATTTACACCTACCACGCAATGGACAGCAGCGGCAAGAACGAAAACAAATGTGTGACTCCACAAAGCCACGAAAGAAGATCGTTGTAGGAAAAAGTCAAAAAAAAAAAACTAAGTTCAGCATGACCATGCTATTGCGGCAACATGTTGCAAGTAGTGCAATAGTGTAGCACAAATAGCTTGGGGCGTTACCAATAAGCGCACGTCATTAGCCACACCTATGTGTAATATCTAAGTGAATGCATGAGTGTGAGAAAAATGCCACAAAAAAAAACAAGAACAAAGGCAATAGCAAACATTTTGTACGAGTAAGAGTCGAGTAAGAGTCGGATAAACGCACTGCCCACTCGGCTGGCCAATGCAACTCAATAATATCAATATTTATTCAAACGATAACACCTACTGATTTACGTGCGGCCGGCGGAGAAATAATAGCACAAATGAAATAAAATAAAATAAATAAGCATGCGGCATGTGGCAAGCATGGCAGCATTCGCATTGCCGCGGCATGTTGCAGCCACTGCACTGTAATCAAGAAATACTTAACGGCAATAAAGAAAAAAGTTGTTGCAAAAAAAAAATTGCAAAGCAACAACAACAAGTAAAACTTTGTGCGCTTGCACTATCTGGCCTGCAACATGCTGCTGGTATCAATAACAACATAGATACGGCGCGATTACAACAACTATGAAAAGCTACAATTACCAATAAGTTTTTCTATTAAGAGCTCAACGCTAGTTTATTTTATATTCATTGATTTTACATCGATTTTTCTTACCTGATACGCTTGTGGTGGTTGCCTACCGGCGAACGCATTGTGCCACCAAATTGCCGTGCTACCCGGCGCATTGCATTAGTCTTGGCTATTAACAGGGTGGTAGTTGATAGCTGAAATTACAAAAATAACAAAATGCGCTCTTGTGGCAACATAGCAATTTTCGTGTTAACGCCTCCAACGCGCACTGTTATTGTTGCCTAGCGGTGTTGCAGCATAGTGCCATAGCTGTTTGCCTGCTGCAGCTCGTTGCCTAAGTAAGACATTCGATGTCTTGCTATAGTATATAATTCTGCGGCGCTTTGTATTCTTGTACACTTCACTCTCACTTTCCCCACTTGCGGTAGACGTGGCGTGGCACTACTTGCCACATGGCAAGGTTTTTCATGGAGGTGCTCTTGCGGCAACACATTTATTATAATTTGAATTGGTGCTAATGCGCAAAAACTATAACATCTTGTGTGCAATGTGTATCAGCATAAACTACTAGTCAGTTTTTGGTTATATTAGTTGGAGCTGGGAATTCTTTAAGAGGGTTAAACATTTTCGGTAAGCATAAATTTGAGCTTCGACAGAGTTCAAAGTGATTTTTTCAAGTTGAAAAATTTGTTTAAATATTATCTTATTGTAGTAGTCTGTGCTTTTATCTGAGCAATCGTCAATCCTAAGAGAATGTTTTTACCATTGTAATGCTTTTATGTAGCCTAGTAGCTTTTCGGACTTAGCATATAATTTATAGATTCTAAAATTTTTCAGTTAACATTTAGACCTAGCTCACAAAAAAAGGGGAAGCTCCGCCAAGCACCGAAGAAAGATGTAAGCACATATGCGAGCTTTTAAAAAGCTTTCGAAAGTTCATAGGAAAACTCTCTTTTAATTTGTTTTTCACATCGCTAAACTTGACACGTCGTTAAAGGAGGTACGTAGAATCCAGCTCTTTAAAAGCTTTCAAAACCTCATGCGAAGGTTTAAATCAAACTTTTTTAATTGCCCTTAGAAAACATTTTCGCCTGACTTCTGAAAAGAGGAAGAATGTGGAATCAACTAGCATTTCAAAAGTTCTCTAAAGCGCATATGAAAGTTTACTCCGCATTTTTTAAGGGTGTTATAAAATATTCTTGTTTTATCCTCATACTCATTATTCTTCTTACTCACACATATTCTTCAGTTCGTGTGGAAGTTTTATTCGAACTTTTTTAATGGGCCTTAGAAAACAATCTCGCCTGACTCTCTGAAAAAAGAAAGAATGTGGAATTAACTAGCTTTTCAAAAGCTCTCGAAAGCTCATGTGAAAGTTTACTTCGGATTTTTAACGCGTGTTTAAAACATTCTCGCTTTACTCTTCGATAAAAGAGGACCATATAATTTATTAGCTTATCAAAAGCTTTCGAAAGCTCACATGAAAGTTTGCTTTCGGAATTTTTTTATTCAATTAGGGTTTCAAGCATTCTAAAAGTATAGTGTCAAATTATTCTATAATGTATTACAAAGACTTATGCTCTACTCGCTTGAAATAAAAGCAAATTGTACAAGCAGATTGTTACAGCGCCCGTGTATGCCCTTGCATATTATAGAAAAAATCACAAGGAAGCACTACGATTTCTGTTAAGTCTTGTTGTTGTAAAATGTGTTTGCAACAAATCATATATATTAACGGCTGATTGCTCGTGAGAACGAAAATCTTGTAGACCTATGTTGCACCAAAGTGCAACTGTTGTTGTAGGCATAAGAGCTCATTGCAATCGATTGTGATTGTATCGTTCTACAGATTTCACTGTCAGTGCGCTACACAGTTACGATATTGTTGTTGTTGCTGTTTTCAGTGTCGTTGTTATTGTTGCTATTGTTACTTCTACTACTACACTTATTGTTGTTGTTTTTCTAGCGTAGTGCCAAAGCTTTACTCGCGAATATGCTTATTTCTACCACATTTAACGTATGTTGCATGCACCACTTCTCACTCTGCTACCTAATACCAACGCTGCTACAAAACACACGCGAGTATGTGGCATGTTGTTGCTACTGCACGGCTTGTTGTCTGATTATTTATTGAGTTGTTATTAGCGCAAACTACTGTCGAATCTATTACCTATGAGCAAGTGGGTGCATACACATTTGCAACATTGCCACGTTGCCACAGCAGCACAACAATAGCTTGCGCCCAGACCGCGCTGCAGCTTTATACTTATACTCTAGACATATATTTGTTGCAAGTCTAACGTTCGGTGATGCGTCATCTTATTGCCGCTAGTTCAATGCCGCAAGTAGCATTTTGTTGTAGTGATACTGCTACTGCTGCAATTTGAACGCATTGAGTAGGGGACTGCAACAACACATCAGTGTGTCGGTGCGTGTGTGTGTGTGTGTGTGTGTGTGTGTGTGTAGAATGCGTTAAGTTGCAACGCCTGCCTACAACATTACACGTTTGTGCCGTTCTGCAAATGTTGCAAGTAGCTAGCGCTTACGCGATGTTGTAGCTCAAATATACAGATGCGTACGTTTGCGCGTAATCACAGGAAGTGCTGTGCGCACAATTGCTCACTAATAAACCGACGGCCCCGAGGAGAGATGCTAATAAACAGTCAGCGGAAAGCGCAATCGTTTGTTGTAAAGAAGTTGTTGTTGTTACATTAAGTTTACGACCAGTTGTTGGCGGCAATAAAATTCGGTAAACTAACATGCTTTATTCCCACGATGTTGTTGCAAGGAAAGCATTATTGGTTCTGAGTTCATTTCAGCGCCTGCAAAATTCTCACTTCTCCTCTTTAAAATCTCATTTTTTTTCTTCAAATTGTTTGCTTGGCTGTTGGCTTAAAATATGTAATGCTGAGGTTTCAAAAAGTTGATATTCAATTTTAAAGTTGTCGTAAAGTATTAAGATGTTAAAGTAGTTGAGGTTAGAAGCAGCTTGAAGGCATCTTCTGGTTTTAGTTCATTCAGAATCTAAACAATCAAACTTTCCACGGACAACCAATACTCAGTTTAAGGACTCCAATACTCATAAGGAAATTCAAGTTATAAAAATTGATAGCGCTATCCATTTCTAAGCTGGCTTCTGACCTATATTTATAAATTATTTTAAAATTAAATATCGTAAATAAGCTGTCAAGTGAACACTTATTTCTGTTAGTTGTCAACTTCCAATCTCAATAGATCTAGACACTATAGTCTGCCAATAATAATCTAAATTTTATTTCTTAACAACTAACCAACTTTATTGCAATGTTATTTTAAAGCAAAACGCTCCAACAAACCATCTACTCAAGATCTATTCTCACTTATTCGCTGTCAGCTGTCATCTTTCAGCCAACATATGTCGCCAACTATTTGTCAATAATTCTAAATATTCATAATGTTACATTATGACTAAACCAATTGGAATTTTCTCAAGCCCCTCGTACAGTTTCAATACTCAACAGTTAGCTCTTCAGTCTATGGAGAGCCTTTGCTATATTTCAAAGATATCATTCCGAGTTCTAAATCATTGAGTTGAAGTGCTTCAGGACATCTAATTTTATTATCTTCTTTTCGTAGTTATTATTTGGAAGAAGAGTGGTTCTACGAATATTTAAGTCATTTGCAGCAGATAAATAATATATTTTGGGGCTGGTTTCGAACCATCTGGGTTTCAGGGTGAGTTATCACCTTTAGTTTACAAAATCAGGCACTCCCAAGTCACCTCAATCTTCTGCGGCATATATTTGAATATTCGTAAGGGGAACTTTGCTTCTGCGCTGAGATGCCGGAAACTCCATTATGCTGAAGCCTATTCTAAGCCTATTTTTAACTGTTCCTCTAAGATCAAACGTAATTTTTCCATGAACAGTTTTGGTTTAACAAATATCACAAAGTATTCAATAAAAGATATTTTCTAACAGAATTAGGAGCGGACTTATTGGTGCCATTCTAACCCAGAGCGTTCGAATCATGCTTAGTGTTTTCAACATTAGATTATGGATAGCTACCTTCTTGAGAGTTGATTTTGATAGAGATTGCGGAAGGCAGATTGATATTAAAAGGCAATACTCGGATAAGTGCCACATAAACAAAGATTGTTGTGGTGACTCAGAAGTATGGCTTAGAAGTTGGATTAGAGTAAAAGCTAACTATATTCACCACACTACAGCTGACACCGCTCAGGTAACTAACCTCAAGGTAATGGCAATTGTTTAAAGAAAATGTAGGTAAACAAATCTAACTCTACCTCTGCTTTTTAGCAGCTAACTATTTACATCTCTTTGACATCTGAAATAATATGGCGTCAATACCCTCTTCAGGACTATCGACAGTACTATTCCAAAGCGAATATTTTGACCAAAAACAACAATTGCAGGGAAATATGTTTGTTTGTATGGAATGGTAAGCGATCTCCTTTTTTTTCGTTTTTCTTTCATTATAAAGAAATTCATAGATGCCACCAAGTCAGACGCGATTGGCAACACAGCCCATTCAAATGTCACAAATTGTTCGGCAAATCTCTCCAAAAAGCGACATGAGGTAATTTCGACAGTTTAATTTGCCATCAATGTTTCGTTGTTTTCGGACAAGCGCGCCATAGCGTGCAACATCGACAACACGGACAACACCGACAACAATAACAATACTAAACAAAAATTGAAACAATTTCCAATGCACGCAACAACGCAAGGCAGCACCATACTTGCCACCGCAAACGTGCAACACCAAAACAAGCGGCGTTGAAACACCTAATGTGGCATGTGGCGAATAGCAGTCAATGCGGTAAATAGATTTGCGAACAGTAAAAATAACTGTAGACAGGTAGGCAGAAGCTACCGCTAGATGGCGCATGCGCATAGAGACATTCAGGTGCCACAGTGAGCGGAGCGGTGACATAGAAGTCTGGAATTTGACAACGCTTGCCACTGCCATACATTTCAAACCGTTGTCGCTGCTGTTGCATGCTCAGCTCAGCTGCTGCTATTTTATTGTACGCTTTCAAATATTTTGCGGTAGTGATAGCTTTTTAATTTTTGCCGCCAACGCGGGCAGCTGAATGCCAAAACAAAAAAAAAAAAAAAGCAACAACAACAACAACCACAAAAACAATAAATAAAGCAGCGCGCGCATAAGTGATGGGGAGTAGTAAGAGTTTGCAATGCGACACTCGCTGTGTGCAGCCGTTTTGTGTGGCACAAACTATGTTGCACCACCGCCATCGGCTTAACCATGCCACGCCGTGCCATCACCAGCGCTGATCCTTATCAATTGCGATTTTATTGCTGTGGCGGCAACAAAATACGCTTGCTGAGATGCCAATTAGCGATAACGTGCAACTTTTTGATGTCGCAAGCATTCTTGCGGCAGCGACAAACTGTTGAACGTACCATGGCAGCCTATCAAATTGCGGCGAGTGGCCATAGCGCGATCGTATACATGCCCCTTATAGCCTAAATATGCACGTCTCGCTCAACGCTCAACTCCCTCCACTCTCCATCTGCGTCAATTTTGCATAAGCTCGTTTATTTCCATTATTAATAACGTTATTGTTGCTGCCGTCGTTGCTGCGCGGTCTATGTAGATAACAATGCCAACATTTGGTCATAAATTGCCCACACCATTGAACTCTGCGCAGGCTACACCGCTAGTGCCACCCGCCTTTCAGCGGCGCATAAACTTTAGTTCTACTCTCTCTGCGACCACTTTTCTCTCAACCTTTCTCTTTGTTCTCTAACATTATTCCTTATCCACATTCACTGGCATTACTGCAACGGTCTTGATGCCTCATCAATATTAAAAATCAATTCGAATCAAATTTCACTAATCTACACATTGTTGTTGCTTGTTTGATGTGCCAGTTTGTTGGTGCTGATTTTTATCTTTCATCACGCAACAGGCGGCAAGTTCACCTAAATTCGAAGGATTATTTGCTTTTGCATTATGGCAGTGGCATTCGAAAATATATAGCCTTATCCCACAATATACGAGGGTGCGCTCTGGAGTTCTTTTGTTTGACCAGTCATAATTAGCGCAATTGCAGCGTTGCCTTATTTGTACACCTTTTATAGGGAAGCGTTAAGAATCTCCAGAGTATTGTATACGGGGTGTCTTTGGCATTTTGAAAATATGGGTTGCACCGGAGCAAGCCGGTAACAAGCTGCTCTACGTTTTACCTTAAATATTCTCCGAAAATATCTTCTCCTAAATATTCTCTTTTAAATTGTTTTGACTGATTTAAACCTTAAGGTGCCAAAATCTGCCCAATCTGATATAAGGATCTTACATTCCACGACTTTTCTAGATAATGGACAGAGGTTCTCCCTTTCTACGTAGAACTTATTTTCATCATCACATTTTGTTCTTTGGACGGACATTGACGAAACAGCTCGTTTTCTGGATCTTCTGTTAAAAGACCGCTCGTTAGACTACTAAAATGACTATAGCTAATATCCTCAACACAAGTTAGACTATAAAACCGTCTAACAACAAGAGGAAGAAGATGATGTAAATTAAAATTATTTTTCGGTTCAAAAGTCTCTCAAGCTGAAACAATTTGAAATTTCTAAGTATTTTCTGGTGGGGCTTTCAAATTTTGGGTCTTCACTAAACATTCTAAGAAAAAGTAAGTGTCTTATCACCACAAATTCTTCAAAAATTTTACCAAACAGTCGGATTTCTTTTTAATGCGAGGATAACCTGAGGCTATAAGCGCTAGGCTATAATATCTCTAAACCCGAAGCTGCCTATATAGATATCAAAGTGTTCTCGAGATGCCTTAGGAACTTGACAAGCTTTTAGCTGCCTCAGCTCAGCTTATTAAATTTTTGTAGCAGCTTCCTCTTATTATAAATATTCTAGGGGTCTCTCGAGACTATGTGCTCTTAGAAGAATCAGATTTAAATTTATATTTTGCTCCGGCCACAAGTTTAACTTACTGCCGATCTAGCGCTAGCAGCGCACTCAACAATTTCAACTACATCAACAGCTTCAGCTATATTTCAATACAAAAACAACATAACTAAGACATAACAACAACACTCATTACATACAAATCAAACAGCGTTCTCCTGTTGACTTAGTCAAGCCATGCTTAGCACTGCTTGTCATGTTGCTTCAACATGCAACAATTGTGCGGTTGCTACCGTTTTGGCATGATTGCTCATTTATTGTGTTGACTTGTTGTTGGTAGCGATTATTTTGTTGTAATATCGTACTACAGCGGCATGAGATCTTACTATCAGTGGCACATGTACACATTTATGTAATTGCGCTTTACAATCTCCGTTCGGTTGCCTTTCTTGCCCGGGCTTAAGCTTCTACCCGTAATGTCTCCTTTCTCACAAGTTCACTTCAGTCACGAGTTTGTGATCTGAATTTCGTCGGCCACCATACTCTTGCAACTAAATAAATTGTATTCATAACAATTTTCCTTTTCCGCATGCCGCTTGTACAGTAATGCAAATTTCCACACGAAAAATATTATTACTAATACAAGTCCTACACAATGTTGTTGTTATTGTTGTGGTAGCTAATACAGTAGCGGCGGCCTTAATCTCAATTCAATTCGAATTCAATTTGAATAATAAAATGTTGCAAGTCGGTAGTATGTCGGTGAGTTCCAAATAAATGTTTTTTTTTTGGATTTTTTTTTTGTGTGGCAACTTTTTTTTTCGTGTAAAAATTTGGATCCTTGGAGATTCATAGCAGACTATTAGCGTCTATTTCCAGGTTTGCATTTACTACGGTGATTCACAATTAGATATCTGGCGAACGGCAGTACTAGCCGGAGCTCATAAATGGTAACTGGTGTCTAAAATTTCTCGATCGTTCACACATCGTTGCAAATAACTGTTAAATTATTTCGTCTCCTGAAATACAGCTCAGTCGTCACGAACAATTTTTATTCGACGACGAAAATCTTCACTAAATTCTCGAAAGTTATATAAAAAAAAGAGTGACAAGACTAGCCGGAACTCGTATCTATATGCTATACTTCGCTGTAGTTCCTGTATTAAATTCGGCCCGATTGCTGAGGAATATGTAACTATATAATAACAATGCAGTAGGATTTCCTGAAAATTCAGAACAATTTATCTGCTGAATCTATCTCTACACAGATCTGACCAATTTCCTTGAATGATATTTACTAGTCAAGAAGTTAGAATTCTTTTCACATAGAGCATTGCAAGGTGCTCAAAAATCAAGCACTTGATCAAATCAATAGAGCACAAGTGTTCCTTAGGGTTAGTTCCTATTTCTAAGGTTTGGAGCCTTGTGGATCCAGAACTCATGTGGTTAGGGATTTAGAATTTGAAGAGAGATAACAATCGGACCATGGTTTGCACTATACGGGATATTAAAGAACTATCAGAATGATATGAAATCTCGGTAAGATTTTGGGTGAAGTAATTGTTGAACCAGAATTTACAAAAATTGTTAGGTTCAAACGAATTCTGATGGTTAGAGATAATTATAAAAGAGTCTTTAGTCTAGAATGTTAGGTTGACACGGGAACTAGTTAGCAGATATAGGAATTGAAAAAGTTATTACGAAGTCTTGCTTTTGAAAATAATAAACAGGGTTTTGAGGAACTAACAGGTATGTAAAAATAGCTCACTATTATAAATAATAATTAGACGTTTCCCGAACGAACCCATAATTTGGAAGTAAGACCATGTCTCTCGAGTTAATAGTCGGGCCAGAAACTTCCTAACATAGTGAAAAATCTCCTGTTTAACTATAAGAATCGAAACAATTGCTTTTCTTGACGCACATAGCTTTGTATGAATGTTTATTATTCCAGAAAACAAAAGAAGTAAAGTTTGCATGAGCTTCAGTTTATAAAAAAGTCTTAAGATTACAAATATTAATATAAACAGTATTTCCACTAGCCGTCGAGTTGTTGAGAAACCTTGTGTTCGGAGTATGGCGTCCTATGGAATCTCATTCTTGAAGGCCTATGGAGTGATATATATCCACAAGTGTTTCTTCAAAGTAATAAATTAAATTCCCATACTCTCCCTCTCTCCTGATATTATTCTCTCATACTCTCTCTCTCTCTCTCTAGATATTCAACTCTCATACTCTCTCTCTAAATATTAAACTCTCATACCTCTCTTTCTCTCTCTTAATATTAGCCTCACATACTATCTCGCTATCTTTCTAGATATTATTCTCTCATACTTTCTCTCTCTCTCTACTGTACTCTTTCTGTTTCGATCTTTGTCATCAGTTCATTTCCAATCAATAGTTAAAATTTCAATTTTTAAAGAGTACTCCATACTTCAGTTTAAAGTTTCTGGAACATTCTAGTAGCACATCTTTAGTTTGAGGTATGGAACGTTTAGTTTCAATAAAACCGAATTTTAGAAAACTCAAAAGCTTTCTAGGAAATATCCCACCCTTCTCCGTTTCCCTCGTTTCTACTTTTTGTGCGAGTTTCTGTAGGCATTGCAGAGCATCTTTACTATGTTGAAAGTTGGAGAATCTGAATCATGAGAATCTTAAAAATGAGAACGACAAATTACTTACTTTTATGACTACGCTCTCTAAAAATCAATAAATTCATTTCAGAAGTCTAGAGTTACGCTTTACTTTCACGTAATGCTGTCTGGCTCCCACGGCACAAAACTCAACTAAGGCTGAAACAAACTCGTCTTAAACGAAAAATTTACTGAAATTTATCATCTTCACACGCGTCGCACATTTGCGCATATCAATTTCATTGCTTGTTGCTTAATGAGCTGGTTTGTTTGTAAATATTACGGTTATTATGCTTGAATATGGATATTTTGTTTTTGTAATTTTTCAGTGATTTTGTTGTTGGTTTAATACTTGGCACTTTTGGCTGCGACTGTTTCGCTGGTAGCTCATTTTGTTTCAGCAAAAGGTTCTACCTTTTCACTTTTCCTCTCCCCTTTGGCTTTTGGGCTTAGGCAATTGATACAGATTAAAGTAAAATGCCCCGCGGGGTTGGCGGTTGGCCATTCATCAGCGATTTAAATTTATTTTTGTATATAAGTTTTGCAATATTTTTTTTTTGCAAAAATTAAGCGCACGCTACAAATTGAGGCGAGTTGAAAGGGTTACCCCAAACCAAAAAATAAATTGCGAAAAAGTAAGCTGTGACTGATTGATTTCAGCGTTTTTTTTTCGACAAAACTGCCGAAATATTTTCGCGTGTCGGAGGCGTTCAACTGGCAATTAAGCATTTTTGAGCGTGAAAAATATTTTTGTTGTTGTTGTTGTTGTTGTTGATTGTACGTGTTTAAAACTTGAGCATCCGCGCAGTTGCTGGCCATTTACCTGAGGTGTTGTGATAAATTTGTGGCAATTTGTTAGGCCGTGGAAGTGAATTCTACCAAAAATTTTTCAATTTCAGAGTTTTTACTTTTTTCTTTAACCCCTACTTCGTGCTTTGCAATTAGTGCGCACTTTTTTATTGAAAATTTTTAATTTGAAAAGTATGTGAAATATTACTGCACCTCTATTTCAGCTAACTTGTAGCAAGTCCATAAAATAACCGCCTTACCTTCTCAGCTCAGTTTTGTGGCAACATCATTTGTTGGCTTTTGCATATCATAAACTGTCATTTATTGCTACCGTTTATCCAATTTCATTTGCCATTGACTTGTGCTTGTGCAACCATAAATGTCAACCGCATGTTTGCTGCACTAATTTGGCATAAATGTGGCAAGCAAATGCGAGCGGCAAGCCAATGGTCGAATGGTTGATAGACGGCACAATTGGCGGCATTAAACTGCTTTTATGTCTATCAGCAGCATCGCGATCCAATTTGTGCTGCTTATTTATGTCTTACTAAGTTTTATTTATTTTATTCTGCTTTTCATTTTTATGCCAAAATATGACTCGTTTCGATTGGCTGATTTGCCAAAAAGGGCAAAGAGCGATATAAAGATTTGTATAGAAAATTGCCAATAAATTGGCTACTGCACTAGGTCGTTTTTGTTCTACATAAAAAATTTGTTACAATTTATAAGGCAACTGCTAATCACCTACTTGTAAAGTCTACACTCATTTGTGCATTTTTTTGAGAAAATTTTAGTATAAACAAATAGTATGAAATAGTTTGTTGTTCTTAAGCAAAGCCATAGCGGAAAATTATACACTTTTTACTCAACAATTGTCTCCCACAAACTTCAAAAGCGAAATATTTGTAAAACTAAGTTTATTTTTGGAACTGAAAGCTACAAGAGCTCAACATTTCAAAAGCTTTCATACAAAAGCTCCAATTCAAAGCCACCTTGAAAAAAGCTTTCAATAAAAAGCATCAATACAAACCTCCCTTTAAAAAGCTTTCTTTCAAAAGCTCCAATACTAAACCTCCTTTAAAAAATCTTTCACACAAAAGCTCCCTTAAAGTTAAGTGAATAAGTGATGCAAGTAAAATCGTTCGAAAAGAGTTTTTCGCATAAATTTTGGAAGTACTTTATAGGGTAGAAATGTGTACATATCTGACCAATATGAAAAAGCTGTTAACTAGCGAAATTTCAACCTTCTTTGAGTGTATTTCCTACTAATCGATCTAATCGAAAAGGATTTAAGACTTTTAACACTTCATTTGTCGCTTGAGATCAAGTTCAAAGCCCGTTAACCACATTGGCATATATAAAGTGTTTTTCAAATTTTTTAAGGCTCTTAATAGACGATGTTAAGGTACTTAGTTTCAAACTTTCATAAGACTCCTTCAATATTATTATAAAATTTAACTACTTCCTGGTTAAAGAGTTATACTAAATTCTTAGTGAATTTCGTTTTGAATTGTCTTGAGTAAGCGCCGCTAAGCGAGGTAGTTCTATATTAAATTCATCAGCGCTGAAAAAGAAAAGTGTTCCAAAGCTTAACTTCTTTTGAAGAGCAGTGAGAAGTGGAAGAGAAGTCAGTGATTTCATTCGAAATAGGTTAACGGTACTTCAAAACGGTCGAGTTAGCAATTCTTTTCGGCATGATCAGCGTATTTATAAACAGCGTCATCTGTCTATTTATTCAAGCAACACATTTTATCTGAACCGCACTTTAACTAAGGCAATATTTATGTAAATCAGGTAGCTGGCTAGAAATGTCACTACTTGCGAATTTTGAGGTTAAGTTTTACCTATGCTGAGCTCTAAGAATGACTCAGCATCACAATAGACCTTTAATAATATGCAAATGTTACATGCTTCAGCTTCGAGAAGATTTTCGAAGGCTCTGGAAAATTTGCAATCTCTCTTAGAACAACATCCGTTACTTAGTGGTACTGTTTTTATGGTTAAAACATTATATGATTATGGTTACGTACTGGTTGGATCGTGAAAAAATCAATTTGCAAATTAAATTTTCTCATTTCGTGTAAAAAATAAGGACTGAGTTTGAATGTAAGATATGATCTTATTATGGGATTTTATTTTCCTGGGATTTTTTTTATAATACTGTCTCATATTAAAGACCATTTCTGATTTCTGATATCGGCAAAAGATCGACACCGTACCTTCGAGAGAAATGATAATTAATATTATGGATTTAGTTAGTACAATTACACTCATAGATGAGGGCACGTATTAATTATAGTTGAAAGAGGTATGGGTTCTCCTATGACTTTGACATACATACAAACAATAAAATAATGTTTATAAATATTGTTGGAAAACTTTTCTTACAAATATTATTATTTACTACACAGAGTTAGACTTATCCATGAGCTTGATGCATAAGTTGCAAGAAAGCCATTATTTTGCAAACCACATGCAATTTATGGGTATTTTGCTATGCACTAAGTCTCGTATTTGTTACTATGCTAAGATACACGAGCCAGCGGCCATGTGTGTGTGTGTGTGTGTGTATCTGTGCGTATGTGCGCCGAATTGTGCCAGGCGCACCGAGGTGAAGTCATTTAACCTATTGAACTCGAACGCCTACAAAAATTTTATTTCAAGTTAATCGCCGGATTGCATGCGTGCCATCGCAGCAACAACAACAAAGGCAACAATAGAAGTAAGAAAAATCACTTGCAAAGCGCTGGCAAAAGATTGTTGAGAACAACAACTGATTTTAGTTGCAGATATAGTATACACCAGAGATATTGCCATGGAGCGGAGGAGCAGAATAAGTAGAGGAAGTGGAAAAGAAGAGAGGAAAGATGCAAAATTTTATGAGTCTTTACTGACGCTGCTATTTATTGTATTGTATTTTGTATATTGTTTGGTTTTAGTTAAGCGTTGAAAAATATTAGCTAAGCGCCTAGCAATCAAGCAAATGTGCCAATCAAACAAAATAAACCGACAAATGAGCACTAAATGCCGACCAGCGGTCACTGCCAAGCAAGCTGAGTGCTAGAATGTGAGAATGAAATAGTCAAATAGTCAGTTGGACAAGCAGGCAATCAGTCAAGCAGACAGTGTGGCAGTGAGGCAGACAGGCGATCGGCCAATTTGATCAGTCACCCACTACAGCTGTACTACAGCGACTGAGAACCCGAAAAGTTGGAGAAGAGAAGGCGAAGAAAATTTGGCTTGAAGGAGTTGCGGTAACGTGGCGGCAGTCAGTCAGTAAGGCAATCAGTCACTATGACGCACAACTGCTGACCAAGGCGGTGCATTATAAATACACTTGTTCGCCTTCTTAGCCTACAAATTTTAATTGCTGTTGTTGTTGTTGTTATTTGTAATATTTATATTTATATTTATTAATAAATAACTCGAAGCGATTGCAGCACTCGTGCTGGCGTTGATTGACAAGTGGACTTTGCGGCTATCTCAACGCGTCGCTGGCTGCCTTTTCATACAATATAAATCTGGAAAGCTCATAAAAGCACAAACAACAATGCAGCACTTGAATATATGTTCAATATGTAATTATGCGCAAAAATTATAGTTTTTAAGTTATTTACATTTTTTCACAACTTCATATTTTATTGGCCTATGTAAAATTAAATATAGTTGTAAAATGTATGAAGGGTGTTTAAATATGTAAAACTCGTTTATGTTTAGAAGGTTTTTAGCATTTTTTGAATTGTGCACCTAGGAGCTTTCTTGTGGAGCTGGGCTAACAAGCTGTTGTTCGGAGCTTTCATACAAAGCTTTTTTGTTCAAACTCTTAGAAGACAATTTTTGTGGTTTTAATTGAGCTTGCCAACAGAGCTAAAGCTTTTCTATCGAACTTTATTTGGGAGGTTTTTTAGTATACCTTACCGGGTTTTGGCTGGATGGAATTTATTAAACTGCATCAAATAGCAAATACTCCATTCCGGCTTGTTTTTTTGGAACTTACTTATGGAGCTTTTATTTGGAGCTTTTCTAGGGAACTTTTTTGTGAAAGCTCTTGGAAAAAAATTCCTTTATTTTGTGAAATTTTGTGAAGGAATGGTAAGATATTCAGAATCAAGAAAAGTTCGATTGAGTTTGGTTAGATAACACTTGGCTTTATCTTTCCTTCTCTCATTGTCTCTCTTTTGAAAACTAATATATGCGGTGTATCCGGTGTACGAACTTCAATACTATTGTACATAGATTGTTTCAATATCATTTTCTAAGAAATATAAAAAATAATAATAATAAGAAATATTTTGACAATAAGCCATCTCATCAAGGACAAAAGCACCTAGCACCTGCTCAGTGAACTAGTATCTAGCATAAATTTGTAAAGCGTGTTGTTCTCCTTGAAACACCCTGTATATTTGTATTACTATACATGTTTTTTCAAGTGGGAAACATATGCAAAAGATTGCTATTCAAAAATTGTTTGCAATTATAATAAATTGCAGGTGTCCGCCATATAAAACTTAATGAAGCAGTCAAATATGTGAAGAGCAACATGTGTACAAACGACAATTTGCTTTTGTGCTGAGCGCAGTTAATTTATGAACATGCATAAAAAATCAAATAAATTTAAATAAATAAATCTTATTAAATATTTTTTTAGTTGCTTATATGTATGCATATAAGAAGACTGTGTTGCAAGAATTGATATGTGTGTTAATAAATATTGGAAAATATTGTCAGTACATGACTTCACTGGCTCAATATAATAAATTTTTATTTGATGTGTGAAGGCGCGTGGTAATAGATTACAAATATTAAATGTTTTATATTCAAACCAACAGGCGGTTTTCAATAAATTAGAAATTTTTGAATGTTTTAGTTAGATTGAACGAACGAAAAACGAACAGCGTATAGGTTGGGTGAGGTTAGAGACCTCTAAATTGTGGTGATATAGGCACTTTTTACGAAAGCTTGATAATTTGAACCAAGATGATGGCAATTATCGAACCATATTCGAATAGTTGTCGAAAAAATGTTTAACTATGTTCGAAAGTTGGATCCAGCATATTACAGCCACTATCAAGGAACAAACAAAGCAGTGAACTTATCCTTGAGAGCCTGACACAAAGACGAAAACTTCAACTTTATCATGCAAATGATTTTTTAGAAGAAATTTTAGGTAGCTTCCAATCTTAATCACGTCGACTATGCATAGATTTACCAATCATGTCTATTGCAGTGTCAAAATATTATCGAGAAACCGCTGCCAATACATCATCTTTGAGTCTCGGCAATTGAATCTTTGATCAAAGGAGATTTTATCAGTAACAATCGCTCTTGTGACGAACACAAAATCAAACTTCGTGCAACATAAATAAAACTGAGAAAAATTCGAGCCAGACAACTCGAAATGAATCGCTTTAAGAGACTTCTTGTCAAAAAGGCACACACTCATGCTAATTTACTCCGATAAATTATCACTTTTTTATATATTCTTCTCGAACACATGAGGACCAGCCAATCACTATGACACCTACTCTGAGCAAATTGAAGGCATTGCTACACAACAACTATAAGTGGCAAATAAATAAAAAAAAACATGAAAACAGCAAAAATATAAAGCTATTGCCTCGCACTGATTACCTGCCACTAAGCTCCGTTTCACACTGCCACATATGTATACGGCAAGGCGATTTTTTACGCCTGTCGGCTAAAGCGTCAGCATCGTTCGAAATGGCAAATCTCCATGCCACAGCTCAACTTCATTTCGCATTTAAATTATTTCAGAGATTTGCTGCCTGCATAGTTGCTTATTTTCACGACTTTCTTCGACTAGTTAGCTGCACTTCTGGAGCATAAGCGCACACTTGGCGATAGAGCTTGGCAATCGGTATATTTAATTGTTACTTCTGCTGACATTGTGGCGATTAAAATTGACACTTTGACAGTTGTGTAATGGGTAAGGTTAGTGTAGTTGTAGCATATGATTGAATTTGACTTTACATCACCCAGCTAGAGCTTTAATGAGCGATGTGGCAAGCACTTTAATGAGTTGTTAAATGGAGGAAATATTTAAGGAAGTGCTAGAAGATAGAATAGAAGATTTTAATTACTATACAGTTAGGCAATAAGGCAATAATATGTAACAATTTTTTTGCTTGAAATTTAGCTGAATTTTTAGATTTTGTTTCTTAAGTCTGGATGGAAAGCTTCAAAATCATTGTATGACATTTCATATTGACTTTGGGATGTGAACATCTTGCCAAGCCGTTATCATATTGGCTCTCATACACATATTATTGAGGGCAATACTATATGCTATATATCAAACCGAAAACATGTAGGCGAAGTTCCACAATGCTATATTCACACCTATAATAAAGACATATATCATAGTTGGTACATCGATATGTTAGACCAGTGCCCTGCACTCTAATCCACCTACTACAAATTTCACTTAGCTTCAAGTGATCATTCAATCTTCATGCATATTTGTCACTCTTGGAATATATTCATAGACCCTGCTCTGCAAGTCACTAAGTAAAGACCACATTATATAGCGGCCAATCTAAAAATTCATTTTATTCTCTATTATATTTTGAAAATATATCGGAGAGGCAGATGTAAAAAACCAGTGACCTAAACGGCAAAAATTCTATTATATCTCCGGTTACTTTGCATACTTCATGTTGAACCTTTCTACTCTCCAGACGTATAACAAGGTTAATCTCAACGTCCAATTGATAGGTTGTATCATGCCATAATTGTTCAGCAGATTATGAGTATAAAGTTAATGTTCCAATTCGGATGTACTAGTTTTCGTAGCAATTGCATTGTAAAGCTCTGGAGCTCATAGATCAATCCGATCTAGAACTGCTTTCATCAAGAACATTTTATGCCTACATCAAAAGGATCCATTTAGTCTTATATATTGATAGTTTGAGCTTTTGTACCATTCTATACTCGCCTTAATGATCTTCAAGGCCTCTCCTTTTGAGCACGTTTCTCTGCTCAGAAGAATTTGTGTGTGCAATGTAGTGTTATCTGAGAAGACTAACTCAATGTGAAACTATTACGCTTTTGTAAATAAAAATTTGAGACTTTTAATTGGCTGTGGCTGCTTCAACTCGTCTCTGTAGAGTGTTATGATGGTCTTTAAAAATAAGCATAACTTGGTTGATCACTGTAAAAATTATACGTTAGAGAAGTGTATCAAAATCGTTAACTTGGAAGAGAACTACATGCGCTCATGTAGAAGACTCTAAATATCCGAGAAATGCTTTTGGAAGCAACTTGTCGAATATTTAGCTCAAAACGTGGTGATTGAAGGTAGATTTAGAATATTAGTCTATATCGAGTTATTCCTTTCTATTAAAATTTTATATATACGAGTACTTTATATACAAAATTTAAAGACTTTGACTATAACGTGGGCGCTTGGACCTCTTTCGAAATTTTTGACTGTAGTTTACTCGGTGAGAATAGAACAATCTAAACCAGTACAGGCAGAAACTAATATAGGTGTGCCCCAGAGTAGACATTTTTCAACCATAAAAAGAGTGAGAAGAGATAACAGCTTCGTAATCGAACGTCAAAATATTAGGTAAACGGGAAACAGGTTCCACGTAGGTCAAATGAAGAGTAGGAAACTGTCAGGTGGTGTAGTTCTAAGTCGACTTATTCATCGTCAGACCCCATGAAAATATGATGCAACAACGTATGGCCAATAACTGAAACTACGAAAAAATATTCTAAAAGCTTTTTAAGTGGATTTTATGGTCCTCATCATTTCCACAAGTTAGTAATTAAGCTAAACTAAAATTTTCCGCCAGCAGCAACAATTCTGCAGCACATTGACCCTAAGCATTGAACTCATTTGCAGCAAATTTATACAAAAACACGTGTGTAATACAGGTATAACTACGCAAGATGCATGAACGAACTTGCCACATGGGAGTCCCACGCCATATACAGTTCACTGCGCAAGTTGGACTTTGAACTGCGTTAAATTGTGCATCAAGATAGCCAAATGAGGCCGCTCAGTGAGCGAACACTTTCTAATGATGCGCAGAGATTCCAGCAAATCTGGCTATCAGTTTAGTAAAATCAAACAACAACAACAATAAAGAAGTGTACTATCTAAGCAATAAGTTGATCGCGTGAATGCGCATTACTTTAATTAATATATCTGTGCGGCATGTGCCACTTATGACACTTTGTTGCTGTTAGTACAGTAAGTGGCAAGTATAGCCATAAGTTTACAATTACAAGAAGTCTACACACTTGCCACCATTACACTTAAGGCTAGAACTAATCAATGTTCAACGTGCAACGTGCAACATGCGCACACTTTATTGCACCTACAATTACAGCGCACTTGCTCGCAACAAACAGCTGAACGATCACACAACTGATTACTTATCGCCTTGTTGTGCGCGAAATTCTCGATTACCCTTAAATGGGTGCAACGAGGAGGCAAACAACACTTACTTATACAATCAAACATAACAAAAAACAGCAAACAACATTCAAACTGTTTGGTTAGTGCTGAGATATTTATGCGTGCTGACGTGGCATTATCTGTATCTGTAGCAAAAGCGATAACACGCCCCAACAGCAGCGCTAGTACTTAACACATTCGCCCGCAACAACACCACACAACACAACAAAACAACACAGAACAGAGCAGCTACAAAAGTATGCCTTGCAGCGCTACATATACCGCGCGACATGTTGCTGCCTTGCTTTTTGCGTTGCAAGAAAGCCAGTGAAGTTGAAAATCCAGAGGAAAATCTGAACTGAACTGAAATGAAATGAAATTACTTTAAAGTGTTGCGCGCATAAATTTATGTAATTGTTTGTTACCATTTTCAGCGCGCTATTGCATTGCCGCTGCCGTGGCGTGGCATGTCGCGCAGGCTGGTTGCAACATTGCGCACGGTACGCAGTGCGCCAGCACATGCAATGAACGCGGCCGCGCGACGTGCACGCATGCGACGCGCCGAACCGGCAATCGGCAATCGGCTGCTATATTTGTCTGTATGGTGCGACATTTGACGGATCTGTAGCAATGTTGATGACGCGCACGCCGCACACCGCACACCACACGCCGCAAATTGTCCATGTTGCTGTGTCAGTCAGTAGACAGTAGACAGTTGGCGTGCCAGTTGGTCTCCTCATGCCGGGCAGTCAGTCGTCTGTCAGGCAGCCATCAAAGAGCGACTGACATGCAGCATGCGGCTTGCCGGTGCAAGAATGCGCGCTTGTGTATGGTGTGGCAGCTTAAGCTACGCATTTGTATTCGCATGCATATAAGCGATTAATGCTTAGATTACTGCCGCAACACTCTGCCTCCGTTGCCTGCAGTTGCTGATGGTGTCGGTGGCGCTGCTGTAACTCCACACACATTTATAGCATTCCAAAGTTAGTTGGTATGCGCATTTGCCTACTTATGTGGCGCATGCGCTGGCAACTGTCTAACCTAAAAGCGCTGCTACTTTTTCTGTAATTATCATAGCTTAAGTTTATTTATTTATTATCACAAGCTGAACTAGTTTTTGTGCATTCCTCTGGTTTAAGGTGTTCTCCAAGTTTTTTCTTTTACCACCGAGTGTATATAAGTATGAAATCCAGCGCTTCGTAAAGGCAATCTAAACAAAAAAAAAAAAAACAGAAAAAAAACAAGAAGAATAATGGAAAAGCAGCATTATTTATGCTTTAGGTTGTGCAGTTGAAATTCGTAATACTATTCCACCACATTGCAGACCCAAATCGCAGTTTCAGTTCTTACAGAGCCCCTAGCTGTACTATTATAAGTATAAAGGTGCTACGAGTATAATGGACCTCAGCACCAAACACTTTCAATATTTCCTTAACTCTTGACTACTAGACTACCAGAACTACCAGGTTGAAAAGTTCACCACCTTTACAAAGTTCGGGAATTCTTATCCTACCCTTAGAAAAGTGTTAAGCTGCAGAAAATTACTTTATATAATAGTAGTCGCTCCCAGGAGCCAGTTGGAAGTGTGCGAGAGTCTTTTAAAAACTGCTTTAGTCTTCTAACCTTTCTGAGAGTGTTAGATGTTTCATAAACAAGTACTTTTTGAGGGTTCCATCAGGCATTTTCGGAGTATTGGCTACTTTATAACTCAACGTTTTTAAAAAGAACGCTACAACCTCTATCCAAGTGGAAGAACAACCATATATATCTATTTATACCAGCAGATGTTCATTAGCCGGTGGTCTTACGACAACTAAGGATTATTTCTGTTAACTTGCTCTGTGAGAAGTCTCATCGAGCTGCCAATTGCAGTGTTAGCTTATTTTCGAGTAACATTTCTTCACGAATGCTACAAGTTTCGAATTAGTACATAGCGAACAGGTAGGCCACTTTTGTGGACTAATGCATTTGCTGCATAAAATTACTTCCAGAAAGGATTGGAATATCAATAGGTGAGATAAGAGCTCACCGTTTTGAATTTCCATCAGTATTACTTTGAAGTCTACGTTTAGGATCACCATGGTTCTTTTTTATGTATGACCCTAAATAGCTGCCATAATATATATTAAAATACCTCTACAACGGCCTTATCAAACACAGTTAGTTTCGATATAAAAAACTAGGGTTGTATATCATCCGAAGTAAAGAAGAAGAATTCTATTTAAGCAGAGCTCTGTACTGATGCTTTCTGATTCTGAAAAAATTGGTCAAATCTCCAATGAATTAATAACTATAACCCCAACTTCGCCATCAACCATAAAAATTCGATTGAAAGCCACGGCATACCTCTTTGAATATTCGTTACGAAGCTTGGTTGATAAAATATTGATTGTTTGTTGATAAAATTTTAACCCGCAGACAATGCAACGTAATAATATTGCCTCGGACGTTGCATACTTTTAGGGTTAGTTTCGCGTGTTAAAAGGGAAAGGTGAAGCTGAAATTTTTATTTATGACCTTTTTTTGGTGGTAAAACTATAGTTCTATCAACTGACTTGATTTCACTAACAAAGATTTTGGTGAATGGTTAACATCATATTAAAGTTAAAACTTTTGTGTCAGTTGTATCGTTTACAACTAAAAGAAGGCTTACAACTCAACTCGATGCTTCCGACCTTAGGAAAATTCATATTAATGTAAATAGTAACGTAAGGAGTTGATCGTGGCATCGCTTGCTGAAACCGAATCGAAAACCTCCATGTCCACCTGTCAGCTACCGCTGCAGATTTTGACTCAGATACGAAAATAATCCAACCATTTTCACAGTCACTGTTAGTGCCATTAACTCAAAGGGCATGATATCCACCATAATATTGGCTAGTGTTCGGCTCTTTTACATATCAGGCATAGGACCTTTGGACACCGTCAGCTAGAAACACATTTCAGATAAAAGCATACAAACTAGTCGGAATATATACCAGTTTAGTTTCTTGTGCTGCCATCAGACTGATACTTATTCTAAAACAAGTTTTCTAAACCAGTTTTCTTGTGTTTTTGCGCCGTAATTGAAGTTGAATGTTTGGTCTATTTTTAGGCAATTGACAATTCGTATGACTCTCGTTGGGAACCTGTTAATTGTATGGAAGAAAGTTGGTTGCCTAATTAGTTAGGGTTGTGGTTCATGCTAGTCATAATATAGTGAATTTAACTACAAAATATATAAGCAGACATAGCTTAAAGTAGCTGGTATACTTTACAATCCGCTATATATAATATTATCAGATTTGCGAAATTTTGTGCCATTACCTCTACTAACTTATCACAATAACAGAAATAACAGAAAGAAAAAAGTACCAAAAAGTGGTTTTTTTAACTACTTATTTCCCCCACTGCCAATAAAATTTAAACGCCTTTGCTTTATTTGCATTTATTTATTAATTGGAATGAACGTTAACAAAGCTAACTGTAGTAGACTAACAAGTGCTGAATGGAATTTATTGTTTTTCAAATAAAAATTTATGCAAATTTCCGGTGATTTCACTGCTACAGTTTTTGTGTTTATAAATATTTATAGTGCTTATCATAAATTTCTTCTATTTTTAACTCGTTCTGATCTCAAATTTATACGAATTTGAATAAATACGACAATACTTTGTTAAAAGTGTAATAAACGAAGCGTGTCGCAGCGAGTAGGCGATATGCAAAGTAAGCTCTAGCTGTTGATGATAAAGATTTTTATGACACTGCTTAAGCGGTAATAAAATCAAATTGAGACTGGATTTCTATGCTTAGTAAACAAATAATGCTTAAACTATATATATATATTTTTTTAACTGAATGGTCAACTGAAGTTTTGTATTACTCAATGTTTTATAAATAAAATGGTCAATTTAATGAGGGGCATCACTGGCTTAAGCAAGGCTGCTGTGGCTATGACTATACAAGAGAGCGTTGAGAGAGCGTACACCAAAACAAGTTGTTCTTTTATAGTCGACTTTTTCCGCTCAAATTGAGGTATCTAGAAAAGAAACATATCTTCAATAAAAAAAAAAAATATGCACCTCGCAATTGTGCACGCGCCAGCGAACATATTAACACCAGATTGCTATGCAAGTGCTCCCAGTCTGTTTGAACAGCTGATATGGTGTGTTCGAATCGCTACTCACTAGTACTTAGCGAATCGAAACAGCTAAACTCTATTCCGCACTGTACCTCGTTGGCTATCTTAACACTACAACCATTGATATTTCTGGGCCATACGATTCCTTGGGTTTAAATAGATAAGAGTGAAGCTGGACCACAGCCGCTCTCATTATTTAGTTGAAAAGCTGAAATGAGGTTCACCTACACAGCCTATTCAAAAAGTCGTGTATTCAAAAGCAAGCAAGCTGGAGGAAGCAGCAAATGCATGGACTTCTGTTTTGATATGGTTATCACCTTAGAACAAAACAAGAAATCGAAAAACCCTTGAGCCTTTGATTAGTATTCCGAAAATATCTATATTTTGAATATAGAGTTTCCCTGAAAAGTGTGGATCTGCTAAACTGGAAAAGATTTTGATTTAACGGAATGTTTTTAGACGTTACCAGTAAACGAATACATAAGGAAATCTGTAAATATATATATATATACACTAAATTAGAAACTCACTTTCTTAACCAGTTGGTAATACAAAGGTCGTCGTTCTGAAATAATATAAAATCTTATAGGACTCTCGTTTTCCCCGCTCTAATTTTGATGGTATTGATGGTTGTAGGTCTAAATTCATCCAAACAGATCATGACTGGTGATAGCAGGAGGAAAAGGAAGGACTTCTAGATAGACTAAATGGAATTGCGTTTGAAATACTTGCAACATCGAATAATTGCTAACTATTGAAAGGCAGTAACGATTAGCGCTCGGTCGAAGGATTTATACTGCCCATAAAGCAGAGAACAACAAACGAAGCCGAATACTTCACGAGCGCAAGGCAACGTTAGTGTTCCGAATGATAACTCGTGGACTTCCAATAAGTTATATATGTCTCATAAATCGTCGAAAGTACCTTGATGACGTTTTTTGGGGAGAATAAATGCAACGAATCGAACTTTTAATTTATTAAGTGAGTATTGGCTTATGCGTCTCTGGTTGCACAGTGGGTTTGCGGTGAAGGTTTTGAACCAAATATACATTGAGTATAATTTTTTAGGGAATATTTTTACAACTGATGCAAAGCACTGATTCATGTAGACATAAATCTACAGGGTAACATTTTTTGAGTCGCTACTATATGTTGCATGAGTGAAATATACATTCCACTCTAGTTTAGTTCATGTCTTAAACTTGCAACATGGATTTTAATAACCATGAAGTGCAGCCAATTATATTGTATGCTATATATGTATGTTCTTATCACCTGGGCGTGCAGTTCAGCTCATGAGAGAATCAGTTGCAATTATAAATGGTTTAACAAAAGTACAAAAACAAAATCGGAACAATTGATTCTGTTTTAATTTTGAAGGAGTAAAATCTTTAAACAACAAAAAGAAAGCAAAAAAAACATCATAAATATTAATATAAATTCTAAAACACCCAACTGAGGTATGCGAAAATTTATAGCAATATAATGAACTGTATATTGTTGCAAATTCGTTGCAGCTGGCTGTGGCAGACGACACGCACACAACAATAGCTACGCTGCTATGTGAAACGAAATGAAATGTTTATTTGTTACTTTCCTTTCAAAAGTAACCATGTGTGCGCGTGTGTGCGAACACATTTGAAAAGCATTGATTATTTTCACTTTCAACAAATGTCACAACACTTAATGCAGGCGATAATTTATGAGCGACGCGCAATGTGTGCATTTATATATGGTACCTACAAATGCACGCGTGTGAGAGTCTAAACAAAAATAGGTACTTGCACTGCATGTTGCATGCCACAATGTCTAAAAGAGCAGCGGTTGTATTTGTTATTGTTGTTTTTTGCTTTGTTGGCAAGCACATAAACATTAATCAATAAATTTGTTCGAGTGACAACGGTCGGCAACAAAAACAACAACAATGAAGATTTTATGTATGCGCAGTACTCGCATGTTGCAAGCTAATAACAGAGTACATGCCACAGAGCAGTGCGAAATGAAGAAAGTAGACGGATGAAAAACACAAGTAAAAGTACCAATAAAAGCGAAAAAAAAACCGCAAAAAAGTACAACAGCAAAAAAATAAAAATTTACAACAACAACAACAACAATGCAACTAAAAAATACAACAATATAAAAATAAAAATTTACAGCAACTAGAGCAAAAAATACAGCAAGAAAATACAACAACATTAAAATGAAAATTTACAACAACAACAACAACAATAAAAATAAAAACAAAAAAATTCATATTATTATAACAAAAACCTGATATGGCATAAATTGCAACAACAATAAAAAAAACTATCGTGCAACAAGAAAATAGCAACAAAAATAACAGCTTATTGCCACAACAACAAATAAAAACTTGAAAAAAATTACATTATGCTTATTAATCTGCTTTTGTTGTAAAATATTATATTTAAAATCGCAAATTTCTTTTCACATTTCCACCCTTCTCATGCTTGCAACATGCATTTATTTGTATATACTTGAACAACCCTACCACTTTTTGTTACTCCATTCACTCAAGCATACACTTAGTATAGTTCACAAAGTCAATGTGGTGTTACAAATCTGCAACAATAACAACAAACACGCTTAAATGATAATGTTGCAACAAGGTACAATTTATGTGAACATAAATGGTAACAAACCCATAAGTCAAAATAATATTAATGTTTCGGCATTGTTGTTGCCATTGCTTTGTTGCACGACCATTGAGGTCCTGGCGTGCCTTTGGTTAGCGTGTAGATGACAGCGAACAATGTGCGCACTCGATAAGTGTTAATGAGCTAACGAATAGTTGTTATGTCCCTTTAGACATTAGTGCCAAAATAATACAGTGAATGCGATAAATAATTGATGTGTGTATGTGTGTGTGTGTGTGTGTGTTTGAGAGCCTCCTCTCAACGCACATTTAGCGCCCTCTTTGTTGTCACAACGAAAGTCAATGATGTGGAGCGCTCGGACAATGGAACATGGTATGTGGCAACAAAAACACACATTTGTGAGCAAAGATATATATTTGTGCGTAGACATTTGTTAATATTTGTATTTTTACAAAGTGATAAATAAAGTGTTATTTCATTTGCGCAACATCCAGGTAGTTCATATAAAAAGGCATCAGCAGTGATATATCATGCATAAGTAAATCCCACAAGTACTGCCCATTTTTCGAGCACTGCTATCCAAATGCGACTATTTTATATATATGCCTACGTACATATGCCACATGACAGCTGCATAATGTTGAATTGCGCACTTAGACTTGCGCCAAATGTAGCTGTGGCCTGTTGCAACAAATCGGTTCATTTGCGTATGTTTTGTAGTACGATATTTTATTTCAGAAGGTGCACCATTTAACGGTCTAACTCTTATTGGATTTTTTAAAATTAATTTTGTTGTTGTAATCTTCTTGCGCCAATACCTTATTGAACTTGGTTCAGACAAAGCAACTTTATAAAGCAACAGCAAGTTTATAGAAAAGAGAGTGAAGAGGAAAAGGTGTCAGAACTGCGCTTTGATATTCCTTCTCATTTTGAAAATCTTCGAATGTTGTGCTGAATTTTAAGAGATTACTTACAAACAGAGAGGAACTGAAGTATAAAATGAAACTATTATAACATATTATATAAAACGGTTTGAGTTTGAAAATAGCACAGAGTGGCTTACTGACTGTGAAGGCCAACATTTGTTTTACCAAACAAAAAAAAAAAAAAAAAAAAAAAAAAAAAAAAAAAACTCGAGAAATTAACATATATTATTCTGTAAGCATAAATTTATAGTATTGAAGTTATTTACTTTTAATTTATTTTAGAGACTTTATGCTTTAGAGACATACACTAAATGATATCAATTTAGTGTATCACTCAAATCAATTTCAATTTCAAATTTAAAAGCTCTTTGACACTTGCATATACTGACAAGACAGATCGCTAGCAACATTAATGTTCTGATATGTTAACTTACGCAACCAACAGTCGAACATGTTTGTTCTGCTATTAACATTGTGCCGAGTGTTGTTACATTAGAAGCCTTGTCAGATACTCTGTTTCTAGCAGTAGTTAAAGTGTATGCCAATTGTAACCAATATGATAGTAGAAAAATAACTAATTTGAAAATGTTTACGATTAACAGGTCGGCGATTCTATTATTAGTCAAATGAGTGTCAAGGCTAAATCCCGCCAGCGCTAAAAGTCGGCTCTCTGAAGCTGTTAGACAATTAACGCTGCTACGAACTTGAAGAGCTTGAGCGAAAGTGACAACAAGATGGAAAAAATGAAGCGCTTAGGCATTGAAAATTTGATCCAATACACAGCTATTGACAGTAATGACGCTATTGATGAGTACATCAAATTTCAAGTTGAACTTTTACTTTCTTAAAGCGATGCTTTGCATCAGCTTGGAGTATCACTGCATAAGAGTTTTAGTTAAGAACTCTTGGAATATTATTCAGGTCGCCGGTCACATAGATATAGAAGAGGCAATAAATATAATGCTGGTTCGCTTCATTGTTGCAGCAAATGAAATGGTCAGGATTGTTCAACTGCTTTAAAGGTTGTTTACAGCAATATAGGCATAAGCTGTTCCTAAGACCTTAAGCCGCCGCCAGGACAGGTTGTTTAGTACAATTACTTTTAATAGAGCGTATGGTGGATAAACAAAAAACCTATTACTATTAGGATACTTAGTAAAATTTGGAAGAATGTTGGTGTTTGCGTTGTGGATGGCAATCGCCTTTATGCCGATTGAAACCAAATATATTAAACGCTGTCAAATGTTTCAATCTAAAAGAAAAGTAAGTCGTCTTTCTACCCGCGCTTTTAACCAAATAGCAAAATATGGAATAATTTTTTATTAACAGGTTAATTGAAAGCGAAAAGGTAGAGTTTTTCGTGTAAGATCAAATTTGGAAATGTTATAAAAAAAACTTATAATTTGATTTATGTGAGAAAAAGCATTTGACAAGCGTGAGAAATCCAAGTGTAAGGAGTATCAAAGTGTGAATGCTTTCCTTACTTCGGCATTACTTTTACCTGCTTTTACTACTTTTACCTGCTTTGACACTTCGTTTGGGGAAACTTGTCAATGTTTGACGAAACTGCCGTACATTTATCAATATTAAACTACCAACAACAAATACCAACATCAAATTAATAAAAGCTTTCGCCATTTAGGCCAACACTTGCAACAGTAAAGTGCAAATAAACACACACACACACACAGACACAGGCACACCAACACGTATAAAAAGTAAATCCCGGCGAATAGCCAAAACTTCTACTTGTTGCGCGCAATTTAGTGAAACAGTCAATTTGTTTTGCCCCAAGATGGTGCAAGTGGCAAGTGAACGCTAATGGCATCAAACAGCCGCACAATTTATCACCTTCACCAGGCCAACAACAAGCAGCAAGCAACAACTAAATATTTACCAGCAAGCGAAAACAACAGTAAAGGAACGCCAACTTCTGCTGCTTCATTGTTGTTGCAGCATGTTGTTTGACGCTGCTGCTGCTGCTGTTGTTGTTGCGCAGCACATTTCGAAGGTGGCATGTGGCAATGTGACCGCACAGCGTGTAGTTGCCTTAATTACTGCGCAACCCTTCTATGTGCATACATGCAATGTGGCAAGTTGTATGAATGCGGCGGCAACATTGCTGCCGGAGGTGTTGCACTTGACACTGCAATTGACGCGAAAAGCAAGCAAACACAAACAAGTAAGCGGCATAAAAGAAATTAAGAAAGAAGAAACAAAAAAAAAAAAACAAAAACAAAAAAGTGTTGACTCCAAGTGCCCAACGTTATGTTGCACGCACAATGCGTGCGGTGTTTTACTGTTAGATGAAGTTTGGCGAACAGCTGCAGGCAGTGCAGCAACAATTGCTATGCGCCACTTGCGCTTGCTGCCGTTGATGTTGTGTTGCAAGCGCTGCGTTGCGCATGTTGCAAATGCCACAAAACATTTAACCAAAATTGCCGCAATTGCGCTTTTCTCACAAAATGCATGCGCCATGCCACATGCAGCCGCTGAGCGCTGAACTGACCAACATTGACATTACCATTTCTGCCCTTGACAGCATGGCAAGAGCAACATTAGCACGCACACCAACACACACACACATAGCCGCCGGCAGCAACGCTAGCATTCTATTGCAACATCTATCGATTACCATTCACATGGCAACGCTGGCAAACAAATAAATCATTGAGGTGGTAATTTACGAGTGCGACATTTATGGGCTGTGGCAACTTGACTACAATTGCACATACACATGCGCAACGTGCGTGTGTGTCGCCATTACGCGTTGCGTATTTCACGCTTTCGCTATTGCGCTGTGCTGCCGCTGGCTTATATTGCAACACGCATTTGTGCAAAGTGCAGTGCAGCGGCGACTTTTTGTTGCCGCCAATTTTGCCTCGAGTTGGGCGAAATGAGACATAGAATGTGTTGTTGCCTTAAAAGTGTATTGATTGACAGGTCAGCGTCGGACTTATTAATATGATTTATGTGATTGGCCTCTCGGCACTCGTGTCGCATATATAAAGCGACTACCAATAGTTCTGCTTAAGCCTAATAGAAGGCCTTATATAATTTACGCAGACCGTGGTAGTGCCCTAGGTGGCAGCCAGATACAGTTAATGAAGCAAGTGGCACTTTCATCCATAGTTACTTGCAGGAGACATTGTAAAGAGGTTAAACATTTTTAAACTGCTGAGTTGTTGTGGGTCAGTAGAGGTCGCATTTTTCAGTAGAAGTCGGGGTAGCAATAAACTTCTGTTGTGAGTTGCATTCGATATTTAATATTCGCTGGTATGGTGGCATCACGGGAAATTAAGTTTTCACTTTATGACACGATAATATCTTCACATTATTTCATAGCGACATCTGTTATAAGGTCTAGTAAAAAGAAATCCATTATTTTTGCATTTAAATGAAGGTTTATTTACCCTAGTTGAAATTATCCGATCTAGTTCAAATATACACCGTTTCGTTCAATAACTTATTGTCATTTGGAAGGTAATTTCATTATGCCACTCCCATAGGGAGGGACCCTCGTCCCTATTGACAAAAAACTGAGGCGAGTTTTTCACCAGCAAATTCACTCGCTATAGACAGGAACAGTAAGTGACGACCTCACAGTGCGAGGTCCGGACTATAAGTTGAATGCATAAGAACCACCCAACCAGAATCACAGAGCTTCGGGCGTATCACCATCGATGGGTTTGGCTTGGCGTTGTGCTGATGGAGCCCAATTCCCCTCCTATTCGCCAAAGCTGGTCTCTTCTGCGCAGCCGGACCTTCAGACGGTCCAACTGTTGACAGTACAGGTCCAAATTAAGAGTTTGACTATATGAGGAGCAGCTCATAGTAGATGTATCCCTGTTAATACCATCAAACACATAGCAAACCCTGCCTGCACATCAATCCCTGACTTGGCCACCATTTGCGCCGGCTCACCGAATTTTTACCTTCGCCGTTTACGTTTCGCCGATTCAACAGCGATTTGCAAAAGGAAATTCGGTCCAACTAGCACGAGCTTCTTTTGTATGCAGCCTTAATTAAATGGTTCCAAGCGGTTTTTCGTGTTGTGTTTAGCTTCTGGGCAATCGAAACCGTGCTTCACGATGGTCCGTCTAGACGATTTCCTGCGACCTACATTATTTTAACCCTTATTAATCGATAATTTGCCTTCTAGAGCGTGGTGCATCTTCGATCTCAAAATTACCGGATTGCGTGTGATCGGCTGTTATAGTATCAGAACCATAAATACTGTACACATTTTCAGCCGCCTGTCTAACATTTTCACCTTTATCGAAGAAAAATTGTAAATTATTGAAAATGTTCTTATTACTCTTGTACAACTTCGAGGCGTGTTGAAACAATGCTGGTCCAGCAATCATAAAATTGCCTAAAAGCGCTTTTTAGCTCGAAGTCTTATCTTTCTAATGATGTATAGTGTAATCCGATCGTACTTATAAAACAGTCTACGGCCTTAAATCAATCTAACAGACAAAGTAAAGGACATTCGAACTGACTTGCGAAGACCATTTTTGATTGACTTTTGATTTTTAACTCTTCTTCCTTCGGGTTTCAAAAACCCAAATTCCAAGCAATATTCAACTCTAACAAAAAGTTTTCCAAAAAAAAGGCATCAAATGGAAAAACTGTGCGAAGGGCCGTGGCGGTTCGAGCAAATTATAAAGGCACCGTCTTCCCGTGATATCAGAAATAAGTCTCTGATTCATAGCCTAAGCCACTGTCATTTGAGATGCCATAGAATAGACAAACATTCTCTGGCCGTAAAATCGACGAATTTAGCCCTTGAAATAAGGACCTCTATGGGATCTTTATAAGGATCGGTAAAAAATTGCTTTCTATTAAAATGACCCCCAATTAAAGAGTAAAGGCACATGTATTTCAAAATGGTTAAGGCGATTAACTGTCAAAGGCCCAACAGGATGTGAGTAGTGTTATAGGTATGACTAGTACATTAAGGTTCGAGTTATCAAAATATAATAGAGAGGTTGAAATGTGGTATAAATTTCAACCGCGATGGGCATCTTGAAATTTTAAAATGATTTCTAACCTCTATACCATACAAATTCGCCATTAACAATTACACAAGATCTTCAATTCTTGCAATAACTGTTCACCTACTCATCATCATCATCTCACGTCTTTGAAATAAAATCATTTAGAGCATTTCTTAATGACACTCAGATCTCTTATGGCAGAAAAAGCGCAAGAAATCCCGACACAATTTAGCCATCGCCAGTCGGTCGCGACAAGTAAACTGTCGCATGCGACAAATGCAACATCACACTAAAAGGCATGCGGCAAACGCGCACACATGCGCACTCAACGGCCAGCGGCCAGCGGCTGCAAAAGCAACAACAACACATTTTTAGTGGCAACAACAATGCTTGGTGGCAACCAAAAAAAGCCACCACGACGCGCCATCGCCAAATGACATTTGACGTGACAGTAATCAACAACGTGTCAAAATAAAATAACTGTCAGTTTAAATATGGCGGACGCGGCGCAAAGCAATGCGCGTTGATGCCCGCCCGGCGGCAAGCAATGAGACTATGTGTTGCATGCACACGCAATGGAAAGCGAGCAGTGCAAATACAACGAAGTCAAATGAAAGAAACGCAATGAAATGGGGGGAAAATCGATTGGCAGCAACACGCAACAGCAACAACAACGAGAGCAACAGCAAAATGCATATAGCTGTTGTTGTAAGATATATATATATATATAACGGCAAGTAATAATGGCATTATCAGCGGCAAACAAAACGCCAGCAATGAACGCTATAAAAATCGTTGGCAGTGTTGTTGTTGTTGCTGTTGTTGCTGCTGACACTACTGACGCTTCAAACGAAAAGTGTGAGAAAATAATTTGCCACAGGCGTTTTGCTACCATTTGGATGTGTCGTTAGCCAAATGACCAAACTGAGCCCGGCCTGGCCGCACAGTTATGCGCAACGTTGCTGCAACATATGCGTGCCACCGTCGCTTTGTTGCAGGCGGACGATATTTTCTCCTTGTTGCCAGCAAACTATTCAAATGCAGCATTCGACAATATTTGCGAGCACAATGTTGCGAGTAATTGCAGCTTAGTGGCGTTGAATGTGGCGGGCACACACACACACACACGCACATGCACATAAATGCAAGCATGCAAAAGTGCTTGTGGCGCGCAGAATGGGAGCACTAGGAAACTGCATGTAAAGCTTAGAGGAAAATATGAAGGCAGCCAATGTTGCATGCAATGCGTGTGTGTGCGTTGTTGTAGCATGCGTAAGCACGTACAACGCGGCATTTGTCAATGTCAGTTGCGTGGCATAACCCAACGACTGGCATCGCTAGCACCAGCTCCAGCATAGTTAAGAGCTGATTGCCACTTGCTCACTCGGTAGCCCTCTCTGCTCCTCGCCGGGTTGGCGAAAGGTCATTTACATTGTGATTGGTTGCTTTTATTTTGCGCATGCCGCGGCTGTTGTGTGGCATGCTTATTGTTGCGCTAATCCGCTAACGTGTTTCGCATGCAATTTTCATGCCGGTATGCGCATGCGCGCGCCCATGTGTGTGTGTGTGTGTGTGTGTGTGCAACAAATGAATGAAAGCCAGCATGAATGAATATTGCCCGCGTCCACCCTCATTCATGCAGCGCATTTGCCACGTTTCTGTTTCTGTTTTTGCTTTTGCTTTTTAGTTTGTTGTGCATTGTTTGCTTGCAGCGTTGCAAGTTGCATATTTTGCCACTATTTTTTAAGCTGCGTAATGTGAAACGCATACTTAAGTTGCGGATTAGGCAGATTTACAATCGCTTTTTGTGCCACAGCAGTGTGGCAGGAAATGGAGCGCGAAATTTGTGCAACACAGCGCTGTGTGAAGAATGTAAGGGATTTAAAGTCCATGTGAGTGGCATGATCAATGAGGCAGGCGTGATTGGGGCTTGAGAAACACAAAGCCTGGGTCAGCTTGAACGAAAACGAAATTAAAGGCAGCGAGTTTCGTTGGCTCATATAGATTAGGGGCAGGCGATCTTTCTGCTGCGGTTAAAAGGCAGACAAAATCAAATTAAAATGCCTTCTTTGGACTCCAACTTGGTTAAGTTATCAAAAAATTTCATTTTACCCGAGTGGGGCTCACGCGTTTGCTAATAGAACCGAAACTTCGTGATTTCCAACTCCGATCAAAGCAGTACCTAACCTAGTACACCCTTTCTCTGGTTTTTAGCCTAACATGATACTTCTCTGAAAGCAGTTCGGTTCCAAGATTGAGCAAACATTCTGTTGCAGATAACGTTGTACGCCTGAAAGATGCGATACACATAAAAGACCCAGCGAATACACCAACAGTGTTCTACCAAACAAAGCCAGAAAGCTTTCGCAACAGAGAATTGGTAGAAACATGAAAATCACACTAGCCTTTATGCAAAATTTTTCTTTCAGTGTCTGAGGTCAGGACAGAGAAGAGGACAGATAAAGCCAGAGACGGTTGACGACCTTGGAATGACTGCGACGACTCGTCAAGAAAGGGTAAACCTGAAACCTCAACTCCAGTGTTGCATGAAGCTTCTCTCCCTCCTCATTAGCCCCATTCACAGCATATTGGCTCAAAAATTGCCTTAAGTGATGAGCTGATTTTTCGGCTTGATTGATATCAATGAGATAGAACGAATTCACAAGAGGGGATTTTATTTACAGCAGAACTATACTATGACATCTATGTGCTCAATATCTTAATATCTTAATTTAGACTATCGGTTAGAGTCAGCCTAGTTTAATACAGATTGAATAGCATATGCTTATTTAAGAGATAAGTTGTGGGTTCTCGGGTTACTACGGTCCGTTTCAAACGGTGATATAAGAAAGAAATAACATCAAATCTACATCTTATTTTAAGTATCATCTTTGGCTTAGCAGAATACTTTGAAAGCTGTTATTGGGGTTCGGCTACTGATCACTTTTTTATAACATATCCTAACCTACAAAAAAAGTTAAAGTTCTTAGTTCAACGACTTGTTTTTAAGCAACCTCGACGAACTTAGATCTACTACAGATCTTTCACTTAGATCTTTTTGATTTTATCTGGTCCACTGTCTTCTCAGCCTATGATGACTTTATGGGGTAGAAAAAAATACAACTTAAAGTCAGACAAGGCCTGTTTATAAAGAACTAAAGAACTTCGAAGAAGAAGAGAGAACTAAGGAAACGAGGTTTTACTTATCAAACGCAAAATAGGTCCTCATTACCTCGAGGCTGGATTAACTATACACCAATTTCAAAAGAATACAAATTAACCAAGCCTTACGTGACCAAGCACAAAATGTTCCAATGATATTACACTTCGAAACAAAGGTGGTTGAAATAAATCGACTGGTCGATCTATTTGAGCGCTTGTCTAAAAAAATGTAATATCTGAGGAATGTTTATATTTTTGACTGGATCGGCAACAGAGAGTTTAAATTCTCTCTCTAGGAACACAGCCTATTCTAGTTTATGATTGCGCGAACGGAAACGAAGACAGCATTCGATAGGGCGGCTGCCGAACTGGTCCAGGGAGGGATTTGGAGAATGATTTCTAACCTTAAGGCATCGGAACATGTGGATACTAAGAGAAAATGAAGGGATTAGTTGTACGAGCTTTATGCCAACACAGCTCAGTGAAGTAAAGCTACAGCGGTGAAGAGTAGGAGAGTCAAACTCTGAACGTATTAAGATGAAAATAATTGGTAGTGAAGGAAATTGAAGGTTTCTTATATCCGAAAAAGCTGAAGTAAAGACGGCAGGATACCATTGAATTTTTCGAAGAGGCACAAAGTTGTGGTGCGAAGTATTTAGTGAGTACTAAGTTCGAATCGGCGGCAGTTCCAAAGGAACAGATGAAGCACTTGTAGAATTGATGAGATCGAAGAGTGTTTAGGGGAATTTTTCATATAGAAAAATACTAACTCCCTCCGCTTATTTGGTTTATCGAATAACTTGAGAAATACTATTCGAAATGGGCAGCCACTTTGAAGGTTTTAACCGAAAACTATGCATCAGGTACAGACAATCTCAATTACTATGGCTTAAGCAACTCTCCAACTAATTATATTTGTTAAATATATGCTTATCAATGCCATTGCTTAGTATAATATTAAACTTTGACCACTTTAGCCTTTAGCACCTTTGTAATAAATTCATTATAAGCTACATAGCAACACCATTTACCCCAGATGCTGCTCCATAGCCAACAATCGTTGGCAATGGTAAAGATTGCTGACATTATCGCAACATCTGCGACACGTGTAATTTTTAATATTGATTCGATCAAGCGAGGCAAGGCCTCAAGTGCCAGCATGATCACCACACAGCATGATTAGAATAAAATGAAAAAAATCTCTACAAAGACCATAGCAAAAATAAATATGAAGAAAAACACACTTGCAACGAAATATTTGCATTTGCCAGCGGTTTACCTTCACCAACAACAACAACAACAACAAAGCTTAAGTACACCGCCAACATATTTGTTGGCTTATGACTACCGCTGTGCGGCGCATGCGCGCAATAAATTTGTAAACTTTTGTTAGATATGAAAATTAGCAGCAGCTGCCGGTGCTGAACCACTTACATACACGTCGCAGTGAGTAGAGAGATATACCACTGATTAGCGCATACAGATGAAGTGCTAAAAAGGAATTAACGCAGGTCGGTGAGTCGTGGAAGGAGAGCGGCGTGCAGGCAATTGCCACAATGCCTAGAAAGCTGCCAACAATTGTGGCGCAGTTGGAGCGGCTGAATTGAAATGGTTTTCGCACCAACGGCGACCGCATAAATCGTTGTCGATAGTGTTGAATTTACTACAAATAACTCTAGAGAGATCTGGAAATACAAACACATACACACATATATGACAGACACACAACCTTTTGTAGTTGTGAAATGCATTTGCAAGGCAATGGCAGCGAATTGTACAAATCAGTTAGATCCAATCAGATGGACACCTGCCTACGCGTGGAGCCTATTTGAAGCGACTCGCTAACGATTGTTGGTTTGCTTTTAGGCTGTGGGTGCGCCGGATGCCGGAGAGTGTGAGCGGAGCGCAGCTGAACAGTGTTTGATTTTTAGAACTTAAGCCCAAACAAATTGTATGTTTGGTAAAAGATGGAGATTTTGACAACAAATATCTCCATTTAAGCCACCGAAATTTTGGGTGGCTTCCGGCGACTTCCGGATATTTCACGAGGTGTTGGGATAAGAAATATCGCAATATAGGTTTATTGTTTCAACAAAAATTGGTTTAAGTTTGTTTTTGCACTCCAAATTGATTCCGGAGGAACCGATTTAAATGGGAAACTGGTCGACTATTCCATAAACAGAAACGAGCGCTTTTTTTTATTAACGAACACTTTTTAATTTTTTTGTTAAGGTTCTAGTCCTTTTTTTATATGTCATATTGTAGCACTCCACCTGAATCCAAAAAAAATTTAAAGCAGATCTGAGAAATGAATATCCCGCCCTTTATACCTCAACTCGAAAATACATATGGCTAATGATCATAATTATTGAAAAGTATTAGCTAGAAAACTCAGAACAAATGCTGCGGTTTTATCGGTCAAGATCAACGGAACGATCGGTGTTCGATCACCAATGTGTCGAATTCCTGAATGGCGCTTTCGTATTTCGCTATCTCTCTCTCTCAAGCCGCTCATAACAGCAATAAATACCGTTCGCTGGCGCAGACTAAACTCTACTCGCCACTCGCCATTCGCCACTCGTAACTCGTTGTAAGTATTTATGGACACTGATAGAAGCACAACAAGCCACTGATCGGTCTGTTATAGAAAATATTGCATGACGGTCGGGAATCGGTCATATACACGGCAGTGAGCTAGAAAAGCTTCAAAAATCTTTGTATGTTTTGCATCTAGTCTCTTTCTTGTGTCAATGACTCAATTTCGGTGATAAAGATTCAATGAGTTCTTAACTGATCTTAACATTTTCAGCCAGATTTCTAAAGAAGTAATAACTCAAACTTTTTCCTTCTGAATAGAGGGGCATATGAGAATGCATAGCGCTGGTTTCTTGGCCTCCATACCTTGCAACTTGAATAAAATATTGATCTCAAGATCTTATACGAACTCGATTACCTCTCGACAAGATCACTCGCTCAATCTCTGGCACTGTTCGGTTAGGTACAAAAGTCTTTGCTATCTTGCACCTTCGAACCACTGTGCACTAACGGTGGCGACGGCAACGGTAACTGCAAATGGGATTTCTAATGGAACGTCATTAACTATAAAAGTATGTTTTAAGTAGTACCCACAGCGTTGGTGTGGAAACCGAGCAGCAGATGCAACAGCGCAAACTGTACTACGAAGCAATGTTCGAAACTGAAATTGCTACGCTCGACTGTACCGGCGAAGTGTAGCTCTTTGAGCTATCAGCGCTTGGCCATCTTGCAACGCCTATGAGCTATGGCCATAATACGAGCTGATAGCTAGCGATAGCGCAGGCGAAAGAAATGCGATTGCGTATACACTTCGGTGGAGTTGTTGGCGTTGCTGATGATTTTCATACAATACTATTTTTCTAATAAAACGCACATTATCACACCAAAAGGATGCGATGGCGATGCGAGCGGCAGGCGTACAGCTGGTAAACCACTTATCGCGTACATATGTAGCAGCAAACTGCTGCGCGTACACATTTCGATTTGTTTCGACGACTAAGTGGCTAATAGACCTTTCTCCGCCACAGCGCGGTGAACGCGAATTGTTGCAAGCAGGCGCGACGTTGGCGGCAAGCAACGCGTACGTGATTTGTATTTAAATCGATAGCGATAAGAAGCTGCCGGCACTTGCATATACTTAAGTATGTGTGTGTGCCTGTGTGTATGTATGTATGTGTGTGTTTATGTATGTTGAGCGCCTGCGCGCTGTGTCTACGTCTTTATTGCGCTGCCCAAATGGCTGGCGTTGTGTATGTGTGCGCGCTGGTTACATGCTGCGGCACAGCTAGGCAGCGCACTTTGGCTTGCCCATATAACGGCATGATTTATTGCTAATAACGCTAACATAAATCTCGGGCGACTGAAAAGCGACGAGCGCGTTTGAAAACATTAGGAAATTGAAACGTACGCGCGCGCCAGTCAATACAATGCGCACAGGCAAGCGAACGCACGTGAACCGTTGATCTAGTTTGCTGTTGCATGGGCTGGTGCAACATGCAAACAAAAACAAAAAAAGGAGTGTAAGCAAAAAGTAAACCAAAGGCATATAAATAATAATTGTCAATAGCATTTGGCGCAAGCAAACAATGCGCCCTCATACTTGCCGCGCGCCACAATAAAAATTTGTATGGTGCTGCAACAGGCAGCATATTCATAGTAACAGTGTGCAGCGCGCGGTGCAACTACAATAAAAAATTGCACTTTTCACTGACATGTCAACATTTGATGTATTTTGCCTTAAATAATTGTGGAGTGAACAATATGCGGTCGTTGGGCTGCTGCGACAAAGGTGGCAGGCACCATGCAACATATACATACATACAAACATACTTATATATATATATGTTGCCCTGCACACAATAGTAGCGCATCTGCGACAAAACAGTGTTGCAAGCATGTTGTGGCAGCTTAGCTGCGGCAGACAGCCTGGCAGCAGCGTATATATTTACTCTTGCCACAACCGTCACTTCATAAAGCACTGTTGCCGTTTGACATTAACGACTTGAATGAATGCGCTACATCATTTGCAGTAAATCAAGTTGCGGAACTTGTGAATTTTATTGACGCGAGCGCATTGTTTTCTTTTTCCTTTCATTGCCACAAAATCGGTGTAAAATTTGTGTATATATTTTTGGCGAATAAACAACCAACAAAAAATTTGTAATAAAAACCGTTAGCCGCGATTATTGCGTTGTGTTATTCAAGCGCTATGGTAGTAGCCGTGATCTATTCATCCAAGACATGCACCACACATAATAATTTCGAAAGCAAACAAAAATAACTGCTACGTATTTGAAATCATACATTAATAGGTCTAACTGTCATAACGGTCATAAAGGTGACTGGCAGATCCATGTTTCTCCATTTTATTGCCAATTTTTTTTTTATTATCTCTTTTTCCTCATTTGATAATTCATTTAATTCCTTTCATGGCGTCTTCATTAGTAAATTCTCTTCTCTCCTTTTCAAACTAACCTTTTCCTATTCATTATTCTCACCTTACTGATTTGCTTTTTTGACTCTTATAACTTTTTCTTGTTGTTCTTCATGTAATTTTTTCTTTGTCATGCCATTTTCTTTTCTTTGACATCGTTTTCATCTATCTTGCTCTATCCTTTCCTATCCTATCCCATTTTCATGGATTTTTATTTCCTTTATATTTACTTTATTTTCCTTTCGTTAGCTTTCTCTTCATTTATCTTCCTTTTTCCCTTTCCTTTCCTTTCCTCTCCTTACTTTTCCCTTACTTTCCTTTCCTTACATTTACTTTACTTTTCTTTCCTTTCTTTTCCTTTAATTTCCTCTCCTTTCCTTTCCTTTCCTTTTCTTTCTTTTCCTTTAGTTTCTACGCCTTTCCTCTCCTTTCCTTTCCTTTTCTTTCCTTTCTTTTCCTTTAATTTCCTCTCCTTTCCTTTCCTTTCCTTTCCTCCCATTACTTTTTCTCCTTTCCTCTCCTCTCCATCCCTTTCCTTTTCTTTCTTTTCCTTTAGTTTCTACGCCTTTCCTCTCCTTTCCTTTCCTTTTCTTTCCTTTCCTTACTTTTCTTTCCTTTCCTTTCCTTTCCTTTCCTTTCCTTTCCTTTCCTTTCCATTACTTTTTCTCCTTTCTTCTCCTTTCCTTTCCTCTCCATCCCTTTCCTTTTCTTTCCTTACCTTTAGTTTCTACGCCTTTCCTCTCCTTTCCTTTCTTTTCCTTTTCTTTCCTTTCATTTCTTTCCTTTTTCTTTCACTTCATTTATTTATTCTTGTCCGTTCCTTTTCTTTACTTTACTATGCTTTCCTTGCCCCAACCAATATAAGCTTAGATCTAAACTGAGTTTACGTAATTCCAATATTTTGTTAAAGCGTCCATTGAAGTCTAAAATTTTTCCCTAATATCTGTTTTACGTGGAAACATTTTTAAAGCTTTGGCGCAAGTAAGGACTTCCAATACCTCTAAATAAGTTTCCACTGTACCCTCAACTGAATATTGTTTTCCAAGGAGGACCAGGTCAAAATATTTACAGAATAGTATGCAAGAGATATCTGGTCTCTTGATTGGGTCTGACATTACTATTCGCGCCTCCAAATAGAATAGTAAATGAATAAATGAAATCTTATGTTAACATCTCTCCAAAGAGTTATACTTTGACTCCTATAAGCATTGTTTGCTCTTTAACGCAGCACCTGTCAGCCAATCGAATGCGATCATCAGCAGTTAGTAGTGATCGTAGATTAAAATGATCATGTCAATATGCTTAAATTTTTTGCAATCTAATTCCAAAAGCTACGTCTGCAATATCATTTCATTTAATCATAAATCATAGCATACCGCGGGCATGACAGCAACCTTTGGTGCGATCAGTAGGCGCAGTGATCGTCTTAACACTCTATATGTGTATTGGTGGCTTTAAAATTTACTAATCTTCTATTTTTGCTCACCATGCACACGCTGCTGTTACAATTCGGCAAGCAGTGAATGGCGGAGTGGGCGGAGTAGGCGGCGTAGGTAATCAAGCATTTACGTTGATCACGCCGTTGCTCATCGATCATCTTTGGCCGCAAATGGTCACCAGCTGCGGACGAAAACAGATTGCATCAGTAGCGGGCGCAGCAGCGCGCATGACCATAAGCTGCTACAACTCACTCTCCGCTTGAGTTGGTCAGATGCGCTGTTGCTGCTGCTGTGATTGCTGCTGATCGTTGACCAAGTTGATCGTTTGGCGATCGCTGATCAGTGATCGGTAAACGATCAGCAACAGTGGCAAGCACAGCAGTTAAAGTGATAGTTTGTGCCATATGTGGCAACACCAAAAACTGCCTAAACGTTTGCTCGACTTGTGATTGTTGCCGTTGCATTAACAGCGTTGGTGTGTATGTACGCTGATCGCTACTGGCCACAAGCGCACAGTGATCACTGTGTGCGCTATTGAATGCACTCGGCCGCGTGTGATACGGCGAAGGCGGCACCGACTTTAGCGTATAAGGCGCGAACGCCAACAATCTAGTAAATTCGAAGTGATCTATGCGATCGTACGGTTATTGATTTTTTCTACTCGAACTTTTGCGTCTTTGACGCGCTTAACACGCCAATGCCATTTCTGTTGCACTGTGCGCGCGCGCTTTGTTGTTGCGTTAATTTTCTTAAGACATATTTATATGCCGTTTTTGTTGTTGTTTTGGCACATTTATTATATTAAATATCATCAGCGGCTTGCATTCGGTGCGCGCCCATCTATTTCTTTAATTTTTATTGAAAGCCCGCGTCTTCACTTCTCCCCCACCCTCTTTGGAGTTTCATTAGCCTGTCCATTTGACTCTGTCTAGTTGGCGCGCATGCGTCTGTCGCTTGCAATTTTTGTAATTTATGAGCTTCAGTTATGCCTTTTGGGTATTTCGAGAATTTAGTCGTGAGCGCGCACACACCAGCAATTAATGCCCAAATTAGGTGGCAAACGATCAACGCAATGTGACTCCAACGCTACACTAAACCCGACGCCCCTAGCCGCCTGCTGCTGTGGCTGCCGCGGTATGGATAGCGCAACATCCAAATTGTATGCAACATCTTGCTTCGGCAGCAATTGTGACAGTCAGTGTGTTCGTTGGTTTCCTCACTTGGTTCGTCAGGTTGGTTGGGCGATCTGGTTGATCGGTCGCTTAGCTGACCACTTTTGGCTGCATTTTTCTTCTGTCATTGCAGACTTCTGTTGCTCGCATTGCTTATAAAGCTTATATTGTTGCTTGTGTTGTTGTTGTGTGATTTATTTCATTTAGCGGTAGTCCCAAGCGTATTTTTCCATTTCGTTGGAAATTAATAGTTGTGCAAAGACAAAAAATAATGCACTGACTGGAAATTATAAAAACGAAAACAAGAAGAAGCATGGCTCAATGATATTGTCTACTCATTTGGTAATAACAAAGTTGTGGTAATAAAAAAGAAGCTTGCCCAGTCAACGTACATTATAGTCGAGTACCAGAAGCTACTGTGATTATGGTAGTATAGTATGAAACCCCTAGTACTCTAGATTTAGAAGTTTCGTTCAACAGATTGTCGAAAATCTAGATATTGTTCTGAAAATATATATGTCGGATGGCCTTTATCTTATTGAACTTTAATCGTAGTAATAGTGCCCTCAAGAGATCTCTCTTAACCCACACAAGCAGTATAACTATTAACTCGCTCTTAACTTCGTAATTATGCTGAACTGTGTGGTTGAAGACCGACTAAGCCCTTCATGCGCTTTGAAACTGAAGGCAAACTACAAGATCTTTAAGGAACAGGAGGCGTTCTTTGGGTCCACAGTGCCTATAAGGTTTGAGCTAAAAGGTCTGTGTCCACGAAAAACGCCATCATGTACCCTTGCTCAGGCGTAAACTCGACGAGTCGAATTGCTGTTCATAACCTCTTCATAATATGACCAGCGAAGTAACTTACTTCTTTCCATCCTTTGTACGGGTTTCTTTGAACCGTTTGCTATTTAGCAAGGTTTCACTTAAGTTCACACTACATGCTGGAGTTCTGTCAACAAATATTGGCAATTATGATTCTTATGACCCTTCTTATGACTTATGAGATCAACTTAGTTCGAGACGCCAAAATTTAATAGCGGGCTTTTAATTGTATTGTTTGACTGACAGAATGGGAAAGCCATTAAGTTTTTCTAGAGAGGTACCCTACCGGTGAGAGGAAAGTGAGTGGAAAGTCTTAAAGCATGCATTAATGCGAGAAGGTCTCAATTTTCCCGGAACATAAATAGTCTATACTTCATTTGTGCTCTAACATAAAGAACAAGCTAAGTGGCGAAGGAATTTCAACTCCAAATAATAAGGTTGTATAATTCGAAATAAAAACTTTGAAGTTTTTTCCATCGCGTTGGATGAAAAGCATCGAAAAATTGTTAAAATGAATAGAACATTCACACAAAATATTTCTAGAACAAACCATTTTTCAAATTCTATGTAAAATTTCTCTTTGTTAGTCACAAATACAAATAGTGACCTCCACCTTTCATAAGGATGGACTAATAGAAATGCCGGGTCGATAATTCTGCAATCCAGATACTATTGGAGAGACAGCGGGCACATCAGCTTAGGAAACGAACAAAGGCACATGGGAAAATTTGTAGTTCAAGTTTCTTAAGTTCGTCGGTTTATCATTAGGCCCATATTTAAGCAGCTTTCTTCGAAGCTTTTTCGACTTAAAATATATTTATTTATATTTCCTTTGACTTTGCCTAAGAAAAACACATAAATCTTCAATTCTTTACGAATGCTTACTGTTAACTTCAACTAAATGATTACGCAAACTATTGTTTTTTTTTTTTATTCCGTAAACTCAGCAACACAGTTCCTCTGATTTCGTTGAAAAACTTTATTTACATTTAGAAGAAACTTACAGCCTTAATAAATCACTATGGATGGCGCGCTAATTGAATTATTCAAAGTAGTATTCGTTTCCGATTTATGTCAAGTTCGAGTTATAAAATTTTAATTAAATTGGGAAGGAAATGTACCTGCAAAAAGTTATCCGATAGGTGGCGCTAAAATAAACTAGTAGCAAATTTAAAATAGACGGCTTACATTAAAGCTGCTGCGCATACAATAAAGCTAAATTTATTCACCTGTAGTGCAAAATTGTTTCATAATTTATAATTTTTAGGAAATAAACCCTTAAAATATCGGCCGATGAATCCGCCGACTATCAAAGCACTACAACTAGGCAAAGTTTGATAGGAAGACTTTAGAAGCAGGCATAAGTTAAAGGCAAACCTATAAGGACAAAGAGACAAACATGAAACCAAAAACGGGTAAGAATTTAAATAGTACCGTTCTCGCGACAAGTCGGGTCTGCATAAACGGAACGAACCCCGTTTTTTTCTTTCAAGGACTGGCAACTCGGCAGCATGCCTCAAACTAATTTAGTGAACGTTTTTTGTTGCTACAACATCAACAAATTTTAATATAGTAATACACGATGCACATATATACGAACTCAAGTACGAACAAGAACACGAAGGAAAATATGAGCAACCAAGTTAAACGAATGCAAGATTAAGTGAGGAACGAATAGATCAAGCACCAAATGAACGACAATTACGAATTTCGGAATTAATGTGATGGAAATGAAAAAACAAAAACTGATAGCGGTAAAAAACGAAAAAACACAAAGCGGATAAAAAGTAAGAATAAGAATGGAGTAAAACAGTACTCACGCATGTACTCGGGAACTTATTTTAACATAAATAAATTATCACCAAATTGATGAAATAAGTAGGTTTCTTGAGTAAAGTAGGATCTAAAAGCTATACTACCGACATTAACTATTACACATACACACAGTTACGCTTTAGCGCGCATTAAAACGCCAACAAGCGAAGCTCGCGGACTCATATGTGCCAAAGCCATGTCCAACCCGACGATGTGCGTCCGACAGCCACTGCGCCACATGACCGCATCACACAATCGGTACTAAAAATTTGTGGCAAGTCGGTGCAGCAGACCCTTTGAAGTAAGCCGACACGGCAGAGTAGCGGGGCTACTCCTCGCTTTGGCCTCCTCAGCGCGATGGCACTAATCGAAATAGTAACTGGCAGACGGCAAGTCGATTGTTTGGCAGAGTCATTCGGCGCCTTTGACCGCGCGCAAATATTTCACTATGGCAGCCTGCCACAATAACTGCTTGTTGTTGTTGCTGCAATTGCTTTGTACTTTATTTTCATTTGACTTGAGCACACAGCGCTACCGATATTGTCAACATGCGGCATGTCCCATTGTGACTTGTCCCACAGTGTTGCTGCTACTACCGCTACAACAACAATATGTAGTTAATGCGCTGCTGCAAATGTTGCTGGTGACTTCGCGCGTCCACTGCTGCTGACACTAAATGTCCGTGGTTCATGTGATAGCGTTAGTTGCGGGACTGTAGAGAGGCTTTTCTAGCGATTCTCATGTGTTGCTGTTGGACCAAAGTGACCGCATGGTCTTTGTTGTTGTTGTTGTTGTTGTTCATGTCTCCACTGTAATCTAGTTGCGTTTTTGTGCTATTGTAGTGCAACAAACAGTGGTTTGTTATTGTTGTTGTTGGTGTCATTGCTTTTCTTGTTAGCATATTTTTGCTTGCTTTGTTGTTGTTGTACCCAATGGCGCTTTCTGTTTGAGTTAATTGTTACAGCTGCCCATCAGCTTGCCACACAACAAGGGCGCTTCACACAATTACCTGCCACAACTGAAATCGGAACAACAAATATTAAGTGCATAACAACAAAAACAAAAGCGTTTAGCGGCTCTTTTGCAAAACATTGTGACACAATGAGCAAGCGAAGTGAAATTGGTGTGAGAAAAGCGCACGTCCGAGTGAGCAGCGCACCAATACATACAGCGGTGGTACGTGTTGCATGCTTTGTTTGCTGAAAGTTGCTGCAGCAAATGTTTGGTTTTAATGTTGTCGTTGTTGTCGCATATATATTGTCCACTAGTTCTCAAACTTTTTCATACATTAAAGTTGCTTCTGGCTGTTGTTGTTGTTGTTGTTGCTGTGTTGTTGCTTCTGGCCGTGTCGCTATTCCCGACAGCGATCTTGGCGTTCTGTCGGCTTTGTTTTCATGTGATCTGGTGCGATTTGTATTGATTGGCGGCTAATTGTGCTGCGGTGTTGCTGTGCATTTATAAAATGTCTGCAACAACAAATAAGCATCGAATAGAAAGCAGCGGTCGATTGTGGCGTCAGCTAGCCGTTGGTTAGATTTCTCTCGAATTTTTTTTGCACTTTATTTGTCTTTGTTCTTGAATCAGTTGTAAAGTTATCAGAACTTCGGTTCAGGTTAGGCCCTTAGAGGTTATGTTGAGACTCCTTTTAGTTTAGTGAAGTGAGTTCATTTATATAAGTCCCAAAAGCGAGCTAATAGATCGCGTCGAGAAAAATATTCTCTCGTAAATCTAGGGTAGATTCACACTTTGAAGTACACTTTGAACAAGTCGGAAACCCTTTCATAGCTATATCGACATTTCCTCCTCGACCAAAGCTTCGTTGCTAAATGTATGATAGAAATTTCTTCAAAGAGTGCTTTGAAAAGTTTCAGTTTCCGTAGTGCTATCGGTTCTAAAAGAGTTGTATTATGCGCTCGGGACTTTGCGAAGCACGTTCATGCTGACTACCGAGAGAGCAATGCCAATTACCAAAATTCGACTGCAGCAATGATGTATACTCTACTTCGCTTTAATTAATAGAAACTCTCCCTTGAACTTTCCTGAAATAGTCAAGAATCCTTTCCGAAAATCCATGAATAATTTGAGAGAACCATTCTCCAGGAATTTAGAAGTGTGCTTCGATCAATGTACCTAACAATAGCTAGAACTAACAGTCCGCTAACAGTTCGTCGAGACATACTTGACTTGTATATCGGCTGGAATACTCCTTCATTGATGTTATTGCCAATTTAAGCGCTATGCCGTCGGCGCAGCATTCCTCATTTAAATAGTCGAAGAAAAGAGGGGAGTCTGCTTTGAGGTTAGTTTTCACATCCATGTAGAAACATTGCCAATTCTAGAACCTTATTCGATATACGTGCTTATATTCGCCTCAAAACGAAGTCAAGTAATGCGAGTAGGCCAGCTAATCGGAGTTGGTTGAACGTGCTACATGGTACGAAATTAGCCCGACAGCCATTTCAGAGAGGTGTCAACGAGACAACAACAAAATACAAGATACAAGACCAATCAGTGCTGTTTCGAAAATTCTGAGTAGCCATTGGGAGAAGAAAACGAGGGAAGCATCAGGGTTACAGACCAAACCAAAACTCGTACAGATTTTCTGAAATTCAGCAACAGCTTCGTAAAGACTATAAATAGATAGAGAGCCTTCCTAAAATTCTCAAATATTCAAATTTGCGACGTGAGAGTATAATATATGCAGCAGTATAGATAATAACAGGACTAAGTAGTGCATATGTATACACAACAGGCGCCGGAGGTCAAGGAACCATAGAAGCAAATTCGCAAGTGCTTTTATATAAAGTAATGTAATGAAAATAAACTATAACATTCGATGGATTTTTTTATTTGGAATTATTTAATGTCTAGATTATAAAACTTAAACAAAAGGTTATTAGTTTGGGTCGTGTTAACCTTGTAAGCATTTCGAGCAGTTGCCGATGGCGGTTCTATACGAATTTTCGCTCACTACCAAATCGTGCTCTTAGTTCGTAAGCTAACAACAAGTGCTCTCTTCTAAAGCAAGTAGTCTAAACACATGCTAGAGTGGCTTCTACATTTCCAGTACTTAGAGAGTGGCGAAACGAACACGATATCAGCGCTTGCATAATAAAAAGGGGTTAATAAAAGAGAACAATCCCTAGTGGCTTTAGTAAAACACTTATAAACGAAGATTTGAAATTATGTAAAGTGCTACCACTGAATCAGAAATTATTGCTCCAAATATGTGGTTTCTCACAAAGCAAAAAGGATTAGAAAGAAATTAAAAAAAAAATATTTAAATTATAAAAATAAAAATAAAAAGAAAGAGCACTTTCTTGGTAATGTAACTTGCAACAAGGCACAACAGCGTCAATTTAATCTACTGTTTATTTAGTTAGAAGTGAAAACGCACCAAATCGGTCATCTGCGTAGTATACGAGTATATGTGCACATAGACGCACTCAAATCCACTTGCCACCGATTCGATAGCTGCGCGACGCTAATGGCGACAAAGTGCCGTCGAGCGCAAAATTGCCGCGCCGCAAAACTGTGGTGGCGACAAACCAACGCGCGTGCAAACCAAATACACCCTAAACACATACACACACACACACACATACACAATCACTTGTAAACCAGTGTTGCCACTTGCCTGCGCCTGACTTTATATAATGCACATGCGGCTGGCACTGCCACATACCCGCCCATATACTTGCGGCTACATATTGGTAGTTGGTAAGTGGAGTCGTTGTCGGGGCCCCTTGTGACTTTGTGACTGTTGTGCATCACACAGCGTCGATTGGCACTGACACGAGCAACAATTTATCCATTTAGTTGTCATCAATCGTGTGACATTCGCGCTTCTGCCAGCGTTTGCAAACCGATGTACGCTGTTGTTGTTGCTTCAAGTTGTTGCTGTTGCCATTTTTCGACGATTACGTGTACCATTGTTTGATTTGATTGCTGAATCGTTTTCGTTTTCGTTTTTTTTTGTTGTTTTGTTTTTTAATTTTTTGCTGCTGCCGTTGTTGGTTGTTTTCAACGGTTGCAAGTTCTAGTCACCCGTGTGTTTGTTGTGTTTGTTGTGCTAGTTTTCTCGTTTTCTCATGTTGCAAAGCGATTTATTGTGGGAATAGACAGTTGGCACTTTGATTTGTCAGTGATGAAAGCTTATCCACAGATTGATCGCCGAGTTAACAATATATTCGAGAGACGCCTTAGCGGGAATTAGATTGTGGCAAAGATAAAACTAAATAAACTAATGGAGCTAAAGCTTTTGTGCAAGTGTATATGTATATATGTACATATACTGTATATATAAATATGCTCATCTAACTAGTTAAGCGCTCAATACAATCAAATATATTGTATATATATATATATATATATATATATATTTACTGAGACCTATGCACAAACAACTGCCAACACATGTATACTCCACAAACATTTTAAGCACTTATATGCCACCTTTCAACCAGAACTTCTTACATATATGTTTCTAATTATGTTTATTAGCATGCATTTGCCAACCATTAGTAATCTAAGCCCACTCTTAATTCAATTTGCATAATGTTGCACAAACAATGTTTTATGTTAAATGAACATATGCCATAGGAATGTTGCAGTTATATATGAGTTTAAGCATGTATATATATATATACATGTATATGTAGATGTGCCATAATATTTCTGCAACATTGTTGTTAAGCGCAAAAAAGAGCAACACCCTCAAACCACTTTAATTCCATACAAATCCAATTTTAATGTGCAACATAAAGATAAGCCTGATGCGCGACTTATTAGCGCAACAATGAATGTATGCGCATCATCATACACTCACACATACATGCATGCACACAGTTATGCATACAAAGTGCTAGCGAGTGACCGCTGTAGAGAATAAGAGCTAAACAAAATTACAAGAAAAGCAAAAAAAACCGAAATAATATTTACTTATATGTGCAACATCGGAGCTGTGGGAAACAAAATGAAATTGGAACAAAGTAGTAATGTATATATGTAGGTATGTATGTATGACAATGTACAATAACAAAAACTCTGGAAAAAAGTTTCACAATAATTGATTTTCTTATGGAACTCACTTTTGACACGAAGTTGGTAGGCGGGTGATTGAACCTTGAACTCCTAACACATGTGTCCACAAAGCGTTTTGAATCTTTCCAAAATTTGCTTAGGCGTTTTATTTCTATATCCGCCAGCTCACCTGGCAGCGCTTAACTAACTGCATTCAAAGATTAGTGCTATCGCATATTCTGAGCCAAAGAATTAGTTTAGGTTAAGTGGCGAATCTCCGCACTCCGTGCATCTCAGTTTGACAGTCGATGCAACAGTACTTTTTGATGCCAAGAATTCCTGAGTATAGATCGAAAGGCACACATGCATCGACGCAGCTCACTGAGTTTAGCACAAATTTGCTGATTCAACTCATAAAAATTCTGGCCAGTTCGCCCGATTCACCGAAGGTATAACTTCCGAGATGTTTCAATATCGGTCTAGTGAATGGTGTACATTCGAGAAGAAAGTATCTGTATGTTTCCACCTTATATATATTTGTATATGTGCTTAAACTTCCATACAACTTTAGTAATTGACGTGCGTCAAGATGTTTGGCCATACCGCATATATGCCTATTGGACAGGAGCCAAAGCGTGATCGGAGATAATCATGCTAGTCTCCCACGAATTTAATGATGATGACTTTCAGCAAGATTTTACCGGTTCTCTGAGCCAACTTACCTGAAAAGGAAGGAGACCTACATAACTAAAACGGAACGGAATTTACAATCCGCCAAGTACCAGCAACTTGACAACATTCCACAAATTATTTGGCTAGAATACATTACCTGCTATAAAAATAACAACCTCAATAGCTTCACCAGTTAATCTAAAGCCCTTGCGGAGTTGCCTTTCTAGCTGATGAACTTCCATGAGTCCATTGTCCATTATCAGTTTAATGAGGAAGTAGTTTCGAGATCAAGAGATTGAGAGATCAAGAGAATCAAGAGATCAAGAGATTCAAGAACATTGAAGAGCCGATAGAGCAACAAGTTTGGACGCCCACAAATAGTAAGCGAAGTCGACATCTTCAGCAAACATTGCAAAATCTCTTGTAAATTGGTTCAGATGTATCGCCTCCACTTTCAAAAGGTAGTCAAAGTTTTGCCTGCTGCTGAATATCATACAGCACCACTCTTTCGTTTCTTCGGATCACGCTAAGTTTTGCTGAAAATGAAAAAGTTCTAGCTGGTGCCCTTGTGTAGCGAAAGCGTCGATTATTTATTGAGATTGTTTTTTCTAGGGAATACTAAGCTCCAACTTTAGTATTCTTTGAAACATAGATATCTCTTGTTGAGGACTCAACCACCTGAGGACAGAGAAAAACGTGCAGGAAATTCTGTTATGGAAGCTGAATTTCGGCAGATAAAAAGCTCCGTCGCTTTTCAGTATCTTGAGGGGTAGATTCATAACAGTGGTGTCTTTTGCAGAACTGTTACCAGGTATTCCTACTTCTGAATGATCGCCATCAATTCTATATAAGACAGTCTTTCTATCACACCAAAAACTGGTATTTGAATTTGCGGGCGGTTGAAAGGCTTCAAGGATTGAAGAAATACAATTAACACAACGAAATGCCAGAGAGAGTAATCCTTACGAATTGGTACGCATGGGATTTGGTTAGTCTTCGTAAAATTTGTACAATGTGAATTAGTAGAAAAAAGCGACTCTTTTCTTTCGTATTTTTGAGAAATACACATATCAAATGATGAAAGGTACTGGAGAGATTTGGAAACTGAGGTAAACGAGTTCAAGGTTTTACCTTCATTGAGACTTACTAGAATTCATGGAAGGTTAATAACTAATTCGCTCACTGGTACACTAACTTTAAAGAAAGATAGGAAATAGGTGTTGACTGACGGCCAAATATGTTAGATTTATGGAGGCTAGATAGAGATAGATGGAAGCCATATGCTAGTAGAACCTATAAGAGACCACGAACTCCAACCAGAGTTCCTCTTTATTTTCACCGCTCTATCAAGCCATTGTATATTAATTAAGTCGTTTAAATACAGCTCGATGGAGTAGTTTTCAGAACTTATCATCTTAAGGATGGATTTAGGGTGGTGGAGCCAACATGTGGATATAATATTCATTCCCAACGAAGTCAGAGGTTACGGTGGACTGTGGCATATCTTTGAATGCAACCAAATGTGCTTGAACTAGAGACTAAACTGGTTTTCCATTGTGCATTGAACGAAAACTGCTTGGGAACTGGGCCGCAGAATTAATCAATGGGAAGAAGAAGAAAGGAGGACAAATAATTTTTTTGGCTGTGCCGGAATTATTTAACGGCACTTTAACTGAAAACTCTCTATAAATAGAAAATATCAGCAGCAAAATAAACGAAAATTACATGCCAACCAGAACAAACAGAGTTACCACAGTATCATTGAAGCATCTACCGCCACATAAGCCAACTCGTTGCAACATTCAATTGATGCAAGCGCCAACTTAAAACGATTAATGGTGATTAATTGTTGACAAAGCGCAGTCAAATCATGTGGCAATTGACAAAACTCATTGCCAACAAGGTGCTCGGCGTTGCAACAACAACAACAACAACAACAACAACAATAAAATACAAACGACGACGAAATAAATAACACGAACAATAAATGCAGAGCAGTTGGCACTTAACTAAGCTGAAACCCTGCATTCGTGTGTGTGTGTGTGTGTGGCAGCTGCAACTTAGCAGCCAGCCGACAAAGCGTGCAACCAATATGTTGTGGCATGTCACCGTGCACCGCATGTTGCATGTGGCCGCACAACAGACCAGGAGCATAGTATATAAACCAAAAAGCAATCAAATAGAAGTTGTTGCTGCTGCCGCCGCTGCTGCTGCCACAGTGGCAACGAATGAAGTGTAGGAAAATTAATGGTTTGCATGTTGGTCATTTGTCTTCATTTGTTGCCAGCGCTGCTGTATGCAGCACCACCAAGCTGCGGCAACAATTTCCAGACACTCCAACCAGCTTGATATACTTGCGGCAACTGCGTGCAACATAGCGTTTTTCTTTTGTTTTTTATATAATACATGTGTGTCCAGCTGTTGGTGTTTGTTGTGCGGCATTCATGTCGCCTTCACTTGATGTTGTTGTCATTATTTGCCGCGTTACATGTTACATTCTGTTTTTTTTCTCTTTTTTTTCTTTCGCGTTTTTTGTTAGTGGCAGATATTTCTTAGCCGTTCTACTTGTGGTGCAGTGCGGTCAGGTGTGTGCATATGTTTGTCGTCACACCAACGCCAACACTCAACGTGCCACCACAGCTGGAGCAAAGGCGCTCAATTCATTCACTTATATTGCAATGTGTGATTCTTTCTTATTGTGGCATGTTGCTGCTGCAGCATACATATGTGTTTGTGTGACATTGTGCATGCGCTCGCAAATTAATTACATTTTAAAAGTTGCACGTGATCAAGCGGCGCATATTGAGTTCAACATTGATCATCATGCAACATTGACTTATTAAGTGATTACATGCGCCTAAACATGCAACGTTGCACACAAATGAATAGGCAAATACATGTTGCATGGCATATGCAGTATGCTGATGTTGCACTATGTGCTTGCATGCACCGGGTGGTAATTGGGTGAAGCATAGCTATTGCAACACGGTTGTAATTAATTAAATATTTGCATGTTGCACATATAGAAAAGTGATTTGAATAGATAGTTGTTTTAATTTTTATATGACAAATTTACTTGAAGATTTAAAATAACAGAAAAAATGTATGTGGCAATATATGCAACTTGCAACATTGCGTTTAAATAAAGACTTTTAATATTACACATTTATATGTTAGATATCTTTGAAGTATATAAATTATTTGGCATTTTAACACGTTTTTGAAACTTGAATAGTAGACGTGTTGCAAGAACTCTTCAATGAACCAGCTTTAGGATTTTCGTTTAAATTCAATTATTTGTTACCTGAAGTATTTTAATGCTTGTTGCAACATACAGAACACGCAATATCAACTAGAAGTTATAATTTTACATTATTAAAGGACAAAAAATTGTTCATGTTGCAATATAAGTAGCAAGCAACTTCTAAAAAAGAAAAGTACTGATAGCAAGTTATGTTTTAAAACATGTTTTCTAAACCGTAGTAAGTAATTTTCAATATGTTGTAACAGCAACTTTACATCCAACTTAGTATTAATCATATTATCTGCTGTAAATCGTTATGAATTATAGTTTTCCCGCATATTTTCATCGTTGTAAGTAATTTTTCAACATGCTGCAACAACAACTTTATATGCAACATATCATTAGACCTTCTTATGATCATACATTGAATTTAATTATAATGCCCTTAAATAATCTTATGCTTATTCAACATTTATTGATGTTGCAACATCACATAATATCACCAGCGCATATATTTATTACTTTTTTTTCTATTGAAAGTAACTTAATTAATTTTTCAATACTACTTCTACTTTATACCTTGCAACATCACGTTAAATTCTTGGAGTAATTGGAAAATATTTGAAATAATATTAATTTTTTAGACAATTAATCTCTATGAGTCTGTTGCATGAAAATGTAGATCTATTAAGTGGGCCACAACAACCGACGAAATAGTAGAAACAATAAGCTTTCTAGCTCGTAATGTGCACCACTAAACCACATACAGTCAAACATTCATACATACATACATACATACATACATTCAGTATATTTTGCTCACCACACCAAGTGCTGCACTATAAGCACAATCTGCCACAAGTTTCAGTTCTATTACATGCTGTTAGCTTTACTTTGATGTAGTTGTTGCAGTAGCATTGTAAGTTTTACACGCCGCCACTAGGTGTTGCCGCTATTGTTGCACGCCCTACCGTTGGGGTTGCTTTGTAGCGGCACCACCAGCAGCGCCGCTTGTCTGTGTCGACACAACAAACAGCTCCCTAGAGATAGAGGCACAAGTGAGCATGCAACACACTGTCATATTCGCTTCATGTTGCAAGTGTGTGCACATTTCGCCAAAACAATTGTGTTTCCTCTTTTCACTATGTTGCATTGTCGCAAAGCGGCGATTTGTTAGCGGCCAATGAATTTGTGGCGCAGTCATTTTGCCTACAAATTGTTGCACTTACAAGCGTTATTTATTACTTGCAACGCACTAAGCAGCATGAAGCAGGCAAGTAAGCACAAAAAAAAACGAAAATAAATATTTATATTGAAAAAAGTATGCGTTGTAAACGACTTGCAACATACTGTGTTGCGCCTTTATATATGTATACAACAAAAACATGAAAGAAAAAAATTTTAACTGCCAGCGTACCTGCCACAAAATTTCGTTTCACATTTTCCTAACCATTTCGCCGCCACATTTTGCGGCATGCCGCACAATGGTTGCGCTTTGTGGCATTGTTCGCGCCACTTTTCGCATATTTATCAAAATATTGTTACACTTATGTTTGGCATATGCTGAATTTATGCGCGTCGGCAATGCAACAACGACCGCAGCAGTGCCACCATACAACCGACATTGAATTGTTCGTCGCAACAACGAAAATAGAGAAACTAAGCAAGGCAACTAAGCAACAAATACTCATGTACTCAACAGCTTTCACACATACATATGCACCGTTTCCTGTGCGCTCTTTTGCCATTTTCTATTGAATTTTCTGCTGTTTATCTGCGCTGCACATTCTTATTTCGTGCTTGTGCTGTATTTGTTGTTGGCGCGTCTGCCCGTTTGTGATTTTCACAGAATTTGCAATGCATAAATTTCAGCAAATCAATAAATGACAGCTACAAATACCGCTAAATGCGTTGCTTTCCACGAATTCGTACATGGCGGTGTTGCTGCTGCGCAGTACAGTTCGTTTGCCCGTGCAGCGGTAAAGTGGGTTACTGCGAACTTGCGGTCGTAATGTTGGCAGCTGGGTGACTGTGTTTAGTAAAACCGCAAAAAAATACATAAAAAATAAGTAATTATAAAATATGGGCAGATTTATTTAATATTTTCTATAAAACTAATGAAGTTATTTATAACGGTATTATAAATGTGTTTCTATACTAATGAATACTTATAAATCTCGATAGCAGCAGACTAGCTGACTCTAGCGTAAGAAAATACCAAATATAGTTGATTGCTTGAGTACAGAATAATATTTAGTTGCTTGCAACATAAGATAGTATTTATTGGCCAAAATTTCCATTCCTTTGAGTTGGACCACAGACCCTTAGTAATTCTTTGCTCTTTATATACCTTCCAGCTGTGTGAGGCTTTTATCAGATTTTAAGTTGTACAAATTCTGCCGGCAGCAAAATATCTCACAGCGGACCATGCGATTTCTAGCATCCTCTATGGTTAGTAGTACGATTTTTGGTTTTTCAGAACTCTTCTGGATTGTTCCAGATTGTTCTCGTGAACAGTCACCGCATCTTCTAAGACTACGCCAACTTCAAGTTCGCTTTCATTATACAATCTTCGGAATAATAATTACTGGTTTTTACCAACACTATTTTGCTAAGAGTTCATCAGTTTCAAAGACAAATTTAACGACAGAGTTGGGTTCAATACTAGTTCTGTCTACTAGTGTTCATCGCAATCATTCCAAGAGTCGAAGGACCACTATCATCTATACACAAAGGACAGTTCATAATTGGCGTATCTTTATAAAGTATAATGGAATCTAGTAAATGATCAATGGTGCCTACATACCTTCTATGAATTAAAACAAATGCGACACAAATTGAGGACAAGGTTCAGTTAAAATGAGACTGAATTAGTTTATTCTCGAGGCAGTACAAATTTTCGGAGAAATTTACCTCTCTCTCTCTCTCTCCTTCTCTCTCTATCTCTCTCTCTCTTCAATGACAGCTAAAGGCCTCTTACCTACCGATAAAGTGAAGTAACTTCGTCTTATCTTAGAGATAGTGAAGAGCAGCTATTAGAAAAGAAATGGCTATGCTTAAGTTTCACTATGAAACAATATACTATTTTAGAGAGTAATTCTATAATCTTCCGAATTTTCGATTCAATTATTGATTACTTCTAGTACTGCGTTGCCGTATAAACTCTTGTTGGTTTCGCCTTACCACCCAAACCAAAAACAAGGTATATCGAGGTGTTGCTGGGAACATACGCTTTAGAGAGGCTAACTTCACACTTGCCTCTCAGAGATTAAACCATCCAAGCTTTTCAATTCCAATATCATAATTTTCAATACAGCAACCGAAAAAAATAAAAACGAGCCACTTAAAACCGACTTAAGCTTTTAGGTAGGTAATTTCAGCTCAGATCGGGTTGCATTTCCGGATGGTGCGCTCATTAAAAAAACACACCAGGTTGTGTCAGATATTCAAAATTTGCTCTCACCCTAACAACATATCGCTCCACTCCTGCAAAATAGAAAACATTCGAATATTCTTCTCAAGTAACATTTTCGGGGTATATATTTCAGCCTAAAGGGCAACATATTAGAGCTTATGAAGTTTTCTACATTGGAAAGCTCTTGGGAAAAGCATTAATACTACTATACATATGTAGAACATATATAAGAGAGCATTGAATCATTTGACATTGAACATTTTTGAGACAAAATATAATAAAATAATTTTTTGAAAAACACACTTACTCACAGCTCACGTTTTTAACTGAGCTTAGTCTCGTAAATTGAAGTCCATTTGCACTGTCAAATACGTGCAATACGTGAAGACACTGTTAGTGATCTTTCCAACCTTAAGAGAGAGAGCAAAAGAGCGCGCTACTTTGGTGTGAGGAATTGGCTATGATCTTCTCTCTTCTCGCACTTCTATTCAAAACAAGAACGATATTTTGAGTTGAACCCAAGATGTAAATTATATATATTTGTAATTATAGCAACTCTATTGACTTTATTATAGGGTGTGGAAGGCACGACGATGCTTTCTTATGCAACAACCGAGACTATGCAACAACCGCGCCTACGAAGGCGAGTTCATTACAGAACATAATCAAAGCATTAGGTTCACTCAACTTTCAACTCAACTCAACTTCAACAAACTTTGTGCCAGTTTTTGAGCTCTTTGCTCTATACTTTACTAGTATTAGTATTATTTGCTATTATTTACACCAAACTTAATCGAAATGGGAAAGTACTCAACCGCGTTGCACGTTTAAATGATGCGCTAGGGTTCTGAGGTACCAAGCACCCCTATTACTTTAGTCTGAAAGTGAAAGAAAAACTCAAACTATGTCGGCTAATGTCAGTGCCATGTCAGGGCCATGACCACTGCGTAGCTTTTTTCATCAGAAATTGCTCCACATTTAAAGTGCATAACTCCATACTACCAAATATGCCGAAAGTAGGAATTATTACAAAAAGAAAAAAGTATTTAATTTCTCTTTAATTTTAAACCACACACCGACCGAAACACCGAGGCAACTAAGCGACTCCGCCTCAAATGTTGCAACAAAAAAAAACAAATTGCGCACAATTTTATCGCAAGTAATTTCATGTTTTCATGCAACAACTCAATTTGAGTGCACCATTACAGTCAGCGAAAGATGATGTTTACAGCAACTAATTTCATAGCAACATGTCGACTCAGGGAGATATGGCAACACAGCGAGCGAGCGACGCATGTGTGACCATGACGGCAAAATAAACATGAACATACATATTTAATGCGCACATTGTTGTTAAATGCGCTTGAGTGTGTGTGTGTTTGTGTGTGCGTGTGCGTGTGCCATAGTTTAAATGCATACATTCTATTTATCGGCAAGCAAGCAGTTAGACAAACAGCAACATGACTTAAATGCTGAGATATGAGTAAGCGGTGTGGCGCACTGTGACAGCTGGCATGACATGCTGGTGCAAGTAAGGGGCGGCGGAGAGCGGTGAAGCTACGCTTTGGAAACTAAAGCGGCGCTTGTGCAACAGGATGGAGGCTGGTTGCATGACAGCGATTCGCGCATTTCTGCGCGATGTGGCAAATGCGAGCAAAGACATTTTGTTGTGTTTGTGTGTGTGTGTGTGTGTGTGTGTGTGTGTGTGTGTGTGTGTGTGTGATAAAAATGAAAATGCGCAAGCCAATTACTAATTAGTGCCGTCCACCGAACATGATTGCTTGACAGGCCGGCTAAATGTGCAGGCAATGTGACAGCAAAGCAACCAAAGCCAACTAACTGCCTGAATTGCAACGATAAATAAGCATTGCAGCAACAAAAGTAGCATGAAGTGCGCAAAATAAAAGCAAAATGCAATCAATTGATTATGAATAAGTTAGCGTTTGGCGCGCAGTGGCGATAAGCATATAAATATGCTGCTGCAAAATGACGTTTAAATGATATGTCAGCAACATATTGCTTATTAGCTGTGTTTGTTGTTGTTGTTTTTGGACAACACAGTTGTATGTACAATTTCGTTTATTTTTTAGCATACACACAAACATGTATGTATATGCATTGAAAACGAATCGCACGTGAATGAGTCTGCGCATGCGCAACTGTCACTATAAGTAAAAATTACTGCTGACATTTCGAACTTATTGTCATAATCGTCATAAATGAGTTGTAAGTAAATTGAAGGTTATGCTAACAACTTAAGTAAGTACTAGCTTGTCGTAAAATAAATGCAAGAGTGTTGCACGAAGGCATGAGTGGCCTAAAATGTATATATTTTGTGTTTAGGTTTATATGTTAATTTAATTTTGCTAAGACATCTTACATATTGAATGTTATACACGAAACTTTGAAAATTCTCATATTAGGTATATGGTGGTTAGGGGAAGTACTATACCGATCTTAGGAAATATTTGTATCAGGATACATTTTTACCAGAAAAAGACGTAAGGGCACTTTATTATGAATTTCACTAATAAATCTAGCAAAGTGAACGATGTTTTCGGTGGAAACCATATCATGCATCACTTACTCACCATAGGCGTAGAGGTCCACATATTCGGTATATGGGGGATTGAAAAGACAATATAGTGCTGTAAAACTGAAAGACAGTGAAGGAATCAGATTTCCATTTTCTTGACCTCTTTGTTTACATTTAGCGAGGTTTACCACCATTCTCAAGGTCAATTAACTCTTTGTTTACATCTAGCGAGGTTCACGACCTTTCCCGGGGTCAATGCCTCTTTGTTTACATTTAGCGAGGTCCACCACCCTGGCAGCAAAAGTAAAACTGTGCATTAATATTGGAAATAAAACTCTCATTAATCAAGCAAAATGTTTGCGGGGTCTTCCCTTTTGTTGTATACTTTACTGTAATCCAGCTCAGTGGTCCATCTAGTTTAGCCGATCTGGTACCGAGATCCGTGGTACTTTTTGGGTCAAAAAAACGTCAAAATTTTCTGGATTTATAAGCGTTGATTTTGAAAGGCTTTGTAAGATACATATTAAGGCTAAGTAAGTCGGAAATGGCAAAAGATATAGGTGGCAAGAATAACTAGCCACTTTGACCGCTTGCCGCTTGTCAAGAAATAGACACTGGTTACATAACAAGCTAAAGTTTAGACACGGTAATGCCATTTTCCAGCTGTCGTTTTTAAAAGCGGCCGACGAATGCAAGGCAATTTTTCTGTAATGCAAAATCTTGCTATAGAAATCCATCTGCTGTTCGTAGTCCGCTAAAGATTTGCGGTTCACGCCCTATTCTCGGTTAACATCAAGACACAAGCCACAAAGCAGTGTAGAAGCTTCATCAAGCACGTAATAATTCATACCTTTCGATTTTGTAGAGGCTAAAAAATTAAGCTGAAGGTATTGATAGTGATTAGAGAGAATATCTGCGTTAATATACATTTCATCCTCACTATTCTGGAATTATCGGCAAAACAAGTGGAGCGGACAGTAATTATTGAGTGGAGATTAATTTAGATTAGAGATCTTATGTGAACCAGTTTCAGAAGTGCAAAAATCAGAACTAGTTCCAGACGTCTAATAATTTCAGTGGATTTGACTTTTGTTTAATAATAATAATAATTGGTAGCAATTGGATTGAAGTGAACAAAATTGCAACAAGCATCTTCTTTGTGGCGTAGAAAGTGCACTTTCTCAATTGCTATTAAGCTTTCACCAAACTAGTGTGCTTCCATCGAACATCAAACCTATTACTTACCTAGATTTACTGAGGAATTAGAAAAGTTTGTAGTGGAATAAAAATAAAATAGTCAAGACAGGCAGCAAGCCTTTCTCAATCTTTAAGCCCGACTAAATGATTGTACTATGCTTGCTTTACCCACACATTAATGCCGCTGTATATTTATAGAAGATACAGAATATAGTCTTTGTATATTTCTGTATAGTTTAAGACAAATGTAACACCCTTGAAGCTCTAATAAATTCTTATAACAAATTGTTTCTTTGTCTTCATTTATGATACAACACAAGAACAACAATAAAAAAACACTTTTAGTAGCACTAGTATCAATTAAAGTAGTCAAGTTTAATCAATGTATATAAGCGACACTTAAAACCCTGCATTCAATCCAAAGCACTGCGACTTCAATTACTTTGTACCACACATTCCTCACCACCTTCAACTCGTTTAATGTACAATTAAGCACTGACAGCTGTTGACGCTTTGTTGTCGATAGTGCTCGCAGGCAATCGATGGTGAAACGAACCGACGGTTACGACTCGCAAACATAACCCAGTGTCATTTGTCAAGATTCTGGCGAAGAAGCGTTCCGAGCTGAAGGTTAATGCGAAGCACTTGGGTATCTGTACTGTCTCTCTCTCTGTGTGTGTGTGTGTGTGTGTGTGTGTGTGTGACTTGCACGACTGCGCAAATAATAAAGTTAATTATTAATTAAGCATGAAATTAAATAATGCGCGCACGAATATTATTAGCCAAGCGCTCATTGTCTTGCGCTGGCATTCATCGGATGCGGTACTTAGCACAAATATTTACGAGCATACACTTGTCATGCCGAAGTGCCACAAAGCAGCTGGATGCTGCTATTAAATGTAAGTTCAAGTGTTTGCGCGGCAAGGTGGCGCATTAGAGGCGGTCAAATTGAGTATTGCTTGTTCTACTGGTGATGAAACGTAATTAACATATTAACCTTGAAATATAAGCGCTCTAATAACATCACCCTATAGCGAGTTGTAGTACTGCTTTACTTAAAATATGGCTGATATATATAGATGCGGCGCTTTATTGATATTATTGACAGTACCTTTTTTGAATAGTATTTGTCAGGTATTAATCCTTCTTGATCTAGACACTACCTCAAGAATTTGTAGGTGACCTAAGTATGCTTTTAATTCTCGAAATGCTGGAAAATGTAAACCCTGTGAAGGAAGATACGCTAACCTCATTAACACACTAACCGAAACTAATACGTTATATGAGTTTGGTTGATCGATGGTTGAAATTGTACTTGTTTTTCTGCATATGCTAAATAGATGATTTCATTTAGATATCGTTTTTATGATCACGTCACCTTTGACATTTCCGAATTCATCTTTTTCACGCTGAGAGATGAACACCAAACCTAGTCGTTCACATTTGAGTTCAGAACTATTACATTCAGAACTATAGTGCTCTTCATATAAACCAAAAAGCTTCACTTGAGCTGCTTGTTCACTATGAACTCATTGAGCTCATCAGCCGAAAATCACTGAAGTTGCTAGGGCCACAATGGTCGGGACCTATGGCAAATTAAATTCAGCAGTCTCAAGCTGATATTGACTCAAAGTGAGCATATTTTGAAAGCATTTGTAGGCTGACACTAAAAGACTTGAATATTGAATAAATATTATAGCACAAGTGATGGTAAATGGCACATAAGCGTACCTTAATTTAATGAGCAGAAAAGCTAGTGTCGAAAAATATCTCAAAACCACTTTATTATATGGCCATTTATGTTAAAAATAGTTAATATATATTTCTGTAGCAAGGAATAATAATAGAGCTAATAAAGCTACAAACTAATGCGCGGTTTCTATTATGTCAAATTCAATGACATTGAACTGACAACAGGCTGACATGTGTCCACACCAAAAGCCAAAGACAGACACTTGTTTGATACATGATAATTTTCATGAAATAGCCAAATTGTTTCGGGAATTATTGCCAAATATTGCTGTAAATTGAAAAAACGATCTTCTTCGCTAGTTTGACTACGACTGTCATTAAATTTGACATAATGAAAATCGCTCGCAATACCATTTTGAAATAAACTATAACATTATACAGCATTGTCTCAAAATGTGCTAAAGCAATAACTTAAACTGTAAAATTTTTTATCGAAATAATGACAGAATTATGGCATGATATATTGTACTTGCTGGCAATATATTTTCTGTTTGTTTTTGGTAAGATTATAGCTTCAAATTGCAAGATTAACGAAGCTAATCGTTAAATGAAACGTGAATCAAAATAAGGAATATATATCTACAGCTAGACTTGGTAACATGAAAGAATATTCAAGAGTTAAGTCACTATTGGATTAAAAATTGTTTGTAGTACAATACGCATATTATGCTACTAATATTAAGACTGTATTTCAGTTAAATATGTATGAACTAAATGCAAAATAAATTATAATTAGCAACACCACACATTAATACTTACTTTCTAATGAGCCCAAATTAGTCATCAATAAACACCGTAAACAAGTGTAAATAAAAAAAAAATTTTTGTTTAATTGTACATGCTGGTAAAACATAAATTTTTTAAGCAAACATGCATAATTATTTATAACGACCAGTACAGCGACAGCTACACTTGTCGCAACAGCCAATAAATTCTGCTTTTTACTCATTAGCAGATTTTTTCGCACTTAAGCGTGTTTTAAAAATCATTTTCAAGCGTGTTTAAACATTTGTTGATAGGCAACAGCGGTTGTTTTATCCTTTTACCAACAACAACGCACATATTTACACACATACACACACACATACATATACTCTAAGCCAAGCAGCTGCTGGCAGCTGCGCCGGTATGTGTGTGCATGTGTTTTAATGTATGGCCGTCCATCCTGTCTATTTTGTGCCGCCATTGATGCTATTGCCGCCGCCATTATTGTCGCTTAATAAGCAATTAAGCGTTGGCAATTTGTAGTGATTCGTGCTTAGCAAACAGAATAGCGTCATAAAATTTTAATTACATTAGCTATTTGCACTGCACATGCGGCTAAAGCACCGCTTTATGTGCACACTAAACAAGCTGGGGAAAACACGAATTATTTGCGCGGCAAAAATATGCAAAATGTGAATTATTAGAAATGACTGGCTTCTTCATAATGAAACGAAAGACTTAAGCAGCGAACTCGTTGCGCATTTAGCGCTTATTTCAACAGCGTATGCTTGTATTTGTTGCGAAACTAGTTTTTGGCACATAAAGTCTAATATTATTTGAATTATATTTTATATGAACTGAATTTATAAATTTTTGGCTTTTAGATCGATAATGCAACCCTTTGCACTACAAAGCTGCTTTGAAAAATCAAGGAAGTTATTGTTATTCTTTTTTTGTCAATATTACTCAATTTAGTACCACATTTGAGAAAAGTAAAATACTAAAGTACTACACATGAGAAAAATGTTGAGGAAGCAATTTCATACCCACTGAAGAGAGTTTTATTTGGACTTTCGAGGAGTGCGCCTCACCTTTGTCTTTGCATTTTCTTAAATCAGTTGAGAATTGCAGTGCAAGTAGAGAACATTAAATGAAATTTTCGAATATTTGTTACATGGAGTGCAGAAAGAGTAGTATGGAATGGTCGTTGATGCAATCAATGATGTATGTTCGTTGAGCACGTTACTCTTATTTAAGATCATCAATCATAATTTGAGAAACTATAAGGAACATACCTCTCAGGGTATTTAAATTTTAGTCGAGGATGCTTGAATGGTTTCTCCTCGATTTTGGTGAATAAAGTTAGTAGCATTACTACCCACAAATGTGGCTTGGAGTGTGGCTTGGAGCAGCAAAGCGTTTGAATTATTGGAAAATTATTTTTAAATGCTATTCTCTTTCCATTTTCTGCATACTTAAATGGTTTCTAAGTTGAGATTTGAGTACAGATGCAAGATTAAATCTGAATTGAAAGAAACCGGTAGCTCACGTCAGATATGGGTAAACATAACTTAAAGTAAGATAACTAAGGGTTATAGGTAAGTGTGACTACAAACAAATTTCAACAAATAGAATAGTTTTCGCTACAAAATTTAAAATAGCAACCAAGAAAGGAAAACAATATCGAAATGCCGAAATTGAATAATCATCGAAGAGGAAAGATACAATTGTCACAATGAGAAACTAGAACCGCATATTAAAATGTATCGAACGGCGAATTAAAATGTCTTCACTAGAAGCTGCATCAAATATTTACGGCTCAACAATTTGTGCGGGAAATCGAATTTCATCGATAAGTCGATATTTTTAATCTGAAAATATCGATATTTATTGCGATATGTATCAATGTTTACTTCCGTATATCGAATTCAATTATTTTGTAAGGTATATAGGTATAGGTGTAGGTATAGATATAGATATAGGTATATAGGTAATGTATATACCTTACAAAATAATCGAATTCGATACTATATAGGTTAGTTGAATTGAGTTTGAATATAACTATGAGCTATAATAATTTACGGTTTGCATATGTGAAAGAGAGTATCCGAAAAACTATCTCTTTGATGTCTGTGTGTCCCAGTGTGATGAAATTATGATATTTTCTATAAATGAAATAAAAATTACAGTTTTGGATATATTATCGCTATTTCCTTGAAACATATGAGCTGTATAAATTTATTAATAGAGGATAATCGAAATATCGCTATTTAAAAATATGCATCATATTCATAATTTATTTCTTCTTGTTAGAGATGGAAAGCGTTCAAAATATATCGATATACAAAAGTTATCGCTAAAAAATAAATACGGTATATATTTTGATATAAGCAATTAATTTTCTTTTGTTAGAGTTAGAAAGCCATCAAAATATATCGATATACAAAAGTTATCGTTAAGAATTAAAAACGATATATATCGATATGCACGATATATCGATATATTTTCTAATGTTTTTCTGTCCTTAACAAAACCTTCCTTTTAATCCTTTTTAGTATTGCAATGAAGCTGAATAGATTCTGATTTCATTTAATTTTCAATTGCCTTGATAGGCGCAAGCTTGAAATATGCTTTGTCTATTTTTAAATTTTAGTCAAATAGAATTACTGGTTGCAATATTCGCTCATTGCTATGACTTCTTTGTCTGTTATACTTCCTCTCTCACCCTCCCTGATTAATGTCCTTTTTTAATGGGATCCCTTTAGATTTGAGCTGACTATGGAACCATTAGTCTACAATATCGTAAACATGAGCTTTATTTAGCAATTATTTAAAGCCACCTAAAAAAAATCAATAATTTGCAGACCTAACCAATTTAAATAGCCTTCAAATGGCTAAAGTGTTTTGGTGAGAATATTTTTCTCCCCATAAGCCCGCACTAAGGTGCCACTTTAACCGCGAACAACAACAAACTTGATACTCACCGTCACCAGCGTCTTCTCGCCAACGTATCAGCTGCCGTCAATAACAAATTTTTCTTAAGCTTCTGCTGCTACATAAAAATTAATTTTATGCCACACTATTGATATACCAAAGCACTCGAGTTATTAACGCAGCTGATAAATCCGCAATCTAGACTGATTTTAGTATGAATTTCGTTAAGAGCATGCAGACCATATTTTAAACTCCAATGGCAACAGTATACACACACACGAAACAATCAACTGAATAGCAATGCTGTGCCATACAATGTTGCTGAGCAACAAAAATGTGGAGCAACATTGTTGCTAATCAGCTCATATGCCAAGAATTACGAGTGCAAAGGTACTTTGTGATAAAATGCCGCAACCACATACAGGCGCACATGCATCTCTGCGTGCAACACATGAGACAAAATAGGTGTGAGCTGAGGTGAGGAGCTGGCGACTAGACATTCTGCAGTAGTAAAAGTGAGGTTAGTCACACTACCTAACTAGCGGCAAAGGATTAGTTTTTTGTGCGTGCGCTGAAAATTGTTGCTTTTCGAAATTTGCCAACACGCACATACATACGAATTTAGGCAAGCATATGCGTAGTAATGCGAAATTGTTTTCATGCGTCGCTCATAAAAATGCCTAATCCTGCCCACAAAACATGCATTAGCGTTATGGCTATAACCACAAAATCAATAAGGCAGTTGATTGAAATGACGACAGGAGTGGAAAAAAGAAACAACAGCTTGTGTGCTGCGCATGCGCGGAGTAAAGCGTGTAAACATGTGTGTGTGTGTGCAGAGGAGCGCTACTTGAGGATTACGATTTTTTCGGCAGTAGCTTGCTTGATTTGATCCATAGAGTGCACTACGCCTCTATTTTTCTTTTGTGAATCTCGAAGGGTTTGAAACTTTTTCACCTAGAAAACTGATCACTGTCTTAAGAGATAGAAAAGATGAAAAAATCATACTTTCTAAATATGGAAGTAAAATTTTTAGTAGCCAGATGGACTATTCAAGGAGCACATTAATGATTTTGATGTTCGCCAAAGAATTTAGAAAAGGTAAGGTATAAAAAAAGTTTTGAAAAAAATACATATGAGGCGAGGAAACCAGCTAACCGCTGAAATTAACTTATGAAACAGCCCAAGGATTTGGTGCCCATTATTTCTCGAAATAAACACTCCAAAATATAAGCATAACATATATAACTGATAATGGTAAAGGGAATGAATTTCGCTTAATTCTTCAGTTTTTAATTTCCTGTGGTCGAGAGACATGAAGCACGCACCTCCAGAGTACTTAAAATAACCTTAGTGGAAAATATAACTTCAGACATACATCAGGGTCTACCTGATAACAATGCTAATAGATATTCTTGTATAAGAAAATTAAGTTTGAGTGTTATCACTGAAAGCAACCATATCCGGGAAGCCGAAAGGAAGACGAAAACCAGCATTCACCCTAGTACGGCTGATACAGAAGTTAACTTTCTTGAAATCCTCTTACAAGATCAGATACGAATTACATTCGGAGGCAAGTGGATCGTAAACGAAAGTTGTTCAACTCAACCGCCACACCAAAATTTTATGTCACCATAATTCACCAAGACTTTATCTGGCTAAGGGCTGTTATTTCGGTGATCTAAACCTATATGAATCGGTGAGTTGAAGGCTGATACTTTCATTTTCGAACCAGCATCACGCTAGCATTGTGTAAAACCCGAGTTCAGAGAAGTTTTCTTGCTACCTAAACGCGGAAGGGCGCCAGCCAAAGCTCAACCGTAGTACAGCACTTACAAATTCAGACACTAACTCTTCAGTCCCTCGAGTGGCTAACATAAGTTCTCAAGGGTCTTTTGGAGCTCAACAGGTAGCAAGAATTGCAGTCTGCTCAAACCACTCCCCACGCTTTCTTCAGCACAAATCGCAGTGCAAGACCCATCCTACAATTGCTGGTCCCTAGCATCCCGCAGCTGATTGTTGGGGTAAGCTTATGCAGGTATAAACCTTTCAAATACATCTTGATACTTTTTGGTCAGTCCAAAAATTTTTCTACAGATTCTGCGGACGTGAATGGGAGCCGAAAAGTATGCTTCTATTAATACATAATAATACATTTTTATATTCTGTCTATATAATAATGAAGACCCTTTGATTTGAATCGAATATATTTAGGGATAAATGATGAATTCTACAAACATAGAGTGGACTATGGATAGTTATGTGTCTTTAGTAGAATATTTTCTTGTCCGATATAAAACAAACGATACAAAAGAGCCAATTTTATTTGCTAAAAAACCTCACAGTTGACCATATTTGGTGTCTCTGCACTCGATTGAACTGGAATGCTGTCAGACAACATGTTGAACGATATTTCAATCAAGCAGATATTTCCTTTATTACTCAGGTGACAATTGCAATTTTCCACTCGAACAAAATTAAAATAGATTTTTCAATGCAAAAATCGCGCACATAAGTATGTACTTAAAACAAAGGCTATTACAGCGAGCTTAGATGCTGGCAACACGTGAGAGAAGCAATAAAAGCGCCGAAAAACTTGACAATTTGCCGAAATCAGTCACTCCACTCAAGCATTGCAGCAGACAATGCCCATAAGCGCGAAAACCAAAATCGAGATTTAATGCAACCAAAAGCGAACAACAACCAATGGAGTGAGGAGGTAGTCAGGGAGGAGAGGTAAAGAAACTGAAATGAGTTGGCAGCAGCAAAAAAGGCCAACAAAAAAGCAAATGCGAGGCAGCAATAATATTAAACAGTAGCAACAGCGTTATTGCTTCGACCAATTACAACGAAATTGTGAAGAAAAAACAGTTGCAACTACAAAAACCAACAACAAATAATCAACAAAGTAAACGAAAACAGCAAAGTTTGCTCTGGATTAAGATTAGACATTTGACAAGGCGACGGACAGCTTGGCGAACAAACAAACGATTAAGCGGCTGTGAGGTATGCGACGGACAGACCAGCCGACGAGGGAGAGACGACAGGCGGACAGCTAAACTGTTAGGTGGTAAGGTGAGCCTGCAAGCTGATACGTAGACCGACAACCAGAAGCACTGCTTGAGGCACTTGTTGGTGCGCTGCATGAAAAACAACAAAAAAAAAAAAAAAAAACACAACAACAACTAGTTGAAGGATGGATAGCAAGCTGAGCTGGCAGTTTGTTGCACGGATGTGTGGCGGCCGGACGCAGAGTGTAAGACAGGCTGCGGTAATACTTGCGGAGCGTAAGCAAAAAAGTAGCAGATTAGCGCTGAGTGACGACAGCCGCGTTGACGTCGCAGACAGCCAGTAGTAGGCAAGTATGTATTTGCAACAGCAAGGCGGCAATTGAATTGCGTGGCTGCAGGCAGCGTGTACTTACCACTCACCTACTTACGAACGTACCGTGTTGGGCTATAGTAACCGCTACCGGTTGTTGGTGGAGCCCTGTTGCTCGCTGGGGCACAGCGTGGTAATCAATAACTTAAATTACAAAGTAATTGCTACGGCATTTGCGGCATGGCGTGCGTGGCATGCCAACGCTATGGATAAAGACGCACAGATATTATAAAAAAAAAGTGTACAAGAGTAGTGTTCTTTGCTTGAAAACAGTAGCAAACGGTGAGACAGTTCGTGGTAGCTAACTTTATACAGCAGCATATCAACTGAAGAAGGTAGTTCGAGGCTGTGCCACAGATGGTGTGGCGTACTAATTTTTAATTGGTATGCACAGCCTTGCTTAATGCTAAGCTAGAGCTGGGAAGCTGGCGTTATGCTCTCAATTTCTGGGTATATCGTAAGTTGCGCGACTAATGAGTAGCCTAAAAAGCTTAAAAGCTCCTAAAAGCTTTTATGTTGTGATGTAATAATTTAAAAGAAAAAAAAAAAATTTGGCTAATTATTTTACCATTTCATGGAACACCAAAATCTTCCTTGTGTATACAGCTTTTCGTAAGATTTCGAACAAAAGCTCGCTTTTATATAATTTAGTTTTGTTTAACTGAAAACTCTATTGAAGTTCGCAAAGCACCTACATAAGTCAATAAAACTGATAAAGTAGCAACTGAAGAGAAGCTTTTGGAGCTTGAAAGCTTTTAGTAACCAAAGGGAAAACTCTTTATTATATATCGGGCATGATTGAAATGTAATTATTTGAATATACATATGTTAGCAAAGCTCCTACTACAAAGCTCAGTGAAGTTTATAAGTAGCTTTTAAAGAAATAAAGGTAAGAATCTTTTAGAAAGCTTTTAAAACTGGCAAGCTTCTAGCTAATGATTATTCGAACATTATTTTACATTGTGCGGTGTTAGAAGCTTTCATAGGACCGTTTTTTTTCTTCAATCTGAACGACCTTTTATCTGTTCAGATTATAGGAAGAAGCTTTTATTGTCAATATTATGAAAATTTAGCTTTTTTAAGATTCTCTAAAATATATGTTAAATTAAAGGGATATAGATAAGTGGTAGGTTCTCGCTCACCTAAGTAATTAAGAGGATGCAACATTGAACTGTCACAAAGCGCCACCTATTTGACAACATTCGTAATCTTTCTCTTCTGAGCTGTTTTCTTAGCCAACACAATCTTTGCTCTGAAGGTAGTTGTTTTTAGGTCCGAATAAAGCCAAGTTGGTAACAATATGTTGTACTCTTTACTTATTAGATCCAACACTCTGACTATAGCTCTTTTTTTGGAAGCTTTATCTCCAAGAAATTAAAACGGCGTTGCTCAAAAGCATTTCTTCTATGAATCAGAAGTCACTTTATAAGCAAATCTCCTTCAAAAGCACAATAAATCAACAATTTATACCAAACCGGGGTACACAAATCACCCCACAATTTAGTTACATGCAACAAGCACAAGTTTAGATAAGCAAGTGAGGTGAGGAGAATCGCAGCAGCGGTTTGGTGGCACGTCAGCACAGTTGGGTGTATGCTGACAGCATGAAATGACTGTGGCAAAAGCGAGGGGGTTAACAGCGAGGGGGCTGGTTAGTCAGCCACGCAAAAAATTCCAATATTACATTACAACGGCAAGAACAAAAGCAACAATTATACGGCCAACAGATTAGAGCGCACAGTAGCAGTTGCAGACAGCACAACAACACGACAGTCAGACAGTTAGCCTGTTAGCCTGTTAGGCGCAGCAGTCGCGTGTACTTCCAACTTGGGCATGTTACATTTTGACGATAATGATGATGGACAGATTGGTACCAAAGTCGCTCGCACTCAGTGGCTGCGCTGATGGATTTCTTGCGCTTAGCCATAGCAATAATAGCGCCAGAGATGGTTTAAGGTCATCACTTGACTTGGCAGGCAGCTCAAGCGGTGCCGCAACGGTAAAGCAATGCGAATTTCGCTTGCGTATTCCAAGCGCGCAACAGCAATTCGTCATCGAATTACAATGGCGCGGAACTTAAAGCCAACTGCAGTGCGAAGTTGATAGCGAGAGACAACAAAACAAAAATAAAATAAAAATAAAATCCAATGAGAGAAATAAGTGAAATAACAGGATTATAAGAGTGACAGCTTAGCAGGGGTAATCAAAAAGTGAGCTACAAAAACGCTTGCACCAGTAATAATACCAGCAATGGTAGCAGACTAGGTGAGTAATAGGAAAATGAAGTCGGCGTAGTGAAAAGGGGATTTGTGATGCGCGAAGCAGAAAAAAAGATTAAGAAAAATCTAAAATGAAGAGCAGACGAAATTATACAAACTCAAGTAAAAACTAATTTAAATCTTTGTAAATGGTTTGTGCGAAAATGGATAAAGTTTTGTAGTAACAACTGGGCAGAGAATTGAAAATTATAGGAAAAATTATACAGTACAAGTAAAGCAAGGTCACAAGTGGTGAATTATAGTGCTGTGTATCGAGATTGATGTCATTAACACAAAGTAATATACCCTTAGGAAAACTTGAGGGAAAACTTCCTAGCTTAAAAACACCACACAGCACTAAAACATAGCACCACATACTAAACACAATATGCACCTAAAAAACAATTACCTAACATGCCTAACTTAGTTCATCAAGAATACTAAGTTTGAAAAAATTTTGAACTAAAGATTAATGTTCCGCTTGCCGCGAAAGCATATACTTCCATTATTGACAATGTCGAAAACAAGATGAACTCTCTAAATCGATCGAGCTACAAGTTATTGTCTTCCTAGTAACACTTTGTGACTCAGCGCCGAAGAAAGATTTGAATGATGTTTCAAAAAGTCAGAACCGAACACAGCCAGTAGGTTGCATGTTAAAAGGATGCGATCCCAATTGGCAGCCAAGAAAATTCGCTAGAAGATTCCTAGCTCTCAATATGGCAGTTTCACTTGCCACACACGGCAGTACTTTATTGCAAGAGAAAATTAAGGTCTGATATAATTGTTGTGAGTTAGTAAGCGCTTCTTGAATATTTGAATCCTAACTTAGCAAAAGCTAAACATTATATATAGGGACCTGTTATTACATATTACTGCCCAGCAACATACACCACAAAGCAGGAACATACTGTATGAGTTCCAATGAAACATTCAACCGCAATCATACCAAAAGTGACAATAGTTTATATTTCATCAGCTTCAATTTGCCCTTGACCTTTGTTTTCGTTCCCGTGGCTAGGAGAACCTTACATACCTTATATGTGCTCTTGATGTATTTATAAAATTTGCTGATCTAGTTTAATACCCAACTGATTTAGATCGTAATCATGGCAGCTCTAAGGTGCTATCTGCTAAAAGAGACGATTTCGTATAAGTCTCGTTATTGCGCTTGAAGTTATCTAGCACATTTTGTTTAATAAAATAAAATTCTATTAACGTCCTGGAGAAATGCCAAGCAGTCTTAGTGTATTAATTTCCCAAGAAATTCAACACCGATTGAATACTGATACCCAATTGGCTAACTAAGTTAATGTTGTAGAGAATCTCTCGCCCAAATTATCAGGCGCCAGTCACAAAAACTTACATATCTTTGCGCCAAAGCTTACTACTAGCGATTTCATAATATTCAGTTTCACTTCGTCCTCTGCTTGATCAAGAATTTTATTCGAATATCGTTTTTTTTTTTCTAAATCTCCGACTTAGCTTTGTACCTACTTCTACGCATTATAAATCATAAATTTATTGGATGCAGTAATAAACAATTCTACGTTGAACATAACTGAAAATAAATCACTTAATAGAAATAAATATTCGGTAAACATATACCTAATTCGAAGGCAAAAGCACTTCGTCCTTAAAAAACTTTCTACGAAGCTGAACTTGTGGAACACTTGTGACAATAGAGATGCAAAGACTTTCAGTTCAGCAAAATGATTATTAACTAAGTCCACTGAATTGGCGGATTAAGAAATATAACTGCAGCCAGCAAATAACTCAACACTTGCACCGAAAACACCAATAAAATATATCGAACTAGAAAGTTTACATTTCATTTATCTAAGCACCTCAGACTATCTGTGACTAATGCAAGTACTCGAAGTTTTTATCAGAGTTAACTCCAGAAACGATAATCAATCGCTTACTTAACCTGTGCTAATATATATCCATTAAGCATGCGGCTACAGCAATGCCCGCGGAGCCACTTAACGTGATCAAACACATTCTTCCGCCCAAAGTCACACCCCCTCTTACTTAGCAAGCGAGCACGCCTTCATGCTCTGCGAAACAACTCAATTTTATGCGAGCGCCGAGGGAATTAAGTGGCATCCCAATGCAACGTTAATACCATAAAGTAACGCCTAATACAAATCTGCCACACAGCTCATTAGCAAAACACATTCCAAGCGGTTGCAAGCAACTATATGTATATGTGCACATGCACAGTGGCACGTTAAGAAATACTAAGCGTGCTTCGCTATATTTCATGGGGCGTAATTGTGTGTAAACATGAAATGAAGACATTTGCAACACGACACATATGCTTACATGTACTGAAATGGACGCTACCTAGTATCCAGTATATATATATATATATATATATGCATATATGTATGTGTCTATACATATTTATGCCGCAGAGGAATGTTAAATAACCGATATATGGCCAGCAGCAGTCGATACAAAAACGACAACAATAAAATCAACTACAACAACAGCAACAACAATAATAATAGTAATGAAAGGCAGCAACAACGAGTATAATATAAAAAACAACAACACCAACAGCCGCTGCAACAACAAATGGCATAAAAGAAATCGCAAATCAGAAAAATGTGGCAGCATGCGCAGTTAAGTTGCACATTTTGCATTTTTTACAACGCCTTAAAGTTGCCTGCAACGTCGCAACGCCGCTGTTGCATACACTACTTAAGCGGCTACTAAAGATACTAAAGTGTGGCTGTTGATGATGATAATGTTGATGTTGCACGACTAATCAAATAAATTAAACGCTTGCTGCAGCGGTTTGTTTGCCGTCGCTTGCTTCTTATTTTCCACCATGCCGCGCGTGAGTCATGTGGCTGGCGGCTGATTTTATTTGTGGCAGCCACCGCCTGTTGCATATTCCATTTTTTCACGCCTCGCAGCCATTATTTTTTCTCTTTGCGTTAGCAATTTTCCCCGCTTACGCGCACAGCATAGTTGCAGCAAGCATGTGTGTGTGTGTGTGTGTGTGTGTGCGGCCTGTTTGTGCCTACATTGCTGATGTGCCTCTTCTACTGCTCTCAATTAAATGCTAAATTATGCGTTTGCGACATTTTTATCGCATTTGCGCGCTTACCACAATATGTTGCACGTACAATATACATAAAAATGCTTGCAGCAATTGCGCCATCGGGACCATTGAGGCAAAATATAGTAACTTGATTTCATTTTCATGCAACATAAATTATGCTTAAAGGCTGCCGCTAATGTCAGCGTGCCAATTGGGCCGGCGATCGTGTATTGTATATGTAGCACATAGCGCGCTAGCTGAAATGGGGGAATCGAGTGTAATCAATGTTGGTGTTGGTGTTGGTGTTGGTGTTGCCGAGCCGCTGGCTGGATGTCTCAATTTATGTATGTGTGTGTTTGAGTGTGCGGTTGTAAATATTTCCGCAGGGCAGCTACTAAGTGACTACTAGCGCTAAATGGTGCAACGTTGCACGATCAAATTACTGGCCGCAACGTTGTAGCCTTAGCGCTTATCGTTGCTGTCGTTATAATGTTGTTGCCATTGTTGTTCTTGTTGTTGCAAGGCGTTATTATTCTTATTGTTTTTGTTGTTGTTGTTGTTGTTGTTGTTGTTGTTATTATTATTGCCACCCGATAATATGCTGTTTATTATTATTGCTGTTGTAAGGTGCTAACTAGTTGCAATAATAAAAATAAATAAGTGCAAACACAGCGCGTTGCAAGTAAGCTTCATTTGCCGCTGGTGGCAGGCAAGCACAGTTCCCACTGCACTACAGCTACACACAAGTGCAAAGTACCATAAAAGTAACAACAAAAAAATTAGTGCGCTCACTATACGTTAAATGCATAACAACGCAGACTGCCCAAGACTTGCAACAAAATGTTGCTTGCTTGGCATAAAACATTAATTAGGCTTTATTGTGGCAAGTGTTCCCACCACTCGACGCTGCCAGCAGCCGGCAGACGGCAGCTATGCACCAACACCACCAACACCACCAACAGCTTGGCTTGGTTGACTATTGCCACAAACTGAATTGTAAGCTGTCTTGCAACATGCACACGCACCAAATGTGCTGCACACTTGCAACGCTTGCTTGGCCGTTGATTGCTGCCACCGATGCGCTAAGTTGCACTTTACATGCAATTTGTGTTGGTTATTAGTGTCGTAATTCTTTATTGCTGGCCAATGTTGCCACAAATTGCATTCGAACGCTGCAATGAAGCGCGGCAATGTACAAAATAGCTGCAAAATGCAACAAATACAATTGGGTGCAGAGTTCGCGCGCAATTGCAATTGCATATTGCGAACTGCAAAAAAAAAAAAAAAACAAATTAAACAACAACAACTGCAACTTTAAGTAGCAACCATTCACCACTTAGGCCTATTTAAGGCATGAATAATGAGTCCAAAGTAATACTAATGAGTGCACTAAGTAGCAGTTGCATGTATGCGTGTATGTGTGTGTGTGTGTATATTTGTGGCGCATCCACTGTGGCAATCATTCACAATTGTTGCCTAAATATGGCGTTGCGCGCCCAGTGCTGCGGTGGGAAAGTTGCCAAGTAAATCGCATATTTATAGAAAGGCGTCCAGCAGCAAGTCCATAACCGTAAGCATACATGTGTGTGTGTATGTGTGTGTGTTTGTGTGTGTGTTGCACACACTTATAAATACATAAATGCACTTATAAATATTAGAAGTGAAATATGGAGTGCGCATATGCCACACAGCTGACACAAGTGCTCGAACATCTAGAAATGAAAAGGAAGTTAGCTTTTTGTTGTTGTTTAATGGACATATTAAATGCAGTTCTAAAATGCATGCACCGGTTTGTCGCACAAATGCATTTGTAGCGCATGTGCAACACAGCTGGTTTGCTAACCAAATTCCTATTTATACCTTATATTTTGTAATTTGCTTTAGAATTTGTTTCTACTATCGAAGTAAGTACACATTAGAGTTGGTCACGCGCTAAACTAAAGTTTCTTCCTTAGGCCTAGTTGCAACAGACATTAAACGCCTGCTCTCCCAATTCTATATCCGACTTATCAATGCTACTGCAATATAGAGCAAGGAAATGATCACAGCTAAAGATCATCCAAGCGATTTTGGTAACATTTAGAAGGTATTATATATATGCAGATTGGCAACATAGACTCGAGTAACGCCTCCAGTTCCACGCCTCCAAACTTTTTTGGCCTTTTTTTTTGGCACCCAGGAGGTTCTTCGTCTTCCCAGCCGCCATTCCACCGAATCACCACTTCTAAATCATGCAAACCACCAACCACTTTTGGCACTTTCGCTCAGTTAGCACATGTTCACCATAAACTTCCACCAAAATACAAGGAATGAAAGGACTTTCCACTTAAGTTTTCTTCATATAAAAATAATGAAGAAGAACTCGCCGTAAAAACACTTTTATCAGCCAGATAGTTCGACATATTTGAGTGCAAAAAAAAAGTAGTGTTGTTTACTCTGCAGTAGTAGCCGTAATCAGTAGTTTGACAAGAGCTTTCCCAAACCTGTTCGGAATATCGGAACCATGGAATAAAAATCAAGTTATACCATATATTGGCAAACCGCACGAATAAATTTATAGAGCCAATATATATACAGATTGGCACTAAAGACCCGCAACACACCTGAAATTCCTACCTAGTTATGTCACTAGAACAATTAGGAACTCTCAGTTATGAATTACGTGGTGTGTTCAAAAAATAACGGGATTTTACGTTAAAAAACAAATGTTTGTTCATTCGTCCACATTAACGTTGTCGCCTTCAAAGTAGTCTCCATTCAATATTATGCGCTTATGCCAGCCAGCGCTTCTTCCAATCGAAAATGTCGAAACACTTCTCAAACTCAATTTTTTGGATAGCCTTTAGCTCTTTCAACAATGCGCTTTTAATGTCATCTGTACTTATAAAATGACGACCCTTTAAGGTTCTCTATATTTTTGGAATTAGGAAAAAGTCACACAGAGCCATGTCTGGTGAATATGAAGGCTAGGGCATCGTTACAGTATTGGTTTAGGCCAAGCATTTACGAATAAGCAACGAAGTGTGGGCAGAATTGAGCAAAAGCCATGAATTGTTTTTCCATAAATCCGGACGTTTTTTCGGACGGCTACACACAAACGTCCTTGAACTAGTAGGTAGTACTCCTTATTGACCGTTTGACCTTGAGGAAAGAATTCATGATGCACCATGCCATTAAAGTTGAAGAACACAGTCGAAGAATATTCGCGTTATTTTTGGAACGCACCACGTATATTCAGTTGCTTCTAGCTTTCAAATTTGAAGCAGGTAGCATCTGGAAACTTCGGTATTCGGTAGCTTTCTTATCAAAGGAGTAGAAAGTACTTCTTTTTTTAATCGCAAATAACGTTTTATTAATACGAGCTAATCAAAATTTACGTGTGAAGACAATGGCCTTTCATTCCTTTTCTACATTTTTGAGTTCGATGTGAGTCTTCATATATAAATTCTACACTAAGGCCACACAACCTTAAGAGTATGCGAGACTAAGTTCATAAAGTAATTGAATATTGATAGAAAATTCAAGTCTGAAAGCCAAGTTGGAGGCCAAAATGCGTGTAACTTCGAGCTATTCACAGCATTCTTTTATTTGAAATCCCTTAGAACTCAAGGTAAGGCAACTTGAGGTAAGGGTAAGGTAAGGGTAACTTGAGGGGATGTAATAAAATAAGCGAAGGAGTCTTACTAAGGGATACCAATGCCCTATTGGCAAGGCAGTCTTGCAAAACCGACAAGATAAAAGCAATAACTAGTAATTTGACAAGGTTTTCTACGAATCGAAGAAGGTTCACTAACACAAGAAAGCTTCTCACCAAAACATTCAACAAAGCTTCCAACTGGTAGCTGATATGATTAATTTTCTTGCAGCTACTTGCAACATTTCATATTTTCAAATGCACTTAAGTACTTCTTAAGAAAACCAGATCAAATGCGCTAGAGCCTAACTACACTCTCATACATGCACACACACACACACACATAGACACACAAACTTAGTTGCATATCTAAGTGCGCACATCAGCCGATTAGCACTGAAATGCTAAAAATAAGCGAATGCCACATGTTGAACGCTGTCATTTGCAACTTTTCACATCAAATTGCCACAAATATGGCATGCAAATGCCTGGCAGCCGGCAAACAGCTGGCAATGCCGCGGCAGCAACTTGTTGAATGCGTTGAAAAATGTTGCAAATTAATTAAAATTATGACAGGCGAGCAATTCTTAGGCAAACGATGGCCCAAAGAACGCAACTACTTAAGCCAAAAGTCAAGTTGCAAGTTGGTTGGCGTAGATGGGAAAATGAGAAAAGCAAATGCAGCAACTGAGAGTAAGAAATAAAATGTGTAAAAAGTGCAAGCAAAATCTTGGGCAAAAGATGCGCGCTTATAACTAAATTGAGTTATCAAGTACAACAACCATGCAACACACAACTACACGTACCTACTGCAGCGCGCTTGAATGAGTGGCGTGCAAAAAACGACAGAATGCGCTTAGAAAAAGCGCAAAAAGTGCAAAAAAAAAAGAAGCAAACACGTCGCAACGCTATATATGCGGCACAAACAACACAAAGACTACACATTAAATGGGCAGTAGAGACTTAAGCCGCGCACTTGCCGGCTGCGGCGCGCACTATGTAAAGCAAGCGCGGCCGCTCACTCGGTAACGGGTAAAAGCGGCAGTTAGGCGCACATTTTCCCACACTACTTGGCACATATCGGGTGGCTGCAACAAGTGTACGCTTTACTGCTATAGCAGCGTATATAGTGCTTCGCATGCGCGTCTATGTTGCATGCCACTTTGCTTAAATGGCATATTATCATATGTGGCCGAGGTTGGCAATTTTTGAAAAGCCTTTCTTATTCTGCTGTTACTGCTGTTGCTGTTGTTGTTGCTGTTGTTGCTGCTGCTGGCGCTGCCTATTTCTTTGTGCCTTATGCTGCACTAGCTGTCATTGCCATTGCCACTAACTGTCGGACAGCAATTGCTGCTATCTGCTTGTTGGTAGCTGCTGTCATAGCGTCACATTTCCATGTTCAGCCTCTTGCGTCGCTTTGTTGTTGCTGCTTTTTGTTTTTATATCCAACTGCGAACTCTCAGTTCATAATAATAGCAGCTACACACATGCACACACACACACACATACACACACAGGTATATTGCACGCCGCTTCGACTATAGTTTGAACTGGTTTGCTGGCGCAGTCGGCTTGTTGTTGCTCATTGCTATTAAATTTCAAGTTAGCAAGCAATTTGTTCAACAAGTACTTGTAGTAAGTGTTGTTTTGCAAGGCTAGAATAGGCTGAGAAAAAGCTGAACACCCGGCTGTATATATATATATATAGTTATTTGCACAGTTGGATATTATTAGTGAAATCCTTGGCTTCCACATATATGAGAATCAGACTAGTCCAGAATTGAAATGAAAAAAAACTGTATTAGATTCTCAATAATCTTCCATCCCCAAAATCCCCCAAAATAGCTTTCCCATTGGTTTCTGCAGATTTCTCTTTTGAAAATCGGGTCCGACGCAGTCGGTCTGGACTTTTTGGAAAACCATGTTGTTGAGGTGATTTTAGCACCACATATATGAGAAATTACTTTGGATGCGCTCTGTGGAATATAAACATCGATAACGCATTGTTCCAACAACAAATATATATATATATACAGGGTGCTTAATTTCTTATGTGTACATTTAAACATTGCATAACTTTGACGTTTACTGAGGGATCGATCATGAAAGGGCTTTGCATACAGGCTAATTGAGGAGCATACCAAATATATAAATCGCGTGTTGAAGAATGCCAATCGTCCTCTTCGGCTTTCATATCTAAGACTACGGTCTCACGCGCAGCAATTTTTCTAAGGGACTGTAAAGAAAAGACCGAATTCGGTAGAACTTTTTTCGCTTGCCATTTAAGCTAGCTCTAATATAGCTTAAAGTGTGTACATGATTTTCTTTTGATGTTAAGGACAAAAGCGCTGTGAATTTGGGCTACACAGCGTCTTAAAAAATTCAGCACAAGTCGCAGCTATGCTGAGTTTGAAATCGATATTGGACTAACCGACGCAGGCCATTGTGTTTCGAATTATTAGAAAAATAGCTAAGAACGTTATAAAGACACCAGATCACATGGAAACTAAAAGGCGCTTTCCGAATTCTATGTTAAGACACTAATAATTTCGCGAGATTAAGAACCATTGACTTCTTTTCAAGGACAACCTGCAAGGAAAAGAAAAGTAACAGTATATTGATTGTTTTATGGTCTCACTTTCAAAGTTGTTTAAAATTCGATCCACAAAGCGCCTTTGGTAGTCGAATAGTCAAGGTAAGCTAATTATACCTTCCTAGAGGGAGTTTTGCTCTATATATAAGTTCTAGTAAAAAGAAATCCATTATTTTTTCAACAGAAAGTTTTAATAATCTGTAGCTCGCATTGTATAAGTGCGATCGACTTACGCTGTATTGCGTTAGAAAGCTAAGATTTCGTGCTAAACGCACTTTGCCGACAGTTTCTTGACTCAGCACCGTTTGAGCAATCGTCAAAGATCGACACCAACGAATGCGAAAATAGGTCATAATTTATCGGAAAAATTTATAAAATAATGGAAATCGTCTAGTCCAATGGTCAGTCGTGGATTCAAAAAGACGCTCGATGTAACTTAAATTTAAGGCAAAAATAATGTATTACTTTTTACTAGACCTAATATATCTTACAACAGCAACTATTATAAATGGATTGTCATGGTATTAGCAGCCGACAAAATAAAAGAGATGTAATATTGAGGGACAGTTAAAAAAAAGTTAGTTGAAACCTCCAATAGTAGTTCTTGAATATCTTTAAAAGTACCCAGAAAAAGCTTAAGAACCTCTGATAATTTTTTTCACATTCACACGCCTTGTGTGTCAAAATTATATTTACATATAACAAACATATCGGAGCAGAGAGCGCACAGATTTTATGATCTCACTAGAACCATAGAACCACTCTCCCTCGAAGCCAGTTACTGACATGTGCTTTATATTGCTGCCGAGGAAAACCAAAAATTTGTAAGTAATAATAAAACAAAAAGAAGTGCGGTTACATAGATGGCTCTATGTGGCTTATTGACCTTAAGACCACACATTTTCATATACTTCTTTATGCCACAACTGATTGGAAAACACATTTGGGCTACATTTAGTGAAAAATGTAAGTGTTTGTAATATATTCTCTGCCTTGGTCCAGGTTTCAGTATGCAAAAACGTAAAAGTAATCTACAAGCGCGCTTTTAGTCTGAGTTAGGCGTGAGCTATAGGCTTATAGGGTAATCGCCACAAACTTAACATAGTGGGCCACGATAGCCTACGTATAGTTACAACAAAAACAAAATAAATCGGAAGTACCAAGAGTCATACCTCAACATACATATAAGTAGCAATATCCCGGATAAGCTTGGTGACTTTGTAGCCTTGACCCGAAACACTCTATGGAAAAAAAATCAGAAATTTCTCTTTAATTTCAGAAAACCTTTTTAAATATAGATAATAAAAAGAAAAGAAAAAAAACAGCAAAGACTCGAACTGGTTAGGCATAGCGTTCTAGACATCCAGAGATACCACTTGCCACTAGGCAAAGGCCTTCTTCACTCCGCTATTTATTCTCACTGCAGCAAAATTTTTTATGAGTTAGTCAGTCTAAAATTAAGCTTCAATTCTATTGTCTCTCTCTAATAATCAACATTCTCTCTACTCTCTCTCTCTCTCTCTCTCTCTAATGTATATAAGAATATATATATTTGTGTATGTGTGCACCGTCGGTTAACTCAATCAGCGCAAATCATCTTTGAACCGAATTTATGTCAGCCTTCAACTCCACCTTAGTCGTTTTCAAGCGACACTGCCAATAATAAAGACATTTCACAGCTGTGCGACTTCTGGCGACCTTTCGAAACACATCGAATCGCCACACACACACATGGGGCATGCAACTCAAAGCCAAAAGCGGCTTAAAGCCAAACCATTTTCAATATTTGTCACACACACACACCTGCCACAGTCAAGCGCAGCGTCGCATAAAACGTTAAGTGTGGCAAATTGTCAGCTGGTTGCAATGACTTTTTTCACTTGTGGCAACTTTTGCATTTATTGTCAACAATTTGTTTATTTTACTGTTTGCAGCAAGCGTTGTTGTTGTTTTTGTTTTTGTTGTTCCAACTGTCTGCTAGCCAGCCGCCATAGAATTATATATTATATGAATTTGCAACAAATTTGTCGAACATTTGGCGGCACAATGAGAACAAATCAACTGCAACAAAAAAAAAAAAACAAAAAAGCGTGCCGTTGCATGTGCACATGTGTACAAAACAAAATGTGGCAAACGACAAATTGCTCCGCTTTCAGTGCGAAACCACAGCAATTGCAAAAGACATTGTGTTGCAAGTAGAAAAAATCGGGCAGTTTGGCGAGCTGGCGATCACCTGAGCGCAACAGCAACGCTTTTGTTTGCGCCATATATGGCAGCATGCAACACAATGTGGCTTGAGCGGTTTTTATTATATGTGTTGCACTATGCCTTCGCAAGGCTATTGTTTTTGTTGCTCTACATTTTCATTTTATTTTGAGTGCAAAGGCAAATTGCTGAATTTATTGCCACGCGCTTAAGGAATGAGGTGCTGAGTTATGTTGCGTGAAAGCCGCACACACACGCGCACACTAGCAAGAAGAACGCTCGCAATAGAGTGAACAATGGCTTGCCACAAAATAAAATTATAAATTTGTGGCATGCGCCGTCGAGGCAATAATTTCCGTGGCTAAGTAGCAGTTGAGAATGAAAACTGCCGCCAGCTAATTTGAAAACATTATACAAAATAGTTGGCAACAAAAAAGTGTGGCATGGAAGCAAGAAGATTGAGGAAGTGTGTGTAAAAATCATGCGAGGCAAAGAAATGTGTTAATTGCCCAGCAACCAATTTCCACATTGTGGCACTCTTTAACTGTGGCATTGTCTAAGACAATCGCCAAGCATGTGTGCATGGGTTGTTGCAACAAATTGTTGCACTTATTTTAATGTGTTGTGCAATTCTAGAGCAGACTAGAAATCAATTTTACTGCATACTTTTGCACTTCGCCTACATTGTTGCAACATTGTGGCAACATTGCTTTCTATAATTATTATATGTATGGAAAAATTAATAAACCTTTTGCTTTTTTTTAATTAAAGTCTTTAAATTAGTGGAGGAAACTTAAAATTAAAGTAATTCAAATTAAAATACTTAAATTAAAATTAATTATTTCAAATTAAAATTAACCAAAATAAAGACTGAAAGTGAAATTAAAATAAAAACAGCGATTAAACCGAAATTGAAATTAAATTAATAAGGAAATTATAACTAAAATTAAAATTGCAATTAAAAATAAAATTGATATTAAAATTTTGAATTAAATTCAAAATAAAAACTAAATTTATAATCATATTATTTAAGTTATTTAATATTAAAGCCAAAGTTGTATAAAATAAATTAATTCTTATAGAATTTAAAATTAAATTTAAAATTTAAAATTATTCTTAATTTAAATTAAAATTAGTATTAAAATTAAAATTGTATTTAGCAACTAAATTAGAATAAAAATTAATTTCAAAATTAAAACCAAAATTTAACTTAAATTAGAACAATTAAAATCAAACTTTAGATTGAAGGTTAGAAATTAAAAATAAAACCAAAAGAAATATTGAAATTAAAATTAAAATTTAATTTTCGATAATCAAAGCTTAACAAAATAATTAACAAATTAACATTAATTATTAATAAATAAAATTTAAATTAATATTTGTTCAATATTCCCATTAAATTTGAAATAAAAATTAATTTTAAAATTAAGACCAAAATTTAATTAGAACAATTAATATTAAATAATAACAAATAACAAAATAATAATATTAAATTCAAATTTAAGTTGTTTGAAAGTAAAATTAATTTTTTTAATATTTAAAAATGAATCCTATAATTAATAAATTAAAAATAATTATTAGCAAATAAAATTTAAATTAATAACCGTTATATATTCGTTCTTGCCACCCAAGTAGCACTTGAACGCTCTCTCCCGGCAAATGTGACACACTTGAAACGGCGCCAGTGTCACTCACGCCACTCACGCCACTCACGCCACTCACTTGTTGACCACCAAGTATGCGCTGGCAATTGCGGCAGCGCACAAAAACACAAGAGTGAAATATATAAATAATTGTTTAGAAAATTCTCGACACGCGAAGGTGAGAAAATAAGAAAATAGTTAATTGTCAACTGGCGTCAGTTGGGGCTGCCAGACTGCTGCAACACAAGTAACAATATATGGGATGGGATATGGAATGCAGGACATAGCGTTTGCGCTTAGCTATGCTTGCGCTTGTGAAAGCCTGACGTGACTGTGGGTGCTTTAGTTTTCATCATGGCCCCTGATCCGGCTTAATTCAGTTGAGACGGTGAGTGTCATTGCAAATTGGCGACAAGAATTTGTGCAAAAAACGAACACGAAAAGTCATTTTACTATACGATGGTCACTTTGTACTACGCCCGACCGCACTATTGTACCACTAGTTAGTTTAATTACATACATTTTAATTTTATTTTCAACATTTACACAAGTTGTAATTTTTAAGTGCTGACCTTGGGTCATTGTGGTTGCGTGCCGGAAAAATGCTTAGTTGCATATACGAGTATATGAGTATGCAAATTTTCGCTATAACTTAAAACTTAAAACTTAAAACTTAAACTTGACTTAAAACTTAACACTTAAAATTTAAAACTTGAAAACTAAAGCCTGAAATTTAAAACCCAAAACTAAAACTTGGACCTGAAGCTTAAATTTTGACACTTAAAACTTAAAATATAATTTTTTAACTTGAAACAACAACTTAAACCAAAAAAATAAACTTCAAACTTAAACTTAAAATCAAGTATTTAAAATTTAAAATTAACTTAAATTTAATAAATTAATAAAACTTGAACTTAAAACTCAAATTTAAAATACAAAACGTAAAACTTAAAACTCTAAACTTAAAACTAGAAATTTTAAACTTAAAACTTAATTCAAACCTAAGACTTAAAATTTTAAACTTAATACTTACAACTTAAACCTTTAAACTCAAAACTTATAACTTATAATTTTTACTCACAAATAAAAGCATAGAACTTAAAGCTTAAAGCCAAAAGCTAAAAATTAAAACTTGAAACTTGAAACTTAACTTAACTTGAATGTATAGAACATAAGAAGTTATAATTTGAAACTTAGAACATAAAACTCAAAACGAAAGACTTAAAACTTAAAAATCAATACTTACAACTTAAAACAATTGATTTTATCAAACACAGACAGCATTTTTTAAGGCTCTTGCTAATTTTCCGAATCTTTTTAAAAAGAAAGAGAAGTATTTATATAGCTCCTTTTCTGCGATAGTTCATAAATACTGAGACAAGTTATTTTATCAGATGAGAGTAGACTATTACCAGTACCTGGAGGCCAAACATGTTCTCCCATTCCCCAAAAGTAAGGCACTCTTGAACCAATCCCTTACTTCGCCCTTTATTTTTGCAGTGTTTGTTATTGTTATGTTGCCGAGCAAACAAAAATATTCCATGCATTCACGCGGGAATTGCCACGCTACTTGCACTTGACTGTTTGGGCTTTGAACTTCTGCGCTACTGCGACTAAAATTGGGAGCGTTTCGCGGCCGCTGCGCGTACTGTGCGCCCCACTCCAGCGCTTAAGCGCTCCACCTGTATCTTTCTCCAGGTCTGCCATTTATTCGTCTGGTATTTATGTTGTTTCTTCGTACATATTTGCTTGTTGATGCTGTTGCGGTTGCCGCTGACGAGGACGCTGTTGTTCTTGCCACTGCCGTAAGGCAGCCGTTGCTACTCCATGCTCACTTTGGTCGGCACACAAAGGCATTTCCAACGGCGGCGATTCAAATGCCGAAAAGCGCGCAAAGCAGCAAAGTGAAAGCAACAACAATAATAATAGCATGAAACAAGAAAATAGCAATAATAATAGCAAAAAAGCGATTGCAGGTAGAAAATTTACTCATCCTCAAAAGATGTTTGCGACGCGCGCGTTGCATATTTCGGCGCTACGGCTTAGCGTTGTCTTCCTTTGGTGTCTTGGCCGCAACGCGCAACCAGCACTTGTGGGCTATGCGCCAGCGCGCTCATCCTCATGTAGTTTTTGCTATTGTTGTAGGCATTATTATTTGTTGCCGCCGCTGCCGCTTCGCCAGAACAACACATACACACAGCTAGCAAGATCAAAGCCATGCGATATAATTGCCGTGCGCGCCACATGAGACCCACCAAAGCTCGTTGATTCCTTTTAGTCGCTGCATAGCGCACAACAAACGTGCAACGCAACAATTCAATAATGCTAGGCATAGTTTTGGCCGGTCGGCCATTGTGGCGGACAATGCAAATTCTTCATTAGCTTTCGCTTCCTAATTTGATTTCGAGGCGTTCGAGGCAGCGCATGAATTTCGCTCACCCCATGCCGCGCCACAGCGCGCTGCTCTAGGTGTTGCAAGCATTTCATGCCGCTAATATTTGCTGCATATGTAGCAGTAACATTTTCCCATGCCACATAAGTGAGCGCGCACATATTTATATTCTGTTGCACAGTTATGTTTGTATGTTGCATGTTTCATCTATGCGTATGTGGCACAATAATTACCCGCATTCTATGGACAACAATGCAGCGCACGAAATGAAGGAAGCTAGCGCACAAATATTGTTGTTGTGACAACCACCGTTATAATTGTGGCAGTCAATAAAATATATGGCGAAAATTTGTAACAAAAATCAACGAGAAAGCAGCATGTTTAATTGACTGCAAGTAATGACGCGAACAAAAACAAAGCGCGCAACAGTAGGTGCAACTTGCCACTAACGCATTGCAAGCATAATTAAAATCATATCAGCGCTACGCACATACACTTACACATTAATTCATATATATATATATATATGTGTGTGTTTATTATTTACTTTAGTTGTGAAACAAGGTATTTGTATTGACCAGCTGTCCACTTGGCTAACGCCGTTGTCTAGTCCGTCCATCTGTCTGTGCGTCAGTGCGCCTGTCAATAACTCAGCTGTCAACGCTGGCATTAAATTAATTAATGGCAGGCAGCAACATGCCACAAAGGCATGCGTAAATTACACTTAAGCATCTAGCTGGCAACATGTTGCCGGTGGTTGTTGCAATCAAAAATAAGTACTTAAATAAAACGCTGTTGCTAAAGTTTGAAGCAGAAAACCTGCAAGGACTGCGCTAACCTTTGACTAGTTACGATTTACTTATTTGCTTTCCTTAATTAGTATAAAGTAATATTTTCTAACTAAAGATTAAAAAGGCGACTAATCGCTTAATTACTTAACTCCTTTTATAAAAAGATTTTGACCAAAACGTTGGAGTCATCTCCCGAATAAAGCGAACACTTTGAGTCGTCGGAAATTAGTGACTTAATTTTAGTAACTTAAGTCATTAATCTACTTTTCAATGACTTGCAAACTAAACAGTCATTTATTATATATAAATTGTGCTAAACCTCAGTCGCTAAGCTGACTTACAAATATTTATAATCATTTCGGAACCAATACTCAAACAAAAATATTGAGTTAAGTCATTGTCATGTTATTTCTTATTTCTTAGTCAGTTTGAAAGACTTATAAAAACTTTCTCGATTAGTTAATTGAGATATCACTTCTGAAAAGCTTCTAATTTTAAAGCACAGAGCTTTAGAAATTTTACTGCAAACCCCTTAACAAGTCTTAAATAATCGAAGTGACTTGGCAAAGCTTTAAGCTCTTTTGAAAGCTTTCTCTTCTCCTGAAACTTTTCAATTCTCAATAGCTATATGATATTGCTTAAGCTTGTGTAGCCGATTATCCATTTCGTATACTAATTAAGCCTTCAAAAGCTTTGAAATTTATTTTACTTTAACGCCACAAATTCCAATGGGGTATTTCAGCTACTAACTTTCCTTCCCCATCTTATGATAACCATCAACGCCACAACTCACCACTGAAAGGCAAGCACACCTAAACGCTAAATAAAAGCTCACACCCGACTTCGTGAGCGCTTGAGTGAGCGATGTTATCACCGTGAGCGAAAGCTACGCGAGCTCACTACAGACTTCCGTAACACACTGCTGCTACTGCTGCACTGCCTTTAATCGCTGACGGCAATGTTGTTTGAGTAAAATTATTGCGGCAATTTTCCAGCAGCGACAATTATTATTGATATTGTCCGTATGTTGGCAGTAACAATTGCCAACAATTGTTGTCGCATTAAGTCGCAACAGCTTAAATAACCACCAAGTTGACAATCAAATGATGATCACGATTAACAGTGCGATCAGTGAGGCATGCCGAGAATTGTGGCAGCAATAGCGCCACTGATGCATGCAACAAATGTCAAATTTGACAGCGAGTAATGTGAGCATGTTGCGGGCAAGCAGCGCGAAGAAAAGCCAAACTGAATAATATTAATGAAAAATGGAAAGAAAAAAATTGAAGAATAATTGCAGCGATTAGACAAATAAATACGAGAAAATCCAACAATTGCACTGCGCTTGAGAAGTTAAACGCCAATAAGTGCGGAGGGAGCGCAGTGGCGGCTTTGAAACATGTCAGCAATAAAAGTTCATCAATTCGTCAGCTAGCCAGGTGGAGCAGTGTGGCGCAGTGTGGCGCAGCAACATGCGCACTTGTTGCACCGTGCGCTCGGTAGTCAACTGTTAACAGTTAACCAGCCAGTCAGTCAGTCATTCATCAACGGCGGCGCAACCAAATGGCAAATGACAAAACTATTTCGAATATGAAATTGTTGCGGGCCAATGTTGCTGCCGATGTGTGCGATGTGCGCGCTGATGTTGCACTTGTCAATTGATGCTATTTTTGTTGTTGTTACTGTTGCGGCTGCATAATTTGCAATTTTAAAATAATAAATAAATTCATTAAACATTTTGCTAGTCGCAAGTCGGCATAACTTTCTTCCCCACAACTGCCATTTGATTGCTTATGTTGCGGCAACTTTACTGCCGATTTGAGTTTTATTGCGTCTTTTCGATTTTATATTTGCTTTTATTCGCTGCGTCTGCCATTCATCAACATCAATTTGCTGTTCTTTCTAAATCAATCAAAGACTTGACTCGGGCAGCGTGTAAATGGTGCTTACTTTACTCGCTGCAACATGTTGCTGTGTGTTTGTTGCTAAGCAAAAAGCGAAACTAAGCACACTGAGACGTAACTGTTTGTTGAAGTATTGTTCCAGTTTGTGTCAGAATATATGTTTCATTTCAGAGCTTTCCTGTTTAGAAGACCTCACCCTTCCAAAATTATATGTGCGCTGAGTTGCATGGCATGAAAATGTGACAAATTCTGGACTAAAACTTAAATGCAAATGTTGCTTAAATCAAACATTAGCAGCTATAGTATTCGATTAATGAGTGTCTATGTTCCACACTTGGCCAATTTTTAGATGTACTGACCCAAGCAATTTTTAAAAAGTGCAATTAAACTCAAAAGGTTTAGATTATTCCAGTAAAAAAAAAACTCCCATAAGATGAGCTTATACTTTTAAGAACTCCCTATTAGTCATATAAAACCAAGCATGATACATTAAACGGCTAGAAAACCTTGTACAGATGTGATCAGACGACAATGGCATCCCAAAAATACTGGGAAAATATCCCAAGTCCCATCTTCGCATGCTTTCTTATTGTAATCAAAACCATTATATATACCAAAAGAGTTAAACTACCCCGGAAGATATACGAACAAACCAGAGAGGTGACAGATTGTCGCGCTCGCTCTCTGAGAGCAATACTACAGAGAGCAAAAAAATTTAGAGTCACTTATTTGACAAATAAACAAGGTGAAACATAAATATACAAAGACAAGCCGATTGGTAAAGAATTATATGACAGAAATAAAGATAAAATCAATCTCGCTTGGAGTACAGATTCTTCATTTCACCAACCATTGGCAAGAGGTGCAAAATCACCATGGAATCACCTTTATACCGGAGTCTAAAAATCAACCTATATTTGGGGTTTCATATATTTGGATACCTTTTGTATATATGTGTATATTTTTTTTTTAATTTAATTATGAAATATAGAATGGGCAAAGAAAATGGGCGAAGATTGTACATAGATGCATAGGCGTTGCAAATATAAACGATGATGAGTAGAAGAATTAAGTATTACTAAAGTATAAGAGGAAGGTTAACGATGAGAAGAAAATGCGAGCGATTACTTCCAGTATCTTTAAAGCGAACACAATTCTTTACCAGCGAATGAGGATGAGGCTTGACATCACGGACCATCGGAATTTTTGACTTCGTAAATTCGTCATTTAGTGATAAAAATGTATTTATTTTGATATAAAAACTGGCTTTATCTGGCTGGTAAGGCTTTTATAATAGCTTCATACTTTTGGGAAATAAACAGGATCGAATATATATAAGGTAATAATTAATAATAACAGATAATAGGTAATACTATTACTATATACTATATAAAAGATAATAGATAACAGATTACGGATAATTTATAATAGTATTATATAACAGTTAATAGATAATACATAATGGCCACTAGAAAATAGATAAGAGTTAATACGTAGTAAAGATAATATATCATATATAATATATTAAAGAAGCCAGATAATAGATCATAGATTAATAAAAATAGATAAGAGATGATAGATAATATATAACAGATTACAGCTAGTAGGCAACAGATAATAATTAATAGATAATTTTCGATAGATAAGAGATGAAGGGTTCAAATTATACTTTTTTACAAATAAGCACCTTGAAATTGCCCGCAAAAAGGGAAAACCAAACCCCGAAGAGGGAATTGTATGTATTGAGAATAATTTGAAGAAGAAGAAGAACTATGCACTAGAAGAACTAAGAATTGAGAAGAACTATTCTAAAATAAATGTTTTATTTTCAACCGAAGGGGTATAGACCTACGATCCACTGTCTTAGTACCACGCGCTTCAACAGATTTTGTCTTTATTATTTGATTTTATATATTTTTTCGAATCTTTGGCTTATATAAACATCTTCCATAGCTTGAAATTTTCATACAGTTGAGCGCATTCATGGAATTCGAGGTGGCCAAACCTAAAAATGTTATCACTGAAATGACAACAACAAAGCACTTCAACTTAGGAGAAATTCCAAAAACACAATTTGCAACAAAAACAATAAAAAAACGGCCAACTAATTTGACACAAATCACTTGGGCATATCTGTGCTCACCCATCAGCCAAAAGTTGCCACACCATATACATAATTGCTCCAATTTGTCATTTTGCCATGTGGCGGACCGACGGCTTTGTTGTTATTGTTTTTTTCTTTTTTTTTTCTTTTTTCTCGCATTCAAGGTGGAACACTCGAAAGCGACTTATGAATAAACGCTAAGCGCATTTGATTGTATTCACTTTAATTTAATTTAATTTTGCGCGACGTCGCTGCGTGCGGCAAACATCACAGAGACTTTGGGGCAAAGAAATAGAAATGAGATTTCAGAGCAAACCCAGTTCAACGGGTCTCGCGCATGCCGCCGAAGCAGATGCCTTGCCGCGAACAAGTTGGCATGTGTTTGCCAGTGTGCGGCAATACGGCGCACAGGTGACGCAGGTGGGGTCCACAGCGCCATATATGCAAAGAGATAATTCAATTCAAGGAATCCACCGGCAACGGCAGTGATGACATCACAGCGCAACAATGCTGCACAGGCTGCAGCGTTTGTTTGTGTATGGCATGGCGCGCTTGTTGTTATTGCTGTTGCGCTGCCAAAGGAGAGTGCGGAAAATATGCGCCAAGTGGGTTTGTCAGGCCACCAAAGGTTTAAGCAGCAGCTGCAACAACAACAACAACAACAACAACTGCGGCGCAGGCAAAGCTTAGCTGAGCCGCGCGCAAAGCAAGTGAAGCCTGTGGCAGGCAAGGCAGGGCAGTGTCATGCATACTCGCAGTTATGTGCAAAGCAGCGGCACGCATGCGCGCGTGTCATTTTGGCGGCACGTACAAGGCGACGCATGGGCGCGACGTGCACAAACGAGCCGACGCTGACGATGACGACCAACGAACCGCCACATGTATGCATGAATATCTGTTAGCAAAGCGAAGGCGCTCGAGCCGCCCGAAATAACTGGAGCGCTAGCGCATGCGCGCGCTCATTTACGGAAATAGCTGAGTATGCGCAGAAATTTGCACAAAAATGGTAAATAAAACACAGCTAAAGTTGCCGGCAAATTGAAATTTAAACACATTGCGCGGCTTGTGTTTACTTTGCTTTGCCCTGCGCACATGCAACATATGCATTGACCTTTGTCTAATGTGACCACATGAATTATGTGTGTTTTGACAGATTTTCATTTTCACTAATGGAATTTCCACACACCATGTCGCAAGTGGAAAGTGTAATTTTTAACACTCATCACTTTTTTTTTCTTTTGAGTTGTGGCTCCTCCTACTCTAAGCGGTCTTGTGGTCGCCAAGCAAGTTGCGGATCAATGACACACTCGCCGTGCGACAGCATTTTCACATACACATTGCACTTTCACAGCAGACGCATTCAACTGAGTCCAAAAGTAGGTAATTACTCGCACTTTGTGGACACTCTATGTCTAGTAAAATAAACTGAAATACATTGTTGCTGTTGGAAATGTGTTTCTCTGTGCAACTTAGTGTTTTCTGATTGCCTGCCAGATAGCTAAACTGCCGGCGTAGTCGAATGGTCCAAGCTGGCAACTACCCTTCAGTAGGTTTTACGTTCAAATATAGCCGTATTTGAAATTTTTCATTTTTTATTTTTCGAATAGCCGAATTTAGAGTCCCGACGCCATCAAAAACAAATTCTGAAAGTTAGATTCGGAGAGTTAGGACCTGGCTGTCAAGCTGCAAAGTCAGTCAAAGTTGTCAGTAGCTGACAACCAGGTCCTAACTCTTTCCATCTTCTTTAGCAAAATTCGCTATATAAATATTATTAATAAAGCTAATATTCGAGGGATATATCCCGGTAACATTCAAACAAACATGCAGTTGGCACTACAATTGACTATCTTTTTAGACCATCTGGAGCATTTTGATAAATAATATCGCAAAATATCACCATAATTGGCGCCTGTATAACTAAGGCCGATCGACACTGTACTTGAGCTGTACTGAACTTGGTAAACTATGGGATTAGACACGAACAGGCTAACACCTTTTCCCACCCTTACATTTCATATATCTATTTTTTAATTTTTTTTTTTTCAAAAAATAAAGATATAAAGAATAAGATAAATTCCACCTGCAAATCGGTGCCTATCTTGTTGCCCCACTGGCAAAGCAGCTCGATATACATATCTCTCGACCTTCCGATATTAGATTTGCTTGATTTTCAGAACTTCTGCTGCCTGTAGAAATATATTTACTTGGCATAAATAATAATTTTTGATCGGCTAAAGGCACAAAATAACAACTTCGAGTCCTAAAATAGTATAGCATTTGCATTTAGCCCACCTCAGTTCTGTTTCTCATAAATTTAACCTGACAAAGGCCTGTATATGTAGACGAGAGGTCGTGCCTCTTGGACCTCTTTTCTCCAAACCTAGTACTCTTCTCTGGATAATTTCAACGAAGAAAAGGTAACCTGGTATAAAGTTGATTTGATAAGCACCTACTCACCATAGTAGCAGTGTTTAACTACGAAAGAGCTTTCGTTGAGCTCCAAAAAGCTTGCTTTGAGGCATGACTGTTTAATTTTAAGGCTTATAATGCAATGCTGAAGCATAAGTTCACTTAAACAGTTGAATTGTAAGAAACATGCTATACGAATCATAAAATTTACAGTAAAAACTAACACAGTTATACTGGCAGTTACATATAGTATGATTGGAATTGACCAATTTCTCCAAATATCAAATTTTTCGAATTACGTTAGGATAACCGAAGTCCAACTCTTATTTTTCGAGCCCAACTTAATGTTATCGGACTTAAGAAGGAACCCAAAAGTTTTAGACCATCTACAAATGGCTGATTATTCCGTTCTGAAAGTAAAGAGGTTAGAACATACAGTTATTTAGAGAGCTACAAAGGCCGTCAATCCACTCAGTAGCATTCCTCAAAAATATTTAGAGCAAAATTAATGTCGGTACAATGATATGAGAAGTTCTTGGACGAAGGATAGCTACTTTGGATAAACCTTTTTGCTTGTCGCTTAGAGACTGGTCTCGAACGTGGCTCCTGTGGACCATGGTTTCGTGGCAGGAAACATTCTGTATTTACATTAGAAAAGTGGAGACATGAGATTTTTAGCAGAGATTTGGAAAAGAGTAATGTAAAAGAAGGGAAAACTAGTACTTCAATGGATCCAATCAAGGCGCAGCAGTCCATATTGGCGTTATCGTCCACGCAGTGTTCTAATTTTTCCCAAGTCCACACCGTTGGAGTGCAGTGAAGCAAAATGTATAAAAAATTACTTGTTTTCCTATTTTACGGTACCAAAGTTCTTGCAACAACACGTGAAGCATTGCTCTATCAACATTTGCACAACCGAAATGCTCAATGTCAGCAACAATTTTCCATATCCGATTGTGTGAATGGCACTTTGACATTCGTCAACCGCAAGCTAATGTCTGCTTTTGTTGCCACATGTAGTACCAGCTACCGAACAAATCGTGCTGTTTATAGCAAAACTTGATTTGCTGATGTTTTCATTGCTATTGTTGTTTTTATTGTTGTTATGGCCAATGGCAATGCGATGGAGACAATTGTCAGTGTGGCTGCCACTCCTACGGCAACGCAAAACGCTGACATTGTTACCAAATCTGACTAAATTCCGGCATTGCTGCTTGATATTTCAACTTGGGCAACCACCCCCCGCCAAAGTTGTTGCGTTTCAAGCGCATAGTAATAGCGCATATCAGCAGCAATGCCCATAAAACATTCAACGTATCGCTGTCAAATCGATCTGCGATACTTTAAATCACAATTTCATCGCTGCCACAAGCTAATCTGTAAGCATATGCTTCTTCTTCTTCTCCTTTTTCTTCTACTCCTTTCTGCTGCTTTTGATTCCGCATTTGCTGGTGTGCTCCATTTTGTAAGCGCTTGCATAGCCGCGCAGTTGCTGGCGGTCGAGCGCAAAAGTGGCAGTGGCAAGGCAAAGCGGATAGCAGCAACAACAACAACAACAACAAATTTTATTGCCACCGCGCACATGTCAGCGCAACAGTGGCAACAGCAACTGCAATAAAAAAGCAACAACAAATTGTCGCATGCGTGCTACTACAACAACAGCAGCTGTGTTGTTGCGCTGCCGTTCGCCAACTTCGTTCGCCGCATTCACCGTTCGATTGCGCTGATCATCGCCGGCGCGCGCATTCATTTCAAATTCAATTGATTGTCGTACAATCGCATGAATAATTCAATTTCGTACGCAGCGCGGCACTGCCGCACTGCCACACAGCAACAACAACAACTGTAATCACAAAATGCTTGCAACGTTGGCAATTGTTGCAGTTGCAGCGGCGTTTGCTTGTTACAAGTCAGCGATTTGTAAACGCTGCAATGCAGGTGCGCATTGGGTGGGGCGTGCGACGCATGCAACACAGCTCCACATTGTTGTTGTGATTGCTTTAATTTGTTGCAGCTTTACTGCTTTACTGCTGCGCTGTTAAGACTTTTTTGTGGCACTCTTGTTGCGTTGCATGTGATTTTCTAGCAATTTTCCATTGCATGCATAAGACATCAGCGTGGCTGCCGCAGTTTGAGGAAATAAAATTTACGAGTGCTGTGCTGGTGGCATGAAAAGAAAAATTGCTCTCGAATTGACTGCATAATTTTTGCTTGGAATCGGCATAAGTTAAGTAAATAAATGCGACTACTTGTGATTTAGAATTTTGCTTTTGTTTGCAGCTTTGCAGTTTGATTTTCAATATGAAGCGCTTATTTATTATTTTATTAGCCTCTCGTTAAGCACTCATAGCACATAGCATATACAAAAAACATTGACTTAAAAGCTGCGCAAGCAATTATTTAGAAATAAGAGCTTAAAGAATTCTCAAAATAAATTTCATTTGACACCAATATTAAAAAATTAATTTATTCAAAATTTCAGGTGGCAACCCTAACATTGGCAGGTGAGTAGTATTTCGTCTTCATGTAGTCACCAATATTTTTTACTTTCTTTTTTTTTTGGTCTCATAAACGTAATTAAAGAAATAAAGAGGAATTAGGTGGCAACACTGCTTGAAAAAAATTTTGTAGAAATTTTACTTAAGCCTTTTTGGTTAGTTACAAATAACAAAATTTTAAACACATTTTATCAATTTAATTCAATATAAAAAGTAAACAGCTGGCAACGCCGTTCAAGAAAAAATCTATTTTTTTTGTACTGAAAACTGCACGTTCTGGCAACCGTATTGCTATAATTCTTTCATAGTGTTTTTTCCATGGAATTGTTAGCGAAGAGCAATACTTCTTTTAACAAGTGGCAAACCTGCGCAAAAAAGCGCTTGGCTGTAAGCCTACTTAAAACTAAAAATAAGCAGCAAACAGATGTACCAAAATAAGCTACTGTAACAAAGCTTGACTTCGGTGTTATTGTCACATGCAATATAGGCTCAATAAACTAAATTTTTAAACGCGCATGTAAGGTGTAGTAAAAAGAAATCCATTATTTTGCCAATAGTTGACTTAGTACTCAGTAACTCACGTTCTACAAAGGCGATCAGATTGGGCTATATGGCGTTCGAAAGCTAAGATCTTGTGCTAAAAAAACTTCTCAAACAGTTTTGTATTTGCTTGACTCAGTAAAGTTTCAGTACGCATCAAAAATGGAAACCAGCATAAATATGAAGCTTAATATTCAAAAAATAACCGTGAGTATCTTCTTTAAAAAGCAAGATTTATATATATGTACAAGACTCTCAGAAGTTGAAAATCCCATAACATGATGTCTCCGCTCCTCATCTTCCACAAACAAAATTGCGCATATTTGCATAAATCTGCAATTACTTCACTTAAATGCACATCCTTACAAGTCCTTGACAGTAGATATAGCTGCAAAGCCGCACAAACAAGTCCTTGACACGAATTCGTCACGTCTCCGACATATTTCATCAACGCGCTCAATGGCGCGAAAGGTGTTAAAGATGCGAATGGATTAAGTACGAACGTGAGTATCCCATGAAAAGTCAGGCAGTTAACTGCGCAAAAAATGAGCGAACGAAGAAAGAGCAACAACAATAAGGCAAGGCGCATGCGCATCGATAGGCAGACGAACGCATTTGAAGCACTTAAACTAGTTCTCGAATATGCTTAAGTGTTGAATGTTTGATGGCATAACAAATTGTTTTGTCATTTTACAAGATCAAGACAAGGAATAAAGCAATAAAACGACAACAAAAAAGCAGCAAAAAAAAACGACAATAAAGCAGTAAAATCGAAGCGTAGATAAATGGAAGTTGCGCGAAGGGCAGCAGGAGCGCGGCGTTGCAACATTAAGCAGCGCGTGAAGCACGTTGGAGAAATATGTGGCATAAAGGGTTGTTGCATGCCACATATTGTATAAAATATATATACTTATATAAATGTGTGTGTTTGTGCGAAATATGCAAATTAGATATCTTTAAAAGGGTAACACATGTTTGTTGCAAGCACATGTATATGTTGTGTGCGCGTCAGTGATAAATGAGTTCACCAAACGGTCGGACAGCCAGTTGTGCGTTGATCCTTTGCGCATGCGCGCCTCATATGTCCTGCATGCTAAATTCGAATTAATTCAAAATGCTGTCGTCGGTCTGTGTTGGCGCATAAAAATTGACGCAAATTAAATTAACAACACTTTGTTGCACAATGGCACAATAACGGCAAGCACAACAAATGATAAGTTTATGCAAATTTTTCTCGTGCGTGTGGGGAGAAAAATGAAATAAATCGACTGCTGACGATTTTTATGATGTCGCCGTAGAGCGTTTGGTGAGTTCATTAATTTTTGAAGTTGTTGAGATTTGTTGTTGTTGTTGTTGTTGTTTTTTTTTTTTTTTTTAATAAATGACGTGCGATAACGTTGCTGCTCTCTTGCGTAATTTGGAATTTTTAATGGCAACGCGGCATGCAGCCAACAACACTTGAGTTACTCATTTCGAAAATACTTCGAAATACTTTTTTCTTTTTTTTTGAATTTTTTAAGTGACAGCTGCTATGTTACTGTTGTTGTTTTACTTCTTTGTTTTCCTCTTTGTCACTTATGCATAATAAACTCATTTATTAAGTGTTGAGCTTGTTTGCATTGGTGGTGCGTCAAAGTTGAGTGTACTTATTTGATCGCTAAAAAACTGCTGAAGAGTAGAAAGGATAACTAGGAGAGAAAATAAAGACTTGAAAAGAATGCTATATCAATTTAAGAATACGAACTTCAACTGACAAAAATTGCTAGTATTTTTTATATTTGAAAACTTCGCTAAGATGCACCGATTTTTAACCAAATTCGATTATTATCTAGAACTAATATCGATTAAACGATCAAATATTTAGTGAAATTGATCAATATTTGCTAAAATGTTATTCAAAATCTCCGAAACCACACCGACCCAATAACCAACACGAATAGATGAGTCTTTCCGACTGCAATTTATTTGTGAGTATCAATCGGTAGCCATTATTTAGCTAAACCTAATTGGGATTCCTAGTAATGTATTAAGTTATTTGAACGCAGCAAGTTAAAAAGCCATACAATATGAGTTTATAACTCACAAGCATATAACCGAAAGTACCGTGTGAAACTGAGCTGCTATAAAGCTTAAAACTGTCACCAATTACAATTTAGAACAAAGTTGCCACATGTACATAATTTAAACTTAAAATATTCACAAAGTCTTTAGGAAAGTCTTCCAGGCGTTATACTCTCGGTTTCTATTTAGTTAGATTTTGGTATAGAGTTGCCACCTTTCACCAAAATTTAAACTGTAAAAAATTTTACGAAATGTGTCGGAATACAATTTAAAGAGTACAAAAAAGCGTTGGCGAAAAATGTAAGAAAGATGTTTAACTATTGATGTTGGAATAGAGTTGCCACACATAACACAGCCGTGCAAAATTAGCCAAATTGGTGACAAGCATAAAAGGCCAATAAAAGAGGCTTAAGCCTAAGTACTCTTGACTCTTAAAAGGTCTGTCATTTTAACTTGTTTAGATTTAATATAGTTGCCACCTGTGGAGAAAATAAAACTGGGAACATTGGGAAATATTTTCAAATATAAAATAATAAATCAAGTGTTCTACAGCTATTCCATAGTTATTTATAATCGGCATATTCTGGCATAGAATTGCCACCTATAAAAAACAACACAAACTCAACTTGTTTTACGCAATTAAAAGATATCAGCAACATTTTTCCCGACGAATATTATAAAGAATCTACATCTGCTTTATTTTCATTTAATTTTAACTACTTTATTCGATTATAGATTCGAAGTAATAAATTACTACACTTTCGAATTAACTAAATTTTAATTAGAATTTAATTTTCTAGCTCGGCATAACGGTGCAAAGAGCTGCATATACACACCTTTTAATCAATACTTACGCTGCGCAGCGAAAGACTTAAGCAGCAAACTTGAAAAGAGTTGGAGCGCGTAGTTTGTTTCTAATTAGTAAGAAAAAGCGTAGAATACGCATTAGATATCAAAAGAATTACGTATACAAACAAAAATAAATTAAAATGCATTAAAATTTTTAATTGACTTTGGTGAAGAAAATTGTGATAAGATAACTTTCGTGATAAACTTTGAGTATTTTATTGAAGGTAGATAGCTGATAATACAAAAATTAGTATGCCTATTTGTACAATACAATATACAATATAGCTATATATTAAATATATGCAAGCACGCCTTATAATAACCGCTCACCCAAAAAGTGGGCAATATATTGCCTGAAAAAGAACTACTACACTTGCCTAATGACCTACCTACATGCCATGTAGAAAGAATGGACGGAGCTTTGTAATAATATACAGATAAGTAGTATAGTAATATAAATAGTAATAGTAGTATATATAGATATGTAGTATGAAAACAACTACAGTAAAAAAATAAAAGAAATCCTGTTTACTTGAAGGAGCAGCACAAAGGCTCAAACGCAACAATTTACTCAGCCGAATTGGCATGTCGGAGAAATATGGAGCATAATAGCTACTGAAAGGTCAAAACTTTCTCTTAGCATATCACATCTTATGCTTGTTGAGAAATTTTTTCGCTCTATCTTGAAGAAAACAGCAACTAACTCTATTCGGCAAAAGAAATGAGACTCTGTAGCTTACCTAGTCCTCTGTAAACTTTAGATAATGTATTATGTCTTATTTTAGTGTATTTAATTTAGCACATATTTATTACACTTTCTTTGATTTTCAATTGTTTTCATTTCACATTTTAATTTTTTTTTTTACTCTTTTAAGTTTAATTATTTTCATTAAATTTAATTTAATTTGTTTCAATATTAACTCGTTTTTCATAGCTTTAATTTATTTTATTTTATTTAATTCATTTTGGTTTTTTTTTTTTGTTTTTTTTATTTAAATTTATTTTATTTTATTTTACTTTATTTAATTTTATTTTACTTTATTTTACTTTGTTTTGTATAATTATATTTTGCTACATTTTATTTCATTTAATTCTATTTTTAATTAAATCTAATTTCATATTATTTAATTTAACTTAATTTCATTTTGTTTTATTTCTTTCTTTTTTCATAATTGTATTTCGCGTCATTTTATTTTGCTTTTACTCTTCCAAGTTAATTTATTTTAATGTAATTTAATTTAACTTGTTTTAATATTATCTAATTTTATATAATTATAATACATTTTGTTTATTTTATTTATTTTTAGCTCATTTCATTTAATTTTATTTTTAGTTATTTGCTTTATTTTTTTCACTTTTTATTTTCTAAATTTTATTTTATTGCATTTTTTAAGTTTTTGTTTTACTTACTTTAGTTTATTATTATTTTTTTTTATTTATGACATTTTATTTAATTTTTTTGTTTTCTATGACTTCATACGTCTTTTTTCTTAGTATTTCATTTTTAATTTTTATAAATTATCAAATTTTGATATATATATTTTTCTTTATTATTTTCTTTTACATATATTTTACAGTTTTTTTTTTGTACCTCAATTCCATTTAATTACATATATCTTGCTTTAATATATAAATATGAGTATTTCTTCCCCCTGCTCGCAAAGCACAACAAATTATCACAATATTAGAAACAGGAAAATTGTATATTTCTTCCAAAACTTGTATAACCACCAGCATTAGCGCAGCAATTGAGCATTCTACCTCTACGTCGCCGCTCACCCCGCACAACCCGCACACGCGACAGCGCTATAATACCGTACAGGCGTATTATACATAACTCGCATGCATAAAGTGTAAGAAATTAATAAAATAAAGCACTCGACATTTAATCACACACACACACACACACACACACACAGCGTTGAGTTTAGAGAATTAACGCTTGCAGCTAAGCGGAATACGCAACTAAAGCTAAAAATGCGCTTGAAGATGATGATTTCATTTTAATAACACCCTGTCTGCATGCCACTGACGATCCGTACACAAACACACACACACACACATACAAACATACAAACATACACTTACGCATGCGCATGCGCGACTCTCCACTGCAGCTGACGAGTAATAGGGAAGCGCAAAAAGTCGCAATGATCTGCCATATATCAGTCGCTTGCACGGCAGCCAACGCACTGCTGCACTTGCCGCGCCGCTGCCTCTATTAAAGTATTATATTTGAATGTCTAAGCAACTGTCCGCTGGCTGTCAGTTGTTGTTATAGTTATTATTATTATTATTATTATTTTTTTTTTCATTTATTTAGCTTTTTGCTTCTTCGAATGTCGCCTTTTTTCACTTGCTTTTGCATTTCGCATTTCGCATTTTTTTTTTGTTTTTTTTGTTTTTGTTTTCGTTATGATTTTAATTAAGTTTATGAGTTATGCCACATCTGTGTGGTTTAATTCCCTCATATGCCCATCAGAGATGCCTGCAGTCTACAACAATAACAAATCTGCAGATTTTTCTATTTCCACACACACGCACACACACTTATGCACATATACACATTTATGCCTGTATGTGTGTGTGCCTTCATTTCATATCATAAAAATAGTTGAACCAGTTTGATAATACGCATGCATTTGTGGCATTTGTGGCATTTTTTTTGTTATTAATGCCGTCTGTCGAGATTCAGAGCTGACGGTCATGGTGCTGCCACTGCCGCTGCCGCTGCTGCTGCGCCGCCTGCTGTTGCATTCGTCTAAGTCAGCTTGACTTGAGCTAGTCAAATCAGCCAGTCAGGTGGACGACCCAGCCTAGCGCTGGCTAACTGTCAGCCATGCAAAAGTATAAACAGTTCTATATATATACATATATATATATATATTTATATATAAGCACACATATATATTTTTTTGTATTTCAAACTAAAATCTGTACCAAGTTAGCAGTTAAGCGGTGATGAGTTGCCGCATTAGCGTTGATGTAGCGCATAAAATCAAGCGCTACAACAACAACAACAACAACTAGAACAACAACAACAACAGGTAGCGAGCAATTCTAACAACTCTTGCGCATTTGTTTGCACACTGTTCTGCTTTAAATCTCAAATAAGTAGCGGCGCACGTGTGTGTGTGTGTGTGTGTGTGTAAGACGCAAATAGCCGTGCGCTGAATTCAATTCTTGGAAAATATGCAAATCCCTCTCTTTGAAGGTTAATTTCAGCTTCACGCTGGCAACGCTTGACAAAGTGACAATTGTGTTGGTGCAGGAAAATATTAGCATTTAAATATTTAACTAAGAAAAAGAAAAAGTTTATAATTTAACCAGCCATGTGTATATATGGGCTGATCTATACAGCAAAATGAAAATTATACCAAAATATTTCGATGCCTTTTTCACTTTTTTCAATTGGAACTAAAGCTATTACAACGGTTTTCCTCCATTTGCGGATTATTTTGCTCCATTATCACATCAAATGTCTAAATCATTTATAATTTGTTGCTCCAGGATGGTTCTTTGAAGCCGAACGCACGCTGAATAACACGGCTAAGGAACTTTAAGCGCAAACGAACAATTAGCCTGCAATTATAAACATATGGCAACGCTGTACGACTTCTCCATAAATTTTTGGACCCTCCGCTCAACAAATGCAACAGTTCAAATACTATATTGAAAATATTTTATATGCTTTAAAGTAGTCAACTTAGCCGATCAGAATTCATGCTTCAAATTGTCCTTTCGGGGAATGTCAAATCGTAGAGAATATAAGAATTTTAGGTATAGATCAGTTTCTAACGAATTTTCAGTTAGTACATGAACAAATTGTCAGTCTCAGGTCCTCAAAAAGCTGGCTCAAGTAAGTTGAAGTTGAAGAAAACTGAACTCTTGCATGTATATGATGGTATAAAACACATGAAATAACGGAAATTTTCGTTTTTTGAAGAAAAAATATTTATTCATTCATCTACATTAATATGGTCGCCTTCGCCTTCAAAATAGTCTCCCTACTATTAGTAGTATTTGACTTTGAGGCAAGCATTCATGATGTACTATGCCATTAAAGTTGAAGAACACCGTCGAAGAACATTCCCGTTATTTTTTGAACACACCACGTACGATGTTATCAAAAATATATATTGGGTTGTTCGGAAAGTCATTTCGTTTTTTTTGGGGAACATGACTAATAAATATTGTATTAAATTATATATTGGCCATTCTGGTCCAACACCTTTTGCCATCTTTCTGGCAGTAACATAATTCCCCTCTCATAAAAGTTTTGGTCCTTGCTGGCAAAAAACTCGTCCAGGTGGTTTTTGACATCTTCATTTGAGGTAAAGGTTTTGCCATCCAAAAAATTTTGCAGGGACCGGAACAAATAGTAGTCGGAAGGCGCCAGATCTGGAGAATATGGTGGATGTTGCAGTACGTCCCATTCAAGCTGTAAAAGTTTTTGGCGAGTGACCAAACTTGTGTGAGGTCTCGCATTATCCTGGTGGAACACTACACCCTTCCTGTTGATTAATTCGGGCCTCTTCTCTTTAAGTGACTCATTCAAGTTGTCCAGCTGATGACAATAGACTTATGAATTAATCGTTGTATTGTCCGGCAAAAGCTCAAAAACAACGATTCCTTTGACATCCCACCAAACGGAGAGCATCACCTTTTTTTGGTGAATGTTGGCTTTTGACACGCTTTGAGCCGGTTCATCTTTTCTGCTCCATGACCTCTTGCGTTTAACATTGTTGTATACAACCCATTTTTCGTCCCCAGTAATAATCCGCTTCAAAAATGGATCATTTTCTAGACGTTTGAGGAGCGAATCACACGCGTCAACACGACGACACAAATTTCGCTCGGTAAGGACATGGGGCACCCACACATCGAGCTTCGAGGTTAAGTCCATGCCTTTCAAATGGCCATAAACAGTTGAATTCGACCAATTTAACCTCTCACCGATCTCTCGTGTGGTGATTCGCCGATTTGCATCAACTAATGCCTTTATCGCATCTTTGTCAGCTTCGACCGGCCTTCCAGACCGTGATGCATCTTCGACATCAAAATTGCCGGATCGAAATTTTGCAAACCAGTTCTGGCACTGGCGTACTGTTAACACGCCTTCTCCATACACATCCGTCAATTTTTTTCTCGCTTGGACAGCATTTTTACCTTTTCTGAAGTTAAAAAGTAAAATATGACGAAAATGCTGCTTATTGCTCTCCATATTTAAAAAGGCACCAACCAAAAACTACTGGGTAGAATTAATAGAACTTTTTCACACACAAGCCTTGCAATATCAGCTCTCATGACATATAATGGTTATGGGGCTTAAGTGTGAAGTTAGTTTCGAAAAAACGTAATTAAGTCATCTGGCGGGAAAAAACGAAATGACTTTCCGAACAACCCAATATATATGAAGTGATACAATCAGATGATTACAAAAAAACACAAGGTTCCAAGGATACAAGAGTTCACGAGCATTAAAGAAGTTTGCGCCAGCAGCCTAAAGGTTCGCTAATGCGAAAAAATCCTTCAAATATCACATATATAAAATCTACAGAGCATATTATAAGCGAGACTGGAGGACACCACCAAAAAACTCTGTATCAAAAAAATTTCTATTAAAAGCAAAATTTCATCAAAATATTTAACTAAAACATTTTATGAATTTCGAAATCATTTCAGCTAGTTTCGAATGCTCGTTTTAATTCAAAATTAAGTTATCAGAAATCCGACAATACATTTCTAACATTAGAACCTTAAAAAAAAGTTCTGACTCAAACGATAGCCTAAAAATCACCACAAACCCCTGAACCCAAAAAACTTGCTGCCTTGAAATGCACCTGCGAGCGAATCAATCACGGCAAAGTGGAAATTGGGATCACATGTAAATAAAAATTTAACCGTTTCTTTGTAAATTTATATATAAATGTATGCATGTATGTATGTATGTATGTAACGTGAGCTGATCACATACTAATCAATCATAGCGCTTGAATGAGCCACCAACGCGCTGAATGGAGCGGCGACGCAAAAACTTTTGACAGCTATGAGTGGGTCGAACAGTAATGAAAACAACAACAAAAAACATGAATGTAAATAAAAAAACGGCAAAGAAATAAGCGAGTCATAAATATTTAGTAGGCAGATGCACAACTGCTTCGACAAATGATTGATTTCGAACGCCAATCTGGTTGTAATTATTCAGTTTGCTTGTTGTTCGCGTCCTTTTTTTTTCTTATATGTCTGTCGGGGGTGTTGCCCGACCTAGAATGATCCAAAGCCAAAATTTTAAACTTAGCTTTGCTTAAAGCACAAATTCATTTACTGCTTATTAAGTTTGAATGTTTGTAAGTCATTAGCAGCTTTTAAATTGTTGTAAAAAAAATTGGCGGAATCACTTTTTCATACGAATTTGTATGGGAATTACACAGAGTTGCATGTGATTGGGAGACACACCCCACCACAGGTGAATTAGAAATAATATATATATATATATGTATGTATAGGTGCAAATGAGGTGATTAATTATGATGAAGAAAGTGTAAAGATCGAATTTCAAGCGGAAAAAAATTACAAAAAAAAAAAAAACAAATCAATTTGGATGAAATGAAAAATAAAACAAATTAAGTTTAAAATACCAAAACATTAAAATATAAATAAAAAAAATAAATTATAAAACAAATACATTATAAAAAATTATAATGAAGGAAATGTGATGGCTTGAATTTAAAGCGAAAATAACAACAACTTAAAAATCAAAAAAAAATTAAAAAAATTAAAAAAAAAATTTGTTAATGAAAAAAATTTAAGCAAATGAAAATTTTTTTTTTTTTTATATTATTTTATTTATATTTATTATATTTCGGTTTTCTTAGAGTCTATTATAGTTTTAATACTTTAAATTTTTTAACGGATTAAAATAATATTCATATAATATAATTAAATATAAAATTATATAATAAAAACATAGTACTCTTATATAAGAATAATATAAAATAATAAAAACAAATGAAAAAATTTAATTTTTTAAATAAATATTTAAAATTTTTATATAAATAAAACTTATTGTCATAGATTTTTTGAAATTTTTAATAATTTTTTATTTTTTTATAAACATATTTTATATATATATTATCTTAAACATTATTACAATAAATATCATTCTTATAAAAATTCTAAATTAAAAAAAAAGAACATTAAAGGTTTTAAAAATTTCAAAAATAGATTTTAGATTTAAAAAAAGTTCTTAAATATAATATCATCATACAAATTTTTTTTAATTAAGTGTAATTTGAAAAATCGAAAGAAGAAGAAGTCCAAATTGAACCGAAAAATATTAAAAAATAAAAAGAAAAACATTTTATAAAATTTCAAAAATTTAAGAAATAGAAAAATTTAAGTAAATTAAAAAGTAAAGATAAATTGAAACAATATATCAAAAAAAAAATTAATACGTAATGTTAAACATTTTAATTAAAAAACTATTTAAAAAAAAGGACAATAAAAAATCTATTGGATTGATCTCAGGCTCTTAAGAGTTCTTAAGAGAACCTTAAGAAGAAAAATAATACATAAAGAGTAAAACGTATTAATTAAAATTAAATATATCCCAAAATAGGGAGTGATAAAGATAATATAAAAAATTAAAGCTGAAGCGAAAAAAGTAGGACAAAATACTTCATGAAATTTAAAAAATTGAAAAATAGTTAAAAAAGAATTTTTATTTAAATATAAAAAAGGTAAAATATAAATGGGAAACCAGTGAAATGAAATAAATTAATAAATAATAAAATAAAGAAAATAGTGATATGAAATACAATAATAAAAATAAATATTAAATAAATGAAAAATTTTTTATTTGAAAATAGGTAAATCAAAAAAATAAAGAATGCTAATTACCAAAAAATGAAAAATTTTTTATAATAGCAATTATTTATAGTTAGGATATTAAGAAAGTATTTAATCAACTCTAATAAAAACAAATTCAGTTGATACACTCACTTGATACATTTTTTATAAAATATATAATTGAATTCGTTTTAGTATAAACATAAATATATTAAGATGAGAAGACAACACCTTACCTTTATGTGACATTCAACACTAGCCGACAAGCGCTTTATGAATTTGATGATGTTGATTTGTTTGATAACACACGTTTAAATGATAATTTCTCACAAAGTGGGCATATTAGCATACAAACGAACGCGCAGGTCTTTACAAAAGTGTAAATAAATAAACACATACACTCACATATATATATACTTATATGAACGAACTTTTTTCCATAGCAATGCTAGTATTCATTCGATATGCGGCGGCTTGGCTCGTTTATTTGAGGCGCACCGCTGTCTGGAATGTTGATGTCGCCATAGATAACGAAGAAACTAGATCAACCTTGAAGACGAAGAGACGACAGAAAAATATGTTAATTTATTTCGGAAAATAAACTAGATTTTATAAGCGGTAACTTCTGGTGCTGAATGGCAATAAATATTATTTTTGGGCGACGCAATTTCAGAAACTGAATTTTAAATTTAGAAATATTTATTTTTTTTACAAAAATTTACAGAAATTTTTATGTGTTTTCGTAATTTTTTTCAAATGCAAACAGTATAAACGTAAATATGTTTTATTTCGAATGAACCAAATATTTTATTCAAGTGCTTCTAAGCATTTTAAAATTGAAATTGAACTGAAAAAATGTAAAAAATTAAAGTAAAAAAACATTTTATAAATTTTAAAAAATGAAAGATATAGAGAAAAATATATCTATATTTAAAAGTAATTAAATTTTAAAGTACAGGTATGTTGAAATAGAATATTTAAAAAAAAAAAATTTATTCAAAATATTAAAAAAAAAACATTCAACTCTACCTTAAATAAAATTACATAAGTAAAAAAATCTTAAATAAATCTTAAATAGGTCGAATGGATTAGCTTAAAATATAGCTAAGGCTATTCTAGGCATTTTATAAGCTGCAAATTTAAATTTATAAAAAAATGAGTGACACTCCTTTGCTGATTTAACTAATAAAAATTAAAAAAAAAATATAACTTAAAATTTATCTAAGTTAAGCCCGAAAATTTAGTAATATTTTCTGCAAGGCAGATAAGCATGAAACAGTATGAGAAATATAATAACTCAAAACTCCTCATTTGCAGAATATAATAGTTAATAATAATTTCACGCTTAGTTTCATGGCAACACACGCACTACCCAACGTTTAACCCCACCAACTCAACAAATTGTCGCAGTAGAAGTGCACAACGCCTTGCAGATAATAATGAAAATCAGCGAAAACTTCACAAAAACACAAAATACGCGCCACACTTTTACCAAACTCAAAGAAAAAATGGAAACAAATGCTGTGAAAACACATTGGCCACCTGCGAACAAAAGACTTAAGCGACAAACTCGCTGGCGCATTTGGGCAAAATGCAAAAAGCAAACAGCAAGAGTGTCAACCGCACAAAAAAAAAGGTAAATATGCGCGCATGAGTGTGCGTGTCGCGATTTCGCATTGCGTTTTCGCCTTCATTTAAGCGCATTTTCATTAATTTTAAGTACCTCCCCTCGAACAGACTGTACAGACAAACACTGAAACAGCAGACAGTGAATGGACAACGAGTTCAGCCAGCCAGCCAGCCAGCCAGCCATTGTGGTCGAGCGGTGAAGCAATATGTATATACACACACACGCACATACACATAGCTAACGCTACAGTAAATAAATAACAGTACTGTGTGTAGACATACGAAAAAAAAAAAAAATGAAAAAACAAAAACACAAGTAACAAAACCAACAAAACGAACAACCGCAATGAAAATGAGGCAACAAAGGCAAGAGCACATGCGCTCAGCCAGCCGATTAGGCCAACCAACCAACTAACCAACCAACCAACCAATGCTGAACAAGCAATGTGGCGAACAGCAATAATAACAACAGCAACAACAACAACAAAAACAAAAACAATGAAGCACACAAAGACAATGAACGAGTGAAAAATGCAGAAATAATAGCAGCGAGCGTAAAAAGGAGGCAACAAAAAATAGCGAATGAAATAAAAGCAACAACAACAACAACGATAGCGATAACAATGACAATGCCAATGGTGGTGGTGCATAGTTACAATAAAATCCGCTAGAGTTGCAGAAATCACCACCACAAGCAACGGCAACAGTTGTGTTGTGTGGCAGCAAACAACAAGCAACAACAAACAAATACAACAAAAATGTATAAAAACCACAAAAAAACAAGTAATTTATGCAGCAGAAAACCACCACCTTAACTGTTGTTATAAAGTGCGCTCTCCCAGTTGGTTGTTGGTTTGCTTTGACACTGGCAACATGTTGCGCGCAACATATTTGAAGCATAGTTTGTGTGATGTTGCATTGCGTTAACATGCTGCAGTTTGATGTTGGTTCGATGACAAGTTATGTCTGCAGCTATTTTTGTGCCAATATAACAGTAAACAGAGTAAATGTTGGTTTTCAAGATGCCAAACATTCACGATGAACAGATGATGAATGGTTCAAGGTTTGCTTGGCTTCCAGCTGATGTGAGCTAGATGGTCTTTGAAGAGCTATAGTATCTTAATCTTTATAGTAGTTATGGTGAATTATGTTAACAGTGCGAGGAATCTACTCAACGGTCTATGGGTTCCAAACTATCAACCAGTATAATCATTTTTAATAAGCCTTCATCATTCCATTTTCGGTCAGAGAGTCTTACTGTATACGATAAGCTTAGTTGTTTTGTAGTACACTTGTGTTTTCACTTGTTCTTTTTAGAACGAAATTGTTGAACCTGGTGCTCATTTAGTTAATAAACTCTTGAAATATTCAAGTCCTGAAATCAATCAAAAAGTGTAATCATTTTCGGTATGATAATTTGTTTAAGATGAACTCTTCCTAGGACAAATGTTCGAAGACCCGATAATTCTTAACAGAGACCTCGTCTCTACCAAGTAATTCTCTCCAACAACTATCAAGTCAAATAATATATGGTCCAAGTTCAGACACACATGCGATTTTCAAATATTTCTCAGTGAGTTATCGATGACTTTAATAGCAACAGAAAAATTTTACTATCTGTGAAGGTTCTTGAGTACATTATAGTCCTTCTCACTAACCAGTTTAATTATGCTCCGAGTTCAGAAGCGGGATCAGAAACAGAGAGTGCGAGAGGGAGAAAAAAGAGATAATGTTCGAAAAAGAGACGTGCAGCGCACCAAGAGTTTCTAAAACACAGTTCATTTGGACCTGGTCATTGTAAATAAAGGTAATCTAACGGTTTCCAATTCCTATTGGAAGAAAACTTCCCCTTGAAAGCTTTTCTCGAACCTTAACTAAGAGGCTTAAATAAACATGCTAGTTGGAGAAGATCACACCCGGAAGGAATGTTGCACTTTCGGAACGCACACTGAGTTTCTTGCATAGATTGGGCTCAATAGCTGTGAAGAATAGCTGTTCAACTAAAAAATGATGGCATGACATTTAGTTCAAAATTTCTAAATTTTCACGAAGCTCTTAATCCTAGGCAGCAAAAACAGGTTGAACGCTTATATTAACATTGAGTTTCCACTTGAGTGGATATTGCGATTATATAGATCCAATCAAATTTACAAAGCCTATAGAGTTTGATAGAGAAACTCACCAAGAGCATCGAACCCTTCATCAACTTCAATTTCTTGGCAAAAGCAATCTCAAGAAGAAACCTTGAAAAATAGTTCACTCATTGAACTCTACAACAAACCCCTTCAGTACTTAGCAGACAAAAGCGATTAACAGCTGTTATAACAGCGGCCCTGCAACTACTGTTAATGCGCTGTTGACCCCACCAAGCCTTAACAGCCAGCAATTTCAGCCGCATTTTCAGCTTCGAAACCAACAAAGTCGATCGCCACCTTCAGTCGCACACAAACCGCTCACAATTTAGGAACGACGCGTGCTGTCCGGTCTCGGCTGCTCCCATTAGCCAACCAATACAGCAAGCACCAACAAAAGCGAACCACCCCAGCATGCCAGCAACGAACAGCTGCTACTGTTTTGCTGCCACAAGCATACTCGTCGCAACGATCGTTGGTCGGCGTTTAGCACACACACACACGACCACCAACCGCCGAGCCGTGTGTTTTCATTCGTCGCGCATTGTCTGCCAACGTAGCTGTTGTTGCTGCTGTTGCTTGCGCTACCGCGGTTAGCTGTTTGCCGGTTGTACCAATTGTTTTTGTTGTTTGTTATCGACTCGTACGGCGCACAGCGTGTGTTGGTTGCGCATGCGCGCGCCGCCAACACAGCAGCATTAACGACAACAACAACAACAACAACAGCAATAGCAACAGCGACTACAGCAAGCGCAAGAGCACTGCGTTGCTCGTTTGGCGGCGCGTTGACGCGTTCACTGTTTGTTCGCGCTTCTGCTCGCGCGCTCGTGCGAATCGACTATGTACGCTGGCGCATGTTTAACGCGTTGCGCATACATTTTTGTCGCTCACTCGCTGCAACAACCATCAAGTGCAAATCACCGCCAATGCCGTCGATGTTTTCTGCATTCGATTTGAGCCCCGTTTCGCTACGTCTGCGCCCCGCACAATTGATTAATTGCTTGTCGGCGTACAGTATTTACCGTTCGGCCGGGTGAAAGTGAAATTCTAATTGCCATTCGCGCATGAATTTAGCGCAAAAGCTCAGCGCTTGCGGTAGTGTGTGTGCGCGTTGCAAATATTCACGCGCAGTGTTCTCGAGTATATATGTGCAATTGAAAGAATTGTGTACTTGATCAAATTGCATTAAATTCATGTTGCAAAGAAAAACATGCATAAGAAGATTAATTAATAATGTTAAACTAAATATTAAAAAATGTTGAAAAACATCAAGCAAAAATGTCGCAAGTGAATATCAAAGAGAATGAAAATTAGAAAAAACGGCATAACTTAATATTGCATAATTTTGAACAAAAAAAATATATATATATATATTTGCAGCAAGAGCAGTGTTTAAAAATATGTGCTTACTGTTATATAGTGAATAAATTTATTTCAAAGTAGTTAAATATTTATTGAAATTTCCAGAATATCGAATTTATAACAACGAGCATCGCATAAAGAAATTTTAAAATTTTGTAATATACAATTTATTGCAAATTTTATTTAAATATTTCTACCGAAGTTGAAATTTGATTTACAAACAACTGGCAAACGTTGGAGGCTACACTGTTAAAAACAAACAAAAAAAAAACAAAAACAACAAAAAAGCAACTCAGTTTTCAAAAATTCTTATAAATTTAATTATTATGAAATACTTATAAAAAAAAAAATATGTGCTGTTTAAAAAAATCAGCTGTATAATATTGATATTACAAAATGTTCATACTCTAGTTCAAACTTCGTAAAGCAATTTTTACAAGATTAAAACAAAATTGTGTTTATAGAAAAATATTTCACTGCAGTGTCTCTTTATTTATGTGGCAGCAATCAAGGAGCTTTAGTCAGCTCACAACAAAGAAAAGGTTAGTATAAGTTGAATTTTTATATAATATTAAGAGACTACAACAAAGAAGACACCGCCAACTATTCAAGTCAACATGAAAGGGTTTTGTGTCTAAAGTGTAATTTTTCATTGAATTTAGAGCCAAGCATGGAAGTTTTTGAATTATTGTAATATTTTTTTTTTAAGGCGGTATACATAACGCCCAAACTTCTAAAGCTTAAGAAATGAGAGCTGGCGAAAACATTTCGTTTCAACATTTTATAATATAATATAATGTGAAAATGTATTCAAAGGTTATGTTGAAAACTTCCGCAAGTGCCACAACACTGCAACAAATGCGCACAGCAGGATGTCCATTTATATATAATAAGAAATAAAAGATCTTTATAATATAAAAAATTATACAATGGGCAATCGCCCACTTTTGGGTAAAGCCTCAGATCTCAATTACTCAACCAAGCTGAACATAATTTTAACATAATTTTAAGCTAATTCGAACCAAATTTGGCTTAACATCTCTGTGCCACAGTCTGAAGATGGCTGAAGATGGCTGAAATCGAAGTAATACTACTGCTTTTTAAATATGATAACTCTCATTGAAAAGTTATCGAATTAAGAATATAACTTTTCAAACCCACTGATGCCAAATATGAGAACCGCAATGCCTATGGCTGGGTATACACCGCATATATAATGAAAGAAATGCGAATATAGGAGACGAAGAAGGCCAACATTTCCTGTAAATAATATTCATTGGTTCAGTACTTCCCCTAGCCCCTATATAGATAAAAAATATGTATATAAAAGAAGCATTCAACTTCAAGGAGAAGACAAACTTCTGGTTCATTTTATGCTGTATATATTGGTTAGTATATTTTATATCTGAACAAACATGGTATTTGTGACATAGTGCAATTCGGTACCGAGAATGGGTGAATTCTGTACTTGAATTATCAGGCTCCCTTATAATTGTTTTATTTATTTTAGTTTATTATTTTAGTTTATTATTATTTTAGAAATATTCCACAGCTTTGGTTACTGCAAACTGCAAGAGCATATAATGCTCAAGCTTTATTTTTTCCCACTTCTTTCAATAATTTCTCAGGATAGAAATTAAATATAAATTTTGAATTGAAAAAAATTAAATTTTAATGTTAATTTCTTCATTTTATAAATAAATATTTAATTATTTTTAGATTTGAAAAGAACGTTATATTTAAACTGCGAATTGCATAAAAGAAATTATAAATAAAATTTGAAAATGAAAAAAAAATTTAAGTTTAATTTACTTTAATTTTAATTAAAATTTTAATTCTAAATAAATATTTTAAACTTAAAAAACTTAAAAATTCATTTTTTTCAATTTCAAATCAATTATTTCAATTTCTTCAATATAAACATATATATTTCATTTTTTTGGATTTGAAACCAATAATTCATAATCAAATAAATTTGGTTTGTTGATTTTGTTTTAAACAATTTAATTAAATTATAAAAAAAATTATTCTTCTTTTAAAAATTAGTAAACTTTATTTTCTATACAATTTTTCAGTTGGCTTTTGGAAAACTCTTAACTTGATTATAATAATTTCTAATTTTTTTTAACAAAATCTTCAAAATTTTCCAAAGGATATTGGTGAAAAAATTTTTTTCATTCTTATTTTAATTTGGAGAAGATAATTATATGTTTTTAACAAAAAAATATAATAATTTTTTTTTAATTAAACTAATAAAAAATTGCGTTTCTTGTCATTTTCCAGAAATTATTTTAGTTCAAGTATATATTTAATTTGAATTAATTTATTTAGAAAAACATTTCAATTTTATTTTACTTCCTTTCCAAAAATTTTTTTTGTTTATCTTTGTGCTCATATTAAAAACAATTTCTTTGAAATTTTAATTTATATTTTCAAAACCAAATATAAAAATTTTTTTTTTATTCGAAACTAACAAAATTTGCGTTTTTCTTATTTTCTAAAAATAATTTTAATTCTAGTGTATATTTAATTTGATTTAATTTATTCAGAAAACTATTTAATTTTATTTTACTTCCTTTTTAAGATATTTTTTTAGATCGTTGTACCGATATTAATAAAATTCAAAATTAAGAAACGTTTAAACTTCGCTAAATGATATTTGAAGGAAATGCGAAAACTTTGATGTTAATTGAAAAAATTTATCAATTATATTTACAAACACCATTGCCTGTATTTTTAGGTATTTGAAACAATTTTTCTTTTTTAATATAATTAATTGTTAATTAAATGGTCACTACTAATGAAATTAACAATGACGATTTAGTCTTCATTTAATTTAATTCAAATAAGTAAAAAAATTGCTTTTATTAATGACAAAAAATTTTTATTTGTTTTAAAGTTTGCTAAATAAAGTTTTAAAAAAACGCTAAACGAATTGAATATTTTTAAATGCATTTTCAATTAAATTAAAAATTTTGCTAAGCAGTATTTAATAAAAAGTGTTAATGTTTCGAAATAATTGAATGCAGTTATTTTTTTTTTTGAAATTATTTAAATATTTAAATTTTTATATTTTATTTCATTTTATTTTTTAATTAAATTTGAATGTATTTGAATTAAAATTTGAAATTTTGCTAAAAAATATTTAATATAGATTTAAAATTTTTCGAATTAATCTCAGTGCAGTTACCATATATGTTTAAATTTTTTTTTCACATTTCGAAAAATTTATTAATGTTATTTATCAAAAGTAAGCCAATTTTTTAACTACAACACTACTTTTGGTTAAGTCCTTTATTAGCATAGATATCCCTTGCCACCCTTGCCACAAAGTTGCCACCCAAAACCACCGCAGAAATTCCACAAGCATATCTGCTTATCGCTTCCAATGTCCGCATGTGTCATCAACCGCCCCATCAGTCCCGCAACATTAATATTTATGCATATTGCTAGCAATAAAATTTTGTGGCAATGTACCTGCCCACGATATTAACTACTGCAGCGACTTAAGGCGACCAACAACAACAACAACAACAACTCAAGTAGCTATGTAGTCAAGCTGTGGGAAATTATTCAAAACCAGGTAGAATCATATGCACCTCAAATGGGGTTTGGCGCGGCCAATGCCATGCGGCAGGCATACATTGCAACAAAGCAAGCCAAAGACATTTGCTTGTGCATGCAATGCATTGTAGGCGCACAGCGCATTGTTCTGCAGCCATCCGGTAGCCGACACAGTCATTTCCGTTACTAACTGCCGCAGCACTAAAATTCTACAGTTGAGAGAAGCAGAAATGCGCGCGATTTGCATGCCGCGCACGTCAACGCACTTCAGTCAAATCAACAAAATGACAACAACAACGACAACAACAAAACGAAAATTAAAGTAAAAATAGTAATTGTGAAAGAAAAATAAATAAATAAAATGAAGGCAGACAATTGAATTATTTTGTTGCAACAACAAGTGGTCGACGACGCATGGTCGAAATCATAGCGCTCGCCACAGCCACTTTTACTGCTTGTCTTAGCGCGCTACTTTACTGTACTTTTGTGGCGCTTTTACTGCAGCTTACAGACCCTTTTGTTGTCAGTGGCTGTGGCAGCACTTCTGTGTGGCAATAAAAATGCATAAATGTAAATTAGCCGGCTGCTGCGGCTGTGCAACTTTTGTGGCAGACATTTTTATGCTTGCATTGTTGTTATTGTTATAGGAAAGTAAGTAGTTTTATGTATTGTTGGTTATGTTGCACATTGGTTCAAATGAAACGTATGTGGTGCAACAGACACATGTCTCATTTGACTGCCGCATTTACTAGAAAGCAGATGGCTCTATATATCTAGAGAGACGCGAGTTCGGAGATTTGTCGAGCGCATGCATCTGTCATCAAACAATCAGAAGTTCCTTTTTATTATGAACGCCCGAGTCACCAGCTACAATTTTAGTTTATGCGAGCGCTGAAAAGAACACTCGTTTAAATAAGAAACTGCGCATAAAAGAACAACACTAACGCAGCAATTTCTCCGAGTACAGCGTAGTTAGTGAAGTCAATGGAGTTGGAAAAATTTATCGAAGCACCAACAACAAACTAATTTGGCAGGGAAATATAACCGATTTCAGCATTCACTTGCTGCTCGCTTACAAAACATTGGCCTACTACTTGCTAGTCATAAGTAAACTCATCTGACTTTGAACCAACAGAAGCTGAGTAAAATATATCACCCTAAATATTTTATGCAAAATCCTTTCATTTCATATTATTTTGGAGCCATTAACCCTTTAGTGATAACGAAGTTTTTGCAAGTTTTCAAAAAAAATATCAAAATGATCACAATATGGATCTGTTCGTGAATTAAAATGTGTTTGCTAATCTCGCTTTCAAAAATTTCTACTAACGTAGTCCTATTGAAAAGTTTTCTTAGTTTTGAATTTTAACCCTTGTTTTCCTTGTTGCAAAAAAATTGTTGTAAAGAAAAACCGCGTATAACAGAGCTTGTATAGGGCAATGTGAAGGTTATGTGAAATTATATTTCAGACATTTGTATTCCTTATGACATTGCCAACATTTCTACTAATAAAAATTCACGCACAGTGCGGGAAATTCAATTACGTGGGTAATATCACCCATGGTAAAAACTGTAACCAAAAATTTAACAGAGGCATAACTCTTAGAACAAGATCACTGTGCATCCTCGCTTGATATACGACAGCCGGAAAACAATTCTATTGCCGTTATTTATGAGTTTTACTGTAGTTTTTGATTTAATTTGCGCACCCCTGGTCCAAACGGTAGCTCTGTGTGCGCCTGTTGAATCATTTCTGCGATTATTTCTGTACTTCGCTAATTTGTGCCTCGTTGCGGACGAGTGGCCCTCGGCCGTATAAAAAGCCGAGTCCACCTCGGTTACATAGATCGGTATGTGTCTGATTTTCATGGGAGAGTAAATCCGCTCCCAAGGTCAATGAAATGGACATGTTCTCATTGACCTTGGCACCGTCAAAATTTAGTAGCCCTAGCTCAGCTTGAACTACAAGTATGTTATTTTGCTTCAATATCATCCAAGCAAATTCTCGCCTAACCAATTTTTCACCAGCATATAAAAATAACAAAAAACAAATTCTTTGAGCCCATAATATCAGCAAATGTAACTCTACCGCTTAATACCAGATATGTTCAAAAACACATGGAGGATGAAAAAAATATTTGTACTTATTCCTATTTGAAAGAGACCAGACACTTTAGAGGTTTAGAGAACAGTCAAGTAGTACATAGGTTTCTTTTCAATATAAGCTTCAGCTCAAAGCTTATCTTGATACATTTTTAAAGCATAACTTGCTACCTTTTCGCTTTAAATTTGGACTCGGGCATATCAGAGCACAAAAAGGGCTACAAAGGAAGCAGCGTAGGAGGTATAAACTTTCGTTCTAGTGGGAACAGATACAGTTTACATACTTAATAGCCCGCTCTGCGTCAAACTGCGTCCTTCGCTCAAGAAGCTTTCTCTCAGCTTATGCCTTCGAGGTTTGACATTTTTTCATAGACTCGCTATGTCTGTGCCCGCACTTAATTCCCTTTAACATAAATACCTACAAACTAGTATAGCCTTTCACATATTCAATTGTACAATTATATGAACAAATACAGTGTTGTTGCGCGCAGCAGCAGCTGCTGCTTAACAAATTAGTTTGTCGTTTTATTAATTCTCGCAATTTGTAATGTGAAACAAACCGGTTTAATTTGTAACTCAATTCTATGAATTGGATCGAACAATACTTATGTGTAGAAGAAGAAATTAATCTCGGCAGTTCGATGCTTTGTCTGTTGTTGTTGTTGTTGTTGTTGTTGTTTCCGTTGTTGCTTTTTAGTGTTATTAAACAACAAACACATATAAAATAGATGTAAATACAGCAACTAATGGGATGGGATGCGCTATTTGCATATGAATGGGCAATAGATAATACCTACACACACACACACACACACACACACACGCGCAAACACATGGTTGCTCACATATATGTGCGCATGTGTGTAAGCACGTGTCATGGCGCGTTTATTAATGCACTACAAGTTAATAGCAAAATGATCGCATTTTTATAAATAAATTGTGTGGCTAAAAAAGGCACCGACTATAAAAGACTTGAGAGACACACACACACACACATATATATATATATATATATATATGTATATACATTGTTAGCTAGGAAAAAATGCTTTAGAAATTCGCTTCTTTGTAGTTTTGTTTGCGCATTTAAACAATGTGTATGTATGTATGTGTGTATGTATGTGTGTTTGTTGTTGTATTTGTTTGTATGAGATTAACCGTAATAGCATGTAAAACAAGCTTTGATAAATGTGCAGAATTTGAATATATTTTTTTGATAACATAATAAATCAGCTTTAACGGGAGAGCATTACTGCTTTTGCTTTGTATCGCAGAGAAAAAAATTTAAAAAAAATTTAAAAAAAATTTAAAAAAATATAGAAATGTCTTGTGGTGCGGTGACAAAAACCAGCCGCTGGGCAGCCGCGCATGCGTCTGCGAACCGGTTTAATTAAAAGTCTTTTGTTTCGCCCGGCGCTGCTGCAAGAGTATCAGATGTATGTGTTAATGTTTCAACAAATGGGTTATCTCATTTTCCATTTTAACACCTAATTCTCAACTTTTCCAGGGCGTTAAGCACAATATTAGCGCATTGGCATTGATTTGTTTATGCATTTTTAGATCTTATTTTTTTTAACAAAAATTAAAAAAAAAAATTTCTATTTCGAATTTTTGTTTATATGTACGAATATTATATTATAACAATTAGTTACTTGAAAATATAAAAATTTATATATACAGCAAAATTCAAGGATTCGTATTAATTTTTTTTTTTTGATTTAAAAATTTTAGGACCCAATTCTGAATTTTACCAGAGTGATGTACTACTTTTTAGATCTTATTTTTTGTAACACAAATTAAACAAAATTTTTTTATTACTAAAATTTTTTGTTCTAAAAAAAATTTTTTTTCCTGAAAATTAATTACTTAAAATGTTGCATTATTAAAAAAAAATTTTTTTATTATTTTTTTATTTTTTTTTTTTAAATTCAATTTTTTAATATCTACGCGAATTTTAATATAAGTTTCTTTAAAAAAATATAGAAAAATTCAAGGATTCGTATTAATTTTTTATTTAAATTTTTTAAGACCTAATCTTTAATTTTTCCTGGGTGATTTATTTATAACGTTTCGATATCTTATTTAAAATAAAAAAATAAAAAGTTTAATTCCTAAAATTTTTCATTTTATATTTTTAATTCAAAGAAATTTTTTATCAATTTAAGAAAAAAAGGTACTAAATTTTTTTGATTTAATTTTTTTTATATCTACGTAAAAATAATCTAAGAATTCGTAACAATCTTTTTATTTAAATTTCTTACAACGGAAGTGTTTTGTTGTTATTGCTTAAATTAGTTATTTATATTTTTACTTTTGTTTTAATTTTTGATAAACCAGAATTTGTTACATCAATAACACAAACCGTTAGCGCTGAGAGGCTGACTGACTAACGCTAAAAACTCGTCTACGGAAGTAAACACACACACACGCATGTGAAATAAATATATAGATAATTGCTGGCATATAAATATTAATAAAACAAGAAAAGCATTCTACATGCTAACTTACTAGCTGCTCCGTTGATTGGCTACGTTGGCGGTAAAGTGCTGAAATTCATATTTCAAATAAATTGTGTAGACGACCCTTTAATAAAATTATCAGTGAAACAGAGTTCGACTGAGTATAAGAAAGAGAAATGTTATATAAATAAAATATATATATAGCATTTTTCATACTCAACTACTCTCTCTCTCTTACCTTTCTCTTCAAACAATTTTGCATTGCCGCCTTTGATTTTGATCTCAGCACCAATGCGAAGCGCTCAAGGTCACTACAAAAACTGCCGTTGTCAATATTATTTCCCACAACACAAAATTCTCGTTTGGAATTCTGCACACAACAACAACAACAAACCGCTTGTATACACACAACAACAACACAACTTGTCACCCAATCAAAGGGTAATTCAATAAAGCATAACAAAAGGCAAAACAATGCAAGAGCCAGGTAGGCACTAGAGTCGAAACTGGAGTGCTCTCGAACAGTCAGCAGACAAAATGCAACAAAGCAATTGTTTAAGTATGTGGACAATGTACTGCGGCGTGTTATATTTGTAGCAGTTCAACAACTATTTGTTGAAGAACAAAGCGATTGAGCTTTAAAGTAGACCAATTATTATGCAAATGTGTTTTTTAACGCTTTTTATGCACTAGTTTTTTCGAAATTTTTGTTTTTGCAAATATTGATGCTTATTGTTCTTATATTTGTATAGGGATGTAGCATTTTTGTATAGAAAGGTTTTCGCCAAGTTTCATAGTACAAACAGTTGATGGAAGCCCTTATAGATTTCTTTAACAGTTGTAAATATATTTGTTCAACTAAATTCTTTTATTATTTTTATTTAAATTTTTTTTTTATTATTTATAAAATCTTTTTAGACTAAATTCCCATTTTAGCAAATTGCTAGTACCTAATATCAAAATTCTCGAAATTCCAAGTATTTAATTCAAAAAGGTAATAAATGTAGGATGTGTAGGGTATGTATGTATGTATGTGTACCCTACATGTGTAAAAAAATGTTTTTTTGTTTTGGAAAATTTTTTTTAACTTTCGAAAAATTATTAAAAAATTAAAAAAAGTTCCCATTAAAAATTTAAAAAAAAGTGACTCTTTGAAAACGCTAAAATATTTGTAAAGCAGTTACAACTGGAAAGTCGATATATTTTTCGGCATCGATTTCTTATTTTATTTTGTAAATAAATATTTTATTTATTTCCTTTATTCAATAATTTATTTACTTATTTCTATATCACTCTTCTTTCTACATCTTTTAATGAAATTATTAATTAGCAATTTTAGAATTCAAAAATTTTTATGAACATGTATTTTATAGAAGGTGCGGAATTTCCTTAAATGTTTAAAAATATACACTCAAGGTGAACTATATTAAAAAAATATTCATAAAAATTTACTCATAGAGCAAAAATAAATAAGAATTAAAACTAAAAAAAAAAAATAGTAAATTTAAAAATATTTTCACTAAATAAATTGAATCAACAGATATTAACGGAATTCAAAATATTTTTCTAACACTAAAAAATTAATAAAAATAAAAATTAAAAAGGAATTATAATAACATATATTTTCTAGAAATAAAGCAATTTTAAACAACATTCGTGAATGAAAATAAAAATATTTTTCAAAACAAAACAGAAGTTTAATACATATTAAACATTTTTCAAAACGAAAAATATAATGAATAAAAAAAATATTAAGAAGGGCGATAGAAATTTAAAAAAATTTTCAAGAAAAAAAATAATGGCAAAAAATGTATTTACAAAATAACATATTTTTCAAGCCAAAATTTTACTACTTCAAAAAAATCTATATATAATATAATAATAAACACATTAAATTTTTCAAAAACAAAAATTATAAAAATCAAAAAATTTTTCATAAAATAAATTCAAAAACCAGCAGTTCGGATAGTATGAGAATATTAATGAAAAAAGCAAAATCAATAAAAATTGTAAATTTAAAAATAGTTTTCACAAAATTTAATAAAAATAAATTGTCAAATAAATAATATATTTTTCAAACAAAAAAAATTAGTAAAAACACAAACTCAAAAAGAATTATAAAAAAATATCTTTTACAAATAAAGTGAAGTAAAAACACATTCATTAATTAATTTATTTTTTTATACACGAAATATTTTTCAAAATAAAAAAATAATATTTGAAAAGTATTCAATATAATAAGAAAATATGATAAAAATTTTAATATCTTTTAAGAAAAAAGCAAAGTAAAAAAACATATTCATAAAACTAAATAGTATTGAAACCCAAAGAAATTAGTATTACATAAAAATAAAAATAAAATTCTTAAAAATAAAATTTTTTATAAAAAAAGTCAAAAGAATATTTTCTTTTAGTAAAAATAAAAATACTTTTTGTATAAATTTAGAAAATTTTTCACAAAAAAAAATTCAAAATATAAACCCTTTTTTCTTATCAAATATAAATATTTTGCTATTAAATATAAAGTATTGAAAAAAAAAGAAATTTATTTAATATTAAAAAAAATCTCTGTTTTCGTAAAACAAAGCAAAATTTTTTTAAAATTTAGTTCGTTGCTTAAGTCTTTACCCATTTATACTATATTATCAAGACATACTGCAAGTCATTACCATTTTCACCGATATGCCAATACCACTTATTGCAACCGAAGATCAGCGACCAGCGAAGCAAAGTCCCACTATTATTGTTATTGTTTTTGTAATTGCTATGCGGATTGTTGCTGCATTTTGAATGCGCCAAAGGAATACAAAAACAAAAACAAAAATGTGCCGAAGCTTAACGACTGCAATTGCTTACTTGTGCCTTCTATGTATGGTATATGTGTGTATATACATAGATACAGATTGTATATATATATTTGTGTGTTTATGTGTGTGTGCTTCGCAGTTGCTTTTATTTCTGGCACTGCAAGCGCTGCCAGCACCATTTGCTTGCCAGCCCAGCATCCTTTGTTGCCGTTCACTGTGTGGTGCGCGCCTTTGTTTTTGTTGCTATTATTGTTGAACTTCTGGTCTTGGATTTTCCCAATGCCGCTTATTGTGATGCCTTTACCGTAATTTTTCTCCGTTCTCCTTTTGTTGTTGCAGCGAGTGATTGCAGGCGCTGCAGCATTTATTTTATACGCTACTGTTGTACCCTTTTTGTAGGTCGTTGCCGTGTATTTGTTGTTGTTGCCGCTGCTGTGCTTTCTGCAAATACCAGCTACTTTCTACCACTTTATTTAGTACTTTTTTATATAGGTCTTCAACTCGTAGCTTTTTCAATTTTTGCTGCTGCATTTTGTTGTATTTTATATCCCCTTTTGTTGTTGTTGTTGTTGTTATGCGCTCCTTGGTTGGCATAAAACGGTAATTTAGCATTAAATTTGGAGCACTCATTGTCCGTTTGCAGGCACTTGATCGTGCTTTTTGTTGTTGCTCCGGTGGTAGTTAGTTGCTCTTATTTTGTTTTTATTCTATAGCAACTTTTTGTCTTGTTTTTATTTTAAAGTTACATTGTTTGTGCATAATTCCTCCCATGCATTTATTGTTTTCATTGCGCGCATTGGCTGCGAATTTGTAACGGGAATGCGCGTTGTTGAAATAAAGTTATAAAAATTGAGTAAAACGTGCCACCGCAAGCAAATAGCTACCACCAAATTGGGTTCGAACATGTTGTTATTGTTATTACTTTTGTTGTTGTTGCTATTTTTAGTGCTTTTTTTTTACTCTCTATTTCTTTTGTTGTGTTGTAGTAGGTGTATTCCCACACGTGACACACATGTTGGCGCACATTAAATACTGCCATTTAGTTGCTCAAGTTCTGTGTGGAAACAAAAGACTTAAGCAACGAACTTGCTCAGCTAATTTCGTAGAAATGTTGAGTTAATACATAAAATTAATCATCTTGGACACTTTTATTAATATTAGAGTTCATCATGTTAGCAGCGAGTGTTAAAAAAAAATTACTACAAAATTACACTGTGCAACAAACATAAAAAAAATGTTCAACTAATTTTTTTTAATTTGAACGTTTATAGAGTGCATGTCAATTTTACTGCGGTTCTGATCGAATTGAGACCCACACTAGCATTTTGCACACCTCACAATTCGATTTGTAACAATTGCAAGTACTTCTAATGCCAAAATAAGTGTTTTCGAAACTGATTTCTATTCGTTAATATTGAAGAAACCAAAGAAATTTTTATTTCAGAATAAGAAGCGCTAAAAAAATGTGCATATCGATTTTTTTTCTATTACCGAATTCGTAGAAAAGTTCACACAAACGACTTATGCAACGAAATTGGTTACTATACTTCGGAGAAATGTTGAGTTAATAAACAAAATACAGAGCATTTGAAATATTTAGCTTTATTTGTTTTTTATACATATGCATAAATTGCTGTGCAAGCTATTTCGAAAATACACTGTGCAACAAAAATTTTATTCTTTTTATGAATAATCCCTAATCCTATGCAAATAGCTCTCGCTTTTCTGAGCGAATTGAGTTCCTATTAGAAACTACACTGTGCTCCAAAATTTTACACTGGATATTTTTATTTTTATTTTTTTAATTTTATGAATAATCGCTAATCGGATGCTTATGCTTTGTATAGTTATGCTGAGCGAATTAAGTTCCATCTCAGGTCTGATTTATATATTATGCAAATCGATTAGAAATTTTAAGAAATAACGTATTTCCTAGTTCTTTTAGCACAGAGGCCACTAAAATTAAAGCTAAGAGGGTTTTCCGTCGTCAAAATTGAACATGTCAATTAATTTTAATTAAGTTAAGGAAAAAAATAAAAATATTACCAGAAGACTTTGTTAGCAACGAACTTGAATGATGAGTTAGTAAAAGGCAAATTATTCAATACAATAAATATTATTACAGTTTAGTATTTATACAAACAATATCGAATTAAAATTAAAACAAGCTTGAGCAACAAAAGCAATATTAATTAATTTTTATTGCTACCATTATTACCAAATTAGTTAGATCTTTCATTAATTAAAATTATTTTAATATATTATTAGTCTTCATATGTTTAATTTTAACTTTTTGGTCTATTTTCTTCTAAATTCTAAAAAAAAAAGTTTATAATTTTTTAATTACTGAAATTTATGTTATAGAAACATACAGTTTGAAACTATAACTGTGTAATTTCCAAAAATATCCAAAAAAAAATGTTAGCCTTTTCTTTAAAAAAAAATTAATAAATAATAATAGCGCAATATTTCCACAAAAATTACTAAATTTTTATTTTTTTTTTTTGTTTATTTTAACCTTATCTTTCGATATTAAACATATTTAAATTTATTTGCTTTTCTTCTCAAAGTAATACAAATCAGCTACCAAACATCGCACAAACTACTTGACACACTTTTTTGACTTACGTTTTCATTCATATTGCCTCCTCTTTTTTAAACTCAATTCAAATTCTTATAAAACTCAGCTTCATTCTTCCTCCCCTTCCCCTCCACTTTATCATTTCCCACCCGTATTTCACGCCAAATTAAAAACAATGCTTTTAGTCTTCTTTGCCACCAAATTGCCGCTGCTTTTCTGCTTGTGTTGTAAGCAATATTTTACCTGCCCACTTTGGTTTGCCTGCGCTCGCATACCTTTTGATTTGTTACACTGCCTACATGACAGTTATTAATAATTGTTATTAATTTGCTTCGCCTTTATTTAGTTAGCTTTGCTTACGACCTGATTTTATTTGTTGCAACATTGAAGATTTTAGTAAATATTTGAAATATTGGGTGTATGTAAGGGTATTATTATGTTTTTGATATTTTGTTATGGTGAACGCCTCCGAAGAAATAAAATTTGTGAAAGATATCAAAAAATAAATAAAAAAAATAAATTAGAAAATGAACTAAAATTTTATAAAATAATTTTTTTCAATTTTTTTGTGTGTTTTTTTTGTGTTTTTTCGTGTTTTTTTTTTGTGCTTGTGAACTCTAGTGCCGCATTTAACTTGTAACAAATATTTAGTTACGCAAATCTTTAACCCCCATCTCCTGTTTTTCGCCATTTCTTCCATTTTTCTGCTTTTCTTTGCTATTTTATTTTACTTAGTATGCCATAATTTACCGTTAAAAATCGTAATCTGAATTTTTCCTTTGAATTTCATTTTAATATTATTAGTATTCATATTTTTGCTGCTATTTAAATTGTCTGACTTTGCCTATTGTCGTAGCAACTTCTTGCTGTAAATAATAAAGCAGCAAAATTAATACCACATAAATTTACCATAACAAAGAGAGTGTTGGCGAAATTATTCGCATTCGCACAAAAAAGAAAGGTGTGCGCTTTTTAAGTGCCCTTTGGCTTAGTTTTTTGCTCAGAAGTGGTCTGGATTTGCTTCAGTAAAATAACAAATAAAATTAAATAAAAAATAATAATGTTTAATAAAAAGATTCTTTTTTCTATATATTTAACGGAAAAGAGTTTCGAAAAGAGATATATTAATGATAGAAATTAATGCTAGAATAATGCCTGGTTCAATAGCAATGCAAAGAAAGCAAATTATATGAAATATTATATTAACAAACACAAGCAAAATCTAGTTAATTATATATAACATTTGCTCTTCAGTAGTTTTTATTAATTTTTTTATTTTTTCTTCACAACCGAAAAGTTTTTTTTTTGAGTTTCGGAAAATATTTTATTTTTTTTGTTGCGAAATGGACCTATAAATCTTCTCTTTTCTTCTCAAAACAAAATAAGTTGAATTTCGTTTCGAAACCAAATAGATCGATGTAACTAACCTCTTTTCACCAACACATTGAACATAATAAGTAAATATACCCAAGAACTTCCAATACTAGAAATCTAAAAATCTTGCGCACCAAAAAAAAAAAATTATTTCTTAAATTTATCTCTCAAATAACGGTTGCCAATAATTCAGTCCACATAAATAAGCCTCAATTCAAATCCCATATGCTACAAAATATGATTTTACGCTTTGTCCGTCCAACATTATCTTGTAAAGAATCTTCTTCAAATGCAATCTAAACCCGAAATACATAGCTCTTGGCCTTCGTATTCAACAAAATTTATCAAGTACATACTTAATTAGCGAAAATCCGCATCACAAGCCACGCCTCCACAACACATTCATGCGCTATAAATCACAGTTAATGCAATGACAAATAGCACTGCTTGCACTCCCACGTTGACCAACCATAGTGCGGCACTTAGCAGCGCATTAAGTTTGTCTGCATGTGTGTGTGTGTGTGTGTGTGTGTGTGTTAGTATTTGTTGGCGCTCTATGGATATGCAATTAAAAGCATGAACGCATCACAAGCGCTGGTCAGCTGCAGTGCAATTGGTTATGCAAATATGCGCTCATTTACATAAATATTGTTGTATATGAGGACATGACGTGATACTAAAACAACAAATGGCATGCTATTAGCGCTAAGCAAATAACTCTTGGCCGGCGCATCGCTGCTTATTGTACAACTATGTAAATTATGGATGGGCAAATGTAAAATACTGCTGCTAACATATAAATATTTGTGCATAATAAATAAAAAATTGGCACAGTGGGCAACAAAGTGGCACTTAGTAATTTGGGATTACGCGGTGTGAGAGGAGGGAGAGGAGCAGAGGTGAATAACTGTGCATAAAATATTGAGCGCTTTTGATAGCAACGGTTCTATTAGTTCTTTAAATAGAGAAGGAGAGAGTGGGAGAGAGAGAAAGAGAGAGGGATAAAGAGAGCGAGAGAGTGAGAGAGAGAGAAAGAAAGAGAGAGATAAAGAAGACGAGTAATAAGTGAGTTATATAAAGCCATATTAATCTGAGCGACAGCCTGAGCTAATTTTATGTCAAAACTATTGGTTAATTACGATTTAAAGTCTGGTCCCTCCCGAGTTTATTCTCCCACTGTCGTGCTGGCATAACCACAAAGGTTTATGAGTAAGTGAAAGTGAGTATTCAAGTGGAGAGGAGATAAGATCACTTGCATTGTTTCAATGCTGAAGCTGTTCCTTAACCTCGTTCTGCAATAATGTGCATTAGCAGTCGACTAACCACACAAAAATTTCGGAGACCGTTGAAAATTGATTCATTGTAAATACAAATATTTTTTTGAAAATGTAGTTTAAAAATATGTTTGCCTATTTTTGAGCGGAGTATTCAGTTTGTGCACGAATATCTCTTTCATGGTCTACCGTGACGTGATCTCTTGAAGTTCTAAAGCGTTTTAAACTCAGTAGTCTTTCGTTGACTCAGTTTGCAAGTAGCTTGGTTTCATTATCTCATCAGCTTTTGACTTATTCCTTTTATTTTTGTTTGCTTACTCTGGAGCCAAAGGTTTACGCGTAGCATTCTTCAAATAGGCATGACATCTCGTTCTCTCTGCATCTCTCTATCTCTATCTCTCCATATAAAATACATATATATGTATATATATTTCTCTCTCTATCTCTCCATCTCACTTTCTCTATATCTCTCTCTTTCTCACTCCCGGCCTGACAGTCACAATTACGCTCTATATAAGAGAGAGAGAGAGAGAGAGAAAGTCGCATATTAAAATCTGCTATTGCGTTTCACCCGAGCTTAATTTAATTTTTAATTATTCAACAGTAATTAACTGCTGTTGCCGCTTTAAGTAATCGCTACTTTCTAACTAAAAAAAAGGCTGGCACTAGTAACATATAATTATAATTATGACATATATTATATATAAAATTATTAAAATTCAGTTCGAACGCTGATGTTCCGGCTACTAGAAAAAGTTCTTTTTAAAATTATAAATTTAACTAAATGCTCATAGATGGGAATTCCGAAAACTAATTTTATGCCTTGTCATATAATTAAATACCCGTTTGAATAATTCCACTCACTAGAACAGTGCACGAACGTCAGAGCGTGAGTCATTGTGAGTTGTTTACGCCGTGTTCGGGAATATGGAGTAATGATTAAACAGTTATTTGATGCGCTCATATTCCATATTTGTTGTTTCATTGCTATTTAAATGAGTTTTAATGCTAATTTTGTTGCAGCATTTAACGAACAAGCATATTTGGCAGCTCGTTACTGACAGGTTTGTTGAAAAGAATAGCAAATAAGTAATAGTAAAAAGCAAACAAGTGAGTAAGATGAGAGTGTGAGATTAAGAACAATAACATGAAGATTTATTATAAGGAAAAAACTGTGAGAGATTAAAATTGTATATTTTTCTAGCTTTCTTCCACTTCATTCCTAGCGTTCTAGAAAATTCATAAGCATAAGATTTTCATCAGATTTTTGTTAAAAATTCAAATCTAGCGCCACCTGGCGGCTGTATTTTTAACTATTCTAGTTCCTTTTTCTGTACCCATATACGCCTTGAATATGAGCAGCACCGGCGGACTAAAAACGGTATTTATTACTTTGACACTGGCTAGTTCCTTTCTCTTTGTTGGTGTATCCCGAAGATATATGGTATAATTATTGCAATAAAACGACTTTGGCGCCATCCTGTGCAGAACTCAAATATATATATATCTCGAAATATATCACAAATCAGCCCCTATTAGTACCATGAATACGATTTTTGATAACAATTCGATTCCAGTGCCACCTAGCGGGCATATTTTCTTGGGTATAGCTTTTTTCTTGCCCAGAATACACCAGTTGAATATGAGCTCTATCGAAAATAATTTAACTGACCAATTCTTCTTACCTTGAAAGTATATGACCCAAGATGGCTTATTTTGTAATAATTTCACAAGGGCGCCACATACAGGTGCATTTTTGTAGTATTTTCATTTCATTTATCTAGATATATATGGTAAATAGAATAGTAAATACAATTTTTGGTAATAATTCGGCACCGGCGCCACCTAGCGGAAAGAAATTTCACGAATCTAGTTGCTTTTCCTTGCCAATATACATCTTCAGTCTAACTTGTCCCTTTTTTCTAGCCGGTATATTCTGTATATGTTTCTAGTTTGGCCACATATAAGGCCTTTGTAATGATTTGACTCTGACAGCACCTTTTGGAAAATTTTTCTTCTATTATATGTATGTCACAAATATGAGCCGTAACTAAGAATTTTCGCAATAGTTTGACTGTGGCGGCATCTGGCGGTACTTTTCAGTTTTTAAACAATGGAACTTGTTTCCATTTAACTTCGAGTTTAGTTCAGGACTAGTTCGTGAACTAGTTACATAAAGGTTTAAACTACCCCAAACACTGTACAAAAAGGTTAGGCGAACAGAACTAAGTATAATACCTTTGGAAATACACTCTGCTTGAATATTAAACACCAAATGGTTCCCCCACAATGCTACAGTTCAATTTTGCCACCTTGTATAATTTTTCAAACACCCGCTGCAACACTAAATTTATCATAACATCACGCTGATCGACACGACCGAGCGTCCAGTGGCGAGTAGCCAGCACGTTTTGGCAATTTTCGACGTCATTAACCTCGCTAAGGTGCAACAAAATGCTGATGCTGCACAAATACACCTAAAAACATACCCACATATATATGTGTGTGTGTGTGTGTGGAACAAATGTTGGAAGCAGTAAAATAGCGAAATACTTAGAAATGGTTGAATACGCTGGCTATAAGGGCAACAAAGTGACAACAACATTAGCACTCACCAAATCGCACAACAACAAATGCCATTAAGTTGCTGGACAAAAGTTGCAACAGCAGCTGCAACAGCTAATGCAGCTACTGCCACCGCCAGCAGACGCTATTCCCTAATGCATCACGCTATTAACTGAACAAGAAGTACCCGCACACATACACACACACCTGTGTATGCAAAGCTTGCAACAACAACACCTGCCACACAAAAACCTGCCGCAAACCTTCAAATGTTGCACTCATTTTGGCAAAGTTTTCCTTTAGCATGCAGCCAACACCTCAGCTGCCACACTGGCATGTTGCAAGTATATACCTTTGTGTAGTGCAACATTTGCTTTGCAATTATTTTATTGTGCAACGCGCTGTTGGTCGTGAAGTTGATGGAAAAATTGTCACGGTTCGCCCAACTCATTGTCAGCGCGAATAAAGCAGTTGCTATAAATAAATAAGGCAATGCAGCGTGTTGCAGGACAGTCGTGTTGGCTGCAGCAACTTATTGTCACTCTTTAACACTTCATGTTGCAAGCGAGTGTGCGCTGCAACATTTATTTAAATTTTGATTTCAACTTTCAGCGCCTGCCGTTGCACGTCGAGCGCTAAACGCAGCTCGTTCGCGGTAAACGCGCTACAGTTTCTGCGCTCTTTCGTGTTGTTGGCGTTGTTGGCGTTTGCTGTCAATTTAGTCAAACACTTGCTGTCACCTTTGTTGTCCATTAGCGCGCCCGTTTATATGCAAAGTGTAAGCACGACGTGTACATTATCGTTGCCACAGCATCACACCAACGCTGCAGCGGTGGCAGGATGTGAACGGCGGCAAGCAGTTGGACAGCATGCCACACAGCAGCTATATTAGATCACTAAGTGATTGCCAAAGATCATGATTGTGTTGTTGCCATTGTGTTGCACTACTAGGTGAAGGTGTTGGTGTTGTTGTAGGTGACGTCGTCGGTGGCGATGGTCGCGCACATTCAAGTGCTCGACTTTAGGCGTAGCATTGCAACGTCTTCCACCGAATGACTACATTTGCAACAGCGTAGCTCGCGTTCATGATATTCTACCTTGGTGCATGTGCTTACCACCTGCTGTGATATTAAGCACTTTGCCATCTGCAGCGTTCACTGTACAACGCCCTTCGTGCTGCGGCAAAGCGCTGCTCTAAACTCTGTCAACTAACTGTATAGTACTTCAAAGTTTTGTGGCAACATAGGTCAGCTTAGGTTGCATGGAAAGGAAGTGCAAAGCGCTAATGAGTTTGACATACATATATACAGCATGAGTTATAAAAAAGTTAGCCAAGAGAGAAATAAATACTAGCGCTACTTAGTACCTATACCTTTTGGAGGCACTTGGTGCTTCAAAGGCACAACCTTTAATTTCAAAATGCTCGGAAATAGCCGAAATTTCTTGTTTATTAGCTTTCTGTGGATAGTTCTCTCTAGTAGCCTTTTTGGCATATACACAAACCGTTTCAAAGAAATGGTTTAATTGATTATCAACTACACGAACCATTGCAAAGAATACAGCTGGTTGAATATCTAATACACACACCCTTTTTATACGAAACAACCTGCTTGATTAGATATGCTTCTGAAATACACAAAAATGCAACAGTTAACAATAATTTTTAATAAAAACCATAGATTGCTGAAAAGTAATAAAATAAATTTTCAAAATGATATTAATAGCTAAATATTAAATGAATTTTTCTTAGCAAAGACTACAACCAGTAATTAAATAGGAATAAAATTAATAGTACTAGCTTATAGCGCTGAAATGCTGGTCTGGTCTAGCATAATATATTTGCCAACTAGATTTGTTCTGCAATTTCAGATTAAATTTTAATTACTGCAACATCAATTTTAAGATACCGCAAATTAACGGTTTTTGCCTAAGAAGAAAACGTCGCTTCAGAATATGACCAATATCTGGAAATTTTGTTAACCAATTAAAACGAGTAACATATCAAATTGAAGGTAACGAAATTTACTATATTTCATGCCTACGAAATTTTTTTCTAGAAATACACGCTTTCCAGTTATTTGTAATAATTTGAAAAAAATACATTTTTTTTTTATTTTTCATTCAAAACTCGAAGACTTCGGCGTCAATTATAAAAAAATTAAGAGCAAATATAAAACAATCCAGAAATAAAAGGTTTTTATTTATTTTGATTGCGTTTTGAACCAAATTCAATAAAAAATGCTTACGTTGTTCTCTTGGAAGAGTTAGAAAATATAAGCGAAATTTGAACACAGCCGACCCTTTTCCTGTAGAATCCTTTCCCTTTGAATCCCTTTTTGAATCCCTTTTGAATTCCCTTTTGAATCCTACTTTGAATATAGTAGCTTTTGAACCCAATACCATAACCAACAATGGTCATATCGTACTGAATATCACATTTGTTACAAATAATACCTCAAATATGTGGGACCTTCCATGTAGTATTAAACCAATAAAAATTTAACTCAATAAAGAATACTACTTTTGCAGCAAATTGCAAAATTTTAATCACAAAACAACACAAGGAATTCGAATATTACTGAAATTTGCACGAACACAAAAAATTAATAAAAATGCCAACAAAATCTGCCACTGTGCAACACTGTCGCACCACAGTAGACCACCCACGGAACAGAGTAAGCGTGGCAGACGCCATTTTCGTTGTGTTGTTATTATTTTTGCAGCCGTATTTGCATAGTCAAGCTGTAGAGTATGACAAATGGAAAGGCGAAATAATGCAAACTAAAATTGTAATGCAACACGTACGCATGCAACACGCTGGATGGAGACACGGAATGCGCGCAAAAATGAATTGCAAAGTCAAAAAAGGAAAATCAACAAAAAAATGCGCATGAAAATCGAAAGCATATCAGAGAAAATGGAGAAGAAAAAATTGAAAAAAAAAATTGCAATTGCAAAACTAAGAACAAAGTGGCAACGTAGGCAAAAATAACTTCAAATAATTTTTTGAAATTTTTTTTTTTGTTTTTTTTGTTTCTTGTGTTGAGTACACAAAGCTTGCTATCTAACGCTGTCGGGCAACTAGTGCGCCACACACGTAAATCACTCGCTTTTATTGCCATTTCAGCATGCTTAGCATGTGTGTGTGTGTGTGTGTGTGTTAGTTTTACTCTGGTCTCTGGCCGCATGTTGTATGTACGCGCATGTAGACGCATATCCGTAACGCATAGCGCACTCGCAGACGTGCTAATAATTATAATAGTAGTATGAAGCGTTTAACAGCAACCAGCAACAATTGAAACCAGCTCATTGTGCGGCTATCTGTGCAAAAATTAATGGCTATTTTTTCTCCAGCCAACGAGTTTGTCAAACGAGCGCAAACTTTTTGCCGCCATGACAGTTGTGGCTGCGCAGGCGCCATTTATGCGCTGACCAATAAGCGTTAGGGAGGTTGCAATTTAAATAGTTGTGTTAAATGAATACATACGTTACATAAATTTATTTCAATTAACTTTGTAAATGCTGATTTTATTACATTTATAGTTTTAAATGAGTTTTATAGCTGTGCTCCAAGACAAGTTCGCTGCTTAAGTCTTTTGTTTATAGCTTCCAAGTATCTGCAACTTATTCAAGGTTTTGAATTAATGTTTTGCTAATATATATGGTTGCTTTCAACATATTTAGTGTATTATTCAGAGATAAATGATCTTGAAAATAGTAGTTTTAAATAAATCATTGTTATATATGCATCAATTTAATATATATTATGTATATATGCAATGTTTAATTAAACGTGCGATGTATCGTAAAGTATTTAATTAATAAAGTAGTTAATTTTTTCAGCTCAAGAATACAAAATAATTTATTTTAGCAGATATTAGTAATTAATTTTATATCTTCCAGCAAGTCCAACTATATTTTTCTCATTTTTGTGGCACTTTATATCAGCTAGTGCCAGAAATCAGCAGTAATTCCGAAAAGTTTCGGCCAAATATACGCCTAGTCTTGCTAAATGCCCAACTAATAGTCACTTAATGTCCTAAGAAGACAACATCTGCCTAAAATGAGGTAAAAACAATAATCTTCTACGCCAGCATTAAGTACAACCAAGTTCATAGCGTCCAAAAACTGTTTCTACAATATACTCATAAGTAGCTAAATTTATATTTATCGCCCTTATTGAGTCGATATTCCTATAACTTTTCAATAATTCTAATTATACGCTTTTTCTTATGTTCCTGTTGAAACCTTTTATTTACATCCTTTAAACTTGGATGAAGAGAAGTTCTTCGAGATGGCTGGAAAAAGGACTCTTATATAGAGTGCTCCGAAACTTCCGTTTTGCTAAACGTACGTCACAAATTTTTCACACCTCAATAACTCCCTGAAAATAATGCTCCACAATGTGTTTAACGGACTTTGTAATATTTATAAAATATAAAATTCTAACTTATGTCGTTGTTTCGATTCTAAAATAGCTTATTCCGAGCATAAGTATCCTAAGTTAATCAGTTAATTAATTAATAATACACTTATGCAGGTCTACTCAGGCAACTCGTAGAAATATAACGTCCAATTACATCTTCAGCATTTTCTAAACTGCTCTGTAACTCTTGTTTTTGCTCTATTTCTCTCTCTCCCTTTCTTCTCTCAGGTGTTTTCAGGTAATACATAAAAAGGCAATATCTTCAAGTTTAGGATCTTTTAGACCTCTCTCTATCTTTATCTCTATCTCTTTCTTTTTCTCTATCACTCACCATTTCTCTCACTCTCTCTCTTGTTTCAGGTGTTTCACTCATAAAAAGACGGATCTCTTACAACTTTAGAATTTTTTAGATCTCTCTCTATCTAAATCTCTTTCTTTTTCACTCACTCTCTATTTCTCTTACTCTCACTTTTCATTCTGATCTTTCAATCATAAAAAGAGCATGTCTTACAATTTTAGGATTTTTTAGAACCCTCATTTTCTATTTCTCTTTCTCTTTCACTCCTATCTCTCTCTCTTTCTCATCTCTCCCCCCTCTCTTCTTTCCGCTCTTCAATATAAATAGATTATTTGGCTTTCCCGCTCACTCTCTATCTACCTCCTCTTTCTCTCTTTCTGTCACCCACAAAATGCAATAAGGAACCTGAATATCCACAAATTAGGAAATTAAATGACCGATTCCGTAGGCTACTACTAAGTTTTTAACCAGTTTTTCAGTCCACTGCAAAAACAACAACCGCATATTGCTCAATTTCACATACTCTTCAATTCTCCATTTTTACTCGAAAGTAATAAATCGAATAATATAACTTCTAGTGTCCTTTACAGAAAGATTTTACAAATTATTTGAATACTTTCATGTCGTTTTGATAGAGATTTTCATATCTAATAGACGCCTGAACGGAAAAACGTTTGCCTTGCAAGCGAACTTAAATCTGAGAGGTAAACCAAAAAGGAAGGGAAAGCATAGGAAAGACCTTACTAAATATGTTCCAGGTTATCAGAAGGCTGAAGAAGAGGAAGAAGAAGAAGAAGAAGAAAATTTTAAAGTCTAGTAGTGCACTCCAGCTGCTAGAGACGTTACTATTGGTGCTATAGTAATTAAGATAGATCATTTTTGGATTTCTTCCCATTACTAGGAGAACTACCTAGCTGTATATAATGGTCTTCCACTTTACTCCAATTAAGATAACTGCACATTTGTGCTTTTCTCTTATTTGACTTTGTTTATTAACCTTCGCGGTCAACTTGCCACAGCCACTGTCAGCTCACACAACCCATTTGAAGATTTATGAAATATTTCCCATATAAAAAATACACAAAAAAAAAAAACAGCTACACCAAAACACAACACAACAAGTTGTTGCAGCACAACAGTCAAACAATGGCGAAAATTGACAAAAAATTAAAAATAAAAATTCGAAATAAAAAAGCGAAAACAATACACAGCGCATAGACAATTGTGCAGTGCAACATTGCAATGACATCAATTTCCAATCAACGGCATCATCATTCACATCATCGACCTCATCAACACTTCTTCACGAACCAATTCCATTAAAAAATCTCACGATTTTCTTGTGTTTTGTGTGCGCCGCGCGTCACTGCGGCAGCGCTGCCAAACGCCACAGCCACCTGAGCGTTTGTGGCAATGGTAAGGTTAGACCGTTGTTGACTGTTGTTGGCTGTTGTTGCCATGGCACAGCCTGAGGCATTCTTTCCGCCACTGCAGCAAGCAAATAATCAAGCGGACCGAGCACCGTTGTAGCTCATTTTTTCCAAACAATTTTCTTTTTGTTGTTGTACTTTTTGTTGTTGTACTTTTTATTTTTGTTTTCTTTTTTTTTCGAATTTTTTGCTTTGCCGTGGCGTATAATCGCAATCGTTGCCCATTTATTTCACTTTACCGAAATGCCCACTGAATGTGCAGCGCGCAACGAAAGGTTGAAAATTAAATAACAACAACAAAATTATAAAAAAAAAGTTCGCAACACAACAAAAAAAAAAAAAAAAAAAAAATTAACAGCTACAAAACATTAGTTGCAACTGAGCAAAAGTTAAACAAGCTAAGTGGTTCACCAAATGCAAAAAAAAATATTGAAAATTAAAAAAAATTTTAGAAATTTAAAACAAGATTAAAAAAAAAATTTTTTTAAATAAGTAAATTAAAAAAAAAAATTTTTTTTTTTTTTTTTAAATACAAAAAAATTGTAACAATGTAAGGCCTGGGAATTTTCATCCTTCAGCGCTTTAATGACTGCAACTGCTGCTTTTGCTGCGCCTGCAGCCTTTATTGCCTTTGTTGCCTGCTCTAACTTGCCCACATGCCTTGCCTTCTATTCCATGTACTGTTACGCTTGCAACTGCTTAGCAATAATAATTCAAATGATTGTCAATTTCAAGTTGGCAGCCGTGCAAGCAGCAATGCCGCGCAGATAAGCTGACTCGGTGCAAAACGTTCACAAGCGCAACGAAAAACGGCCAATCAGTCGGTGAGTTAGTTTATTATGATGCCTTTCGATAGTCGGTGTTGTTGTTCTTATTGTAAGTAGTACTTAATAAGGTGGCCAGCTAGCGGAGAGTTTCAGAAGGGAGGGACTACGGTTTAACAGTGAGTTTTCGCCTTCCTTCCAGTTAGCGAAATTATTAGATGTCATCTTTTTTTACCGAAACAGAATTTCGAGGAATACGTACCATACAAAATACCAGCTATATTTTCACTTTTATAACGGTATGTTAGGTGCGCAACTGGTCACTCTAAAGCTTTGAAACAAAATTAAATGGTATTAGCTCAGCAGCCGCAATACTCGGACCTATGGCTCAACCACTGTGACAAAGTCTCTTTAATCCGAATCACTACAACAACAACAACAAAACCCTAATAACGACAAAAAAAATTTAAGAACAACAAAAATGTATTATGAAAACACACTGTTTGCACTATATATTAAGTCGATGTTACGAATAAAGTGCCTCAGCAGCGCGGAAACTCAGGTAGCTCATACAACAACAATCATATGAATGCCAAAACGAAAAAAAGTAGCAACAACAGCGGTGAAATTGTCAGAAAAACTGTTGAATCAATCAAGCAAACTGATTTGAAGCATATATATGGGTGTATGGGTGTATGTGTGTGCATGCAAGTCCATTAGAGTGCATATAGATGCTGTTAGATGCTTCTTCTTGTATTACAGTTAGCTGTGGCATGAACACGGCGTTGGCACAAAATTATTAAAAAGTTGTAAGCGAAATAAGGTGAAAAATAGAAACCGAAAGAACTTAAAATAAAATATTCTTTTATAAATTTTCATAATTTTTAATTACTTGCATTTTTAATATAAATAAAAAAAATGTTTTAAAAAAGAAATTGAGGAATTTTTTGATCGTGACTAAATAATACATATTTTATTAATTTTTTAATTTTATTTTAATTTTAATCCTTTCAATTAAATTAATTTATAAATTAAATTAATTTTTTCATTAAATTAAGTTTTTAATTAAATTAACTTCTTAATTAAATTCATTTTATAATTAAATAAATTTTTCTAATTAAATTATTAATTCTTTTTTTATTTTTATTAATTAAATTTTCTAAATAAATTAAATTTTACTGCTTTATTTTCTCTGTTTTACTTATACTTTTCTAACGTTCTTAATTTATTCATAATTTTTCTTGTAACTTAAGCATTAATAAAGAACCGCTTGGAAAACAAACCATTTTTCCAACTTTTCCTACTCCTTTTCAGGGTTATATAATGTAAGTTAAATTTAATAACATAAATGAAGGCATTTCTGTAAATTAAATTATATCTTGTTTTAATTTTCATTTTTTTTTAATTATGTTAATTAAAATTAATTTAACTAAATAAAAATTATAACAAAATAGGATAACAATGAAAGCAATTCTTAAATTCCATTGAATAATTTTTTTTAATTAATTATATTGAAAAGATCCGTTTTTGAAAGCACTTTTAAATTTTTTTTTGCAATTATTTAATTAAAATTTAAAATAATAACAAAAATCAAAGCGTTTTCTTAAATTAAATTATAAATTTTTTTTCTTCTTAATTATCTTAAAAAAAAAAATTTTGTAGCATAAAGAAAACAGCTGTTTTGAGGTAATATTTTAATAATTTTTGAAAATTTTTTTATTGTTATTTTATTTAATTTTTATATTATTTTATAGTTATTAAATTAAATTAAAATTATAACAAAATGGAATAACAGTGAAAGCAAATCAATTTTCAAAAAGATTTTTTTTTGCAAGCACTTTTTCAGTTTTTTTTTTTGTAATTATTTAATTAAATTTAAATTTAACAACAAAAATTTTTTAAATTTTTAAATTAAACTATTAATTTTTTTTTAATTTTTTATTCAATTTATTTTAAATTTATTCGTAACATGTAAAAAAGTTCCTTTTTATTGTTTTAATTTAATTTAACTACATAAAAATTTTAACAAAAGGAAATAACAGTGATGGCAAATTTTAAATTAAATTGAAATGATTATTATCGTTTATATTATTAATCATTTATTAATTAATTATATTAAAGAGATTTGTATTTTACTTTCATATTTTTATAATTTTATGGAATTTTTTTTTAAATTTTCCGCAATAAAAATTACTTTACCTAGCTCAAAAATAGTTAAATCATATTTTTTTACTTGAGAATTTATTTTCTCTGCCAAAAATTTATTTAGCAACGTTCCTCTTGTGTTTGGCCCACCCTTCACTCCCCGTTTTGCTTTTGATTGTTTGGTCATGAAGTCATAAATCAAGATTACCCGCGCATGATATGCTGCAACGGCTGCTGGATGCCTGCCACCGATGCTGCTGCTGATTTTGTTGTTGTTGTTGTTGCTGTTGCGGCTGTCATGCCATGGCAGCAATTGCTCGCATTGTTAGGCAACCCGAAATTCACACCAAACTGACAGTGAGGCATAGCAACAAGGCTATAACTATAACAAAAACGTTAACGAATACAACAAGAAGAATAATAACAGCAAAATGGAAAAGACAGTGCAGCAAACAAAAAATGTTGCAAGTAAGGTATATGCAACACAAAAGCGTGGCATTCAATTGCTGGCCAAAGGTAAAGGCAGAAAAATTGATTGGTTGGTATTTTGCATAAATGGCAGCAGCGCTTACAAAAATAAATAAAACAAACAACAACAACAATGCAACTTGCAACAGCAACAACACCAGCGCTTAAGCAGTGAAATTCGTCTGCATTTCCTCAGCATTCAAGCATTCAAGCATTCAAGCGTTCAACATTTTGCCGCCGCTCATTTTGCGACACTTTGACGTGCCACATATCCGTCACTGTGCCGCGTCAACCATTTGACGTTTGATCGATTTCAGTGCACAATGGCCAAAGGATGCAGCGGGCACGGCCAACCAAACAATGCCCACACAATGCCAGAGGCGTGAAATAATCGTTGCATATGCCTGACAGCCGCGACACCAACTCGTCCACCGTCCACCGTCCACCGTCCACCGTTCAGCGTTCAGCGTTCACCATCTCAGCGCTGTCGATGGCTCAGCCGCCGGGCAAATGCGCGACCGCAACATCACTCAGCGCACTCAAACTGTGGCCGCTTGGTGGCCGTGCCACAATGTCTGACAATAACAGCGCGCTTAAGTCAAGTTGCGCGACTGGCTGACCATGCAAATCCACTGGCGGACGGACATTTGCGCTGATAGTTTGTGGATTGTTTTTTTTGTTTTTTAATTTTTCTACTTTTTATCCCGTTTTTTTTTCATTTTTTTTTTTTGTTTTTTTTTTTGTTTCTGCCTCATTGTTGGCCAGGTCATGAGAAAAATTGCGCGCAAGTTGGGATGCAGCAAAAAATCACTTAGCGCTGTGCCGCAAAACAATGCTGCTGGAAAATAATTTACAAAAACGTTATTGAGCAAGTCGGCGCAGGCGCAGGCGCAAAGCGCACGGCCGTTACGTGCATGGCCCGCAGCTGCTTACTTAGTGGATGAGTAAATAAATGCTGTAAAATGTTTGTGCTAGTTTTGTAAATAGAAATAAATGATTTCTGATTGTAAATTCCAGAGAAATGATATAAAAAGCGAAGGAGTTGTTAGCGTATGGAGTTTATGAGTATTTTTCGGAGTTTTTTGAAACTATTCAATACAAATTTTAGTGGCAATTATAACTAGTATTAAAAAGCGGCACACATTTGTAATGCCACAGTGATAAAAACAGTTTGAAGGAATAAGCGAAATTTGTTATAAATATGGGCTATGGATCGCTTGCGACTCTAGTGGTACTAGATTATTCTAGTTCACCTAGTAGTGAAGCACTCAACAGACTAGAAATTTCGACGCTATTCTCTTACCCAATGTCTACTTACACCACAATTAACTTATATAATGACGTGAGTAACACTTTCATATCAATCTCTTCAACAGGACAAGTGATTATTATGATCCAGTATCTTCAGTAGAAGTTTCAACTCTAAGTTTGACAAATAATGGTTTAATACTCTTCGATTCTTATCTAAGCGCATCATCTTCATCACACAACATCTGAAAAATGCGAAAATAGATAAATCAGAGAGAGAGTGAAAAAGAAAGAGAGAGAAAGCCAGAGCTGTGATATGAGCGGTTGTTTATATAAATACAAAATTCAAAGAGTATATTAGATAGAACTCTATTAAGATGTAATTTAGATAACACTCTGAGTTTATCAGTTATGAAAGAAGGCGATGAAGGGTTAATGAGCTAAATAAGTTTAGATAAGCTTTTATATCAGAAGCGACCATATAGTTTATAGAGGAAGAGAAGAAGAGAGTAACAAGGAAAAGAGGAGGAAAGACAAGTTATGAGAAGAGTTGAGTTGTGTGTAGAAGAGAGGAGAAGAGAAGAAAAGAGGAGAGGAGAGAAGATAAGAGAAGATAAGAGAAGAGACGAGAAGAGAAGAGAAGAGAAGAGAAGATAAGAGAAGAGGAGAGGAGAGATGATAAGAGAAGATAAGAGAAGAGATGAGAAGAGAAGAGAAGAGAAGAGGAGTGGAGGGAAGAGAAGAGAAGAGAAAGAAAGAGAGGGAAGGGAAGAGAATAGAAGAGAAGAGAAGAGGAGAGAAGAGAAGACTAGGAAAATGACACAGGACGAAATAAAACAGCACGAAGCGAGACAAAACATGGCAAGATGAGATGAAACGAGACTAGACGAAACCTGATGAAACGAAAGGAACCGAAACGAAACGAAATGAACTGGAATGAAACGAAATGATAGGAAACAGGACGAAACCAAGCAAGACAAGACGGGACGGGGTAGGATGAGAAAGAACCACACAAGACGACAAAACGAGGTAGGACGAGACAAGATGAGGTAGGAGGAAACAAAACGAGGCAGGGCGAGGCAAAACTATACGAAAAAAGACAAGGCAATAAAACGAAATGTAAGGAAGAAGAGCGGCGTGTGTAAAGAAGTACAAAATTGCATTAATTTGGGTTGAACTTGATGACATGTTAGGCATCCGATGTATATACGTTGTTAATGATTTATTAGGTTTTGAGAGAGCGGTTTAGAATTTTGAAAAAAAAAATAAGAACTCATTTCAAATGAAATATAAACACAGAAGATAGAGTAAATCACAACAACAACAAAATTACCAAAATTCAACAACAAGTGACAGCGAGCAACAAAACAAAACAAAAAACCGTAAACGGTTAGAGGCAATCAACGTGGCAGGCATGACCACGACCGTGGCATTGCAAACAGTTCATAAGTCAAAGCAGCGTCAAATAGAAAAAAACAACAGCAATAACAACAATAACAACAAAAGCGCGCATAAAAAAGTGGGAGCGCACACAGCAACATACATAAGTGCGCATGTGCAACATATTACACATAAGCGCACACAAGCAACCGCCAAGCCATCGAGTTAACAATGCATGAAAATATGCAGCAATTCAACAGCAATTCATAGCGAAATTACCATATCTGCGGAGGATGTGCTGGAGATGGCTGTGACGATGACGACGGCGACGACTGCGATGCACCTTACCCGCCGCATTGTGGCATAAAAAATGAGAATTGCATTTATAAAAGTGATAAAAGAAAAAATCGCTTAAAAAAAAAAAAAAAATCATACCAACAACAAACCAACTCGCACAGAAGTGAGCAACAACAATGGCAAGAGGGAAGTTGCAAACAAACGAATCGAGTGCCATAGAGAAAATTATCATTTCATTAAAAAGGCAAAAGCATATTGAAGAGCGTGCAGCAGCAGCAACACCAGCAGCAGCGGCGGTGGCAGCACAGTGCTATTGTAATTTCTGTTGCTGCTGCATGCCACAGCCATACAATGTGGCGACGAAATGTTGCGAAATTCTTTTCACTTACTTTATAGGCGACCCACTGACTGCCAGACGACGGTGTCGCTGCTGCAGCTAGTGTTGTCGTTGTTGTTGGTGTTGTTGGTGGTTGTGTTGCCTGCTCTGGGAAGATGCGCCGTCTTTCACCACTTTATTGCGCCGCATGCGAGCTGTTCTCAAGCTTTTACGCGCACGCTGCCAACTTATTATTTTGTTGACCTAAACTTTATGAGCAGCAGGCGTTGCAGCTTTGGCAATATTTTTTCGCTTTGCCTCAAAAACACACTCCTCTGCACACTTTTCCTCATGCGCATAAACGATTACTAATGTGGTTGAATGTTTGTGTGTGTGTGTGTGTGTGTGTGTGAGCGCAAAATTGGGTGCAGCATTTTGCTGGACAATGAAGAAATTTCCCGAAAAAATTTAATATAAGAGCTGATTACTTGCAAATATACAAAAGTATTTTTTAGGCTAGTTACTTCAACAATAATTTTGTTAAGTTGCTACTAATTTTTTTTTATTCTTTAATATTATTATATTTATTATATTATAATTTTTTTCTTTAAAATTTATTATTTATTTTTTTTTATTAAAATAAATTTAATTTTTTTAATTTCAATTTCATTTTTTTTTTTTAATTTTAATTTCAAAAAAGTTTAAGTTATTTTTTAAATTGCCGTTATTGCCGTTTCACTTTGAATTTCTTTTAATGAATTTTATAAATATTTATTAAATACAAATTTATTTATTTATTTTTTTTTTATTTTGTAAGATTTTCATGATTTTTATTTTTTGTTGTCACAAATGCTTGTTAATTCCAGAGTTGATTTTATATGCAAATATTAAAAGTAAAAAAAATTTTTTGCAAAAAAATTACAAGTAATGAATTTCAATTAAAAGTTTTGAATTTCAAAATAATAAATTTTTTAATAAATAATTTTATAAATAATAATAAATTTTTTTATGATTATGTTATTTATGATTAATATTTAATGATTACAATATTTTTAGATGTTTCCTTGGACGATTTTTTTTTAATTTTTGCACTGTTGACTTATCAGCTGAATTATTTTTTAACAAAATCATTGTTTATGTAATTTTTTGAAGTGTTTTATTAATATTTTCTTTTTTACTTAACGGTTCATTATTAAAAAATTTCTTTCAAAATATGTTTTTCTTTTTTAAAATTATTCTAATTTTTTTTTAATTAATTGTTCCTCAGTTTTTTGCCGTAATTAACCACAATTATTGTTATTTTAAACTTCGTTTCATTGTTCACTTTCTCCATTTTCAACCGTTCTCATTTTTTATATTATTCGTTTATTAACAAAGTTATTTTTTAACGAGAAAAGTGTTTATGAAATTCACTGCAATTTTTTTTACCAAGAAGTTATTTTTTTAAGGGGACAAAATGTGTTGTTTAATATTTGAAACAAAAATTTGTTTTTTTTTTTGCAAAATTGTTTTTAAAATATTAAAAAATTTTATTTCTTCCTCTAATTAAAATTTTAGAAATCTTAATTTTTTTTTTTAATTTATGTTTGCAATTTATTTATTTACCATATGATATTTCTAAGTATATTTTTTGTGTTACTTGGCCACAATTATTTTCGTTAACCCCAGCGTCTCATTACACCAATATTTGGCGCGTTGTTGCATGCTTTGTTGCTGCTGTCAATATGGCTAAAACGATCTACCATCGCGCCTGCTGCACGCTCCGCACCCACGCAAACATCAGCACAACTCCCACAGCCCCGCTGCGCACCTCCACCGCCGCTTGCGGTACCTTCCGTTTCGTGTAACTTCTTTCCAATTCTTCTGCTTGTTTTTTGACCAAAGCGACCTGCCACCTACTCAACACTCAAGGCAGCGGCGTGATGTTCGTTCCCCAGAAAAGCACAAACGACAAAGAAGTGGGAAAGCAGCAGCAAAAAAACAAAAAAACAAAAAAAACCAAAAAAAAAACAAAAACAACAATATTGGTAGAGTTCAATATTGCAGCAAACCGGGAAGGTAACGAAGCAGCAAGGAGCAAAAACAACACCAAAGTCAAATGTTGGCAATGCCAACAGCCAAAAGAGCGGCAACGGCAGCGTCGTGGCAGCGGCAACAGAAAAAATTTTCACAGGCGTGCACACAGCAACAACAGCAACTACAACAACAAGGCGTACCGAAATTACAATGCCAAAAAGTCTGCGGTACAAAAAATCGCTTGTAAACAGCGGCAATGAAGAAGCAACAGTCGTCGCGCCGGTAATCGATGGCGCGCAGTCGCAACATTTTTCAATGTGAAGTTTAACTTAAACACCGCAACAAGCTACGCTTTTGTTGTTATTGCTAATCTGCCATGCTGCATGCATTTTTATCGGTTCTTTTATTATGATTGTGCGGCTTTGTTCTCTTGCTGCTTTTGTTGCCTGCTTTCGCGTTTCTTTTGCGCTCGCCCCGGGCATATCTCACCAGCAGCACCGCAGCCGCTTAAGTCTGGCACGGCCTGGCCGGCCTGTGAACATGTTTGACCTACTGAATGCCGCAAGGAAATTATGCCATTTGCCGCATTTATTTAGTAGGTGAACAAGAAAAATTGGTCTCCGCAAAAAAACGTAAAAAAACGACAAAAAACGACAAAAAACGACAAAAAACGACAAAAAACGACAAAAAACGAGAAAAAACGAAGTTAAAAAAAACGCTGCGAGAAACGAAAATTTACTGAATCGAGGGAAAAAATGCAACTGCAAATAAGAAAAGGAAAATTCGGCGGAAAAATTACACATTAAAGGTATGCGCCTGATACATGAAGGCATTGTGGAAGCCACAAAGTACGCAAGACCTAATTAAGAAAGTAGGGCTTTGACTCAACTATGTCAAAGCTAAGATTCCCGAGTTCGAATAGTTGAAGATTTTAGGAACGAGTAAGAATGAATTCAAAAATATCGACACGCATCTGGCAACACTTCGTTTTGAGTACAAAAATTTTGATTTTTTAGGTTAGCTAAATTTATGAGAAGCGGTAAACCGTCTGAGAACACATTCTAACGTTAGTTTACCATCTCTAATATATAATCTGAGCAATTTTGAAGGAATTTCCAAGAGAAAGAATTGCATTTACAGTACGAAATTAAGGAATTTTCGTTCAAAAGCGCGAAAAAGTTTTGTAGCCATTATAATTTTTTGCTCTCTGTTAGCAGCGACATTTTCGGGAAGCCATTTTTATGAGACTAGTAACAAATTTGCAACAAATTAGGGTCTGTTTCTATTCAGCGTTCAGCACTTTTGTGCCTTTTCAGCAATTTTTAGAAGCTTTTCTATAAGGAAACTGTAATAAAAATTTATCGGATATCAAAACTAAACTCAATTTACGCTTTTTTGAAGCTAAATCCGCCGAATATAAACTTTCAAATCGATCATATAGCTATTTTAACTCGATTCATGATTATTAATTTGCGGTTTATATTGCTGCAATACAAAAACTAACCACTAAATATAATTTAATATACTCGTGGTGATTTAAGGGGTATCGTCAAGTACAAGATTTTTTCGATTTTCGCAAAGACCTAACCTAGAAAAATTACTTTCATCATTAAATTAGGTATATCCGAATTGATTTTATATAAGAAGTCGTCCGTTTATTATTTTTTAATACGAATTTTAGTACAGTGTAAGCAGTAAGGGGTAACTTCACGAAGCTGAGTCTGAAGTTTATAGAAATGGTTCTAACTAGTCTGCTTCTCTATATACAAGTATTTCTTTCTCGAATTCCGTCTTTCTACTATCCTCATCTTTATACAGGGAATTCTTTAAATCAGTCCTATGAAATGTGATATATTACTCCCTCTTCCTAAAGAAGGTCTAACCTAACTTAGTATATTTGGGATTGTACTCTATGATAATCGAGACTATCGCAGTAGGTGCGATGAAAGCTCCTCTAAAATCGCAGGAAAATAAGGCTGTAGTTTGAAAATGTACATCGGAGCTATGAGGGATTTATTTCCTTGTCCAAACTTAGAGGATACCTCTGAGCTAAAGTAACATTCCGTTTTAAATTTCCAATTTTAGTAGCATGAGCTCAACTCTTACAGGAAATTAATGCAGTCAGGTACTTAAAATTCTGGAAACTAAACAAATAATTATTGCAGTGAATAGGTATAGTCATACCGAACATCAAATTTGTATAATTGATTTTGGTGTAAGGGTTTCGAAACATCATGATTACAGAGAACGGCTTTAGATAAAGCTTAAATAACTCCTTAAAGCCAAAAATATGACCAGCACAAGAAGGGCGTAACTCAATGTGTGATTATTGCTGTTTTAAAAAAGTCGACGGTAAGGTATTAATAGCTGAGTAATTATAATAATAAATTACCAAAGCTCTGAGTAATTTAAAGTAATTTTACTGTTAATTAGTTTTTGGTGCACCGAAACCAGTAATTACAATGCAGTTATTAAAAGCAGAAAGCTATCGGTAATGCAATACCAATAATACTAAGTAATAATTGATCGGTAATCGTATTTTGTTTTTACTGCACTACAGCAATTACTACTAAGTAATTAAAAGTAGTTGTCTATAAAAAATAGAATTAGTAATCGATAATAGTAAGCATGTAATTAGTGTTTAGTTATTGGTAATCAGTTTTTTTTTTTCTACCTTTTTTCATAGTCAATAATCAGAGTAGATTACTTTCAATTCTTAATTATTAATTAATAACTATTTCAATATGTAATCTATTTTATGACCCTACTCATGAGCACAATAACAACCACACTTATAGCATTATATAACTAAAAAAAATCATTTCACCCAGCATACAATCAACATTAAGGCTGAGACGCATTTTCAGCTAATACTGCCGCTGCTGCAATTTGCATTACTTTTCACCAACAACTACGCTGCAGTAGCTCAAGCGCTAAGCTATCGCACATAAACAAAAGACTTAAGACTTAAGACAAAACCAAAGCCAGCATTAAAATGTTTTGCATGCACTTTCTCTAATGAAACTGCTCACAGCACCGACAACAGACAACAGCCGACATTCTCTCACACTTTACACAATGCCCATGAGTGGCAATAACAATAGCAATGCGGCCGGTGGTATGAAACCGCCATGGGCGCAGGCAAAATCTAATCTATTCGGACAAGTGCAACGCACACACACATTTTGCGGTTGAAGAATTGGCGTATGCGTATGTGTGTATGTGGACAAATATATACCTCGGCTATGCCCCTATGCGCTTGGGTATTCATGTCCACTTAGAACGGTAGTTTGCGTATGGCTGCTGGGCATACAAAAGCGTTTGCTGTCAACAACTTTAAATGCTCATAAGTAATATTTGCGCTGCGAAGTGCATAATTTGCGCTTTTTGTTTTGGTGGCAAGGCTGGCAACCACAAACGATTGCCGCCGAACTGCGCAATATTTCATTTTTATGTGAAAATAAATTGAAATATATTACAAATAAATATGTAAGCTCCACATTACTGTTCAGTTTTTTTGTTTAAGGAAGAGAGGATGTTGGCAATTATTTGCTATTTTTATGCAGAGTTTTATGCTTTGGTTATTAAATTTTTAAATAATTAATTAAGTCAGGCAAGCTTTAAGCATAATTAATTTACTCTAAAGCCAAGTTCAACAGCGCAATGACACAAGCATCGTACCTCAAGCTCCACTTAAATACTATAAATGTATAGTAGTACTATATATAGTTCACAAGTTCTTCTAGTTAATTTTAGTTTACCAAAAAATTAATTAAAATAATTAACAAAAAGTAATTAAATTTAATTGTGTTATTTTATTTGCAGATGAACCAGCTGTGCAAAGTGTGCGGTGAGCCGGCGGCTGGATTTCATTTTGGCGCATTCACGTGTGAGGGTTGCAAGGTAAAAATTATACGACTTTTTATTTGGATTTAATTACCTCATTTTAGATTAAGCTCTGGCAAGATTTGATTTTGGACAAATTTTCGTTCAACAAGAAGTATGCTAAAGATTCTTAAATGTTCTACGAAATAAATGTAATAAATAATCTCTATATTATTTTACTTTTTGCTTTAAAATGATTTATTCGCAAAGGTAAAAGAAAGGAAGGTTTAGAAAGGAAAGCTACTTGCTGAAAATAATCGCTAAAAAAAATAATTTAATAATATAGAATTCAGCGCATATGTTACTCAGCTTCTGAAATCGCTAAACCTAGAACGTAGAAGAAAACGAAAGCCAGGTAGAGCTTAAATAAAATAACTCAGATATTTCTTTGCATACTTTTTGGCGCAAAAACTTTTGTTCATTTATTTTACGTTTTCTTTACACTTCTCCAATGTATTATATAATAAAAAGCTTATGAAGCCTGCCTGTTCTGCACATACTGAAAATTGTCAGTAGAAGTTAAATAAGTAAAGGAAACTAGTGGTGAGAATATAGCTAGCGCTTTATGCAATCGTCGAAACACTTCCCAAATTCGATTTTTGGAATAGTCTTTAGCTCCTTAGCTCTTTCGGCGATTCGCTTTTAATGTCATCTATACTTGTAAAACTCTTTAAGGTCCTTTAAAGTTCTCCTTATTTTTGGAAATAGGAAAAAGTCACACGGAGCCATGTCTGGCGAATATGGAGGCTGGGGTATCGTTACCGTATTGTTTTTTGGGCAAGAATTTACGAGTGAGCAACGAAGTGTGAGCAAAAGCCATGAATTGTTTTTCCAGAAATCCGGGCGTTTTTTTCGGACTGCTTCACTCAAACGGCGTTGAACTTGTAGGTAGTACTCCTTATTGACCGTTTGACCTGGAGGCAAGAATTCATGATGAAGTATACCACTAAAGTCGAGGAACACTCTCGTTATTTTCTGAACACACCACGTATGCGAAACTGAAGGCCTTAGTTTTATAGTCGCACTTATGACAATAAATGGAATACTTCCTTTAAATATTAAAAAAAAAGTTAGAAGGTTGCCAAACGCTTAAAAATGTATGCCAAAAAATAATTAAATAATTGAAAGTGGAAAAAACAAACAGTGTGTTGAAAAGAGTAAAGTGATTTAAGAACGCTTAGAGTTTAAAATGTTTCTTCCGGTGAGTTGCCACCTATTTGGAATATTTAATTTATTGAATTTAATGATACAAATTAATTAATAAAATATGTTTATCGAAGTGTAGAAGTTTAAATAGGCTTATTGTTCAAAATATTTTCCAGAAAAGTTACCACCTATTTAAATATTTTAACTCAATTTAATTGACAATTAAATTAAATATTAATATATGGAACTCAAACTGTTTACAAAAGATTTTTTTGAAAATATTGTTGTGAAAGGTTGCCACTTGTTTTAATTTTTTTTTAATACAAAATTATTTAAATTTTTTCGCTGTGAGCCACAAACTTGAGAGAACTTTGATGGATTTTGAAACATTTCACACTTAGATCAGTACTTTCTATAACGCACATTATCATAAAACAAAAATATCATCCCTGAAATATAAAAAGCGATATAATGCGTAAATCACAGTTGAAATGTTTAAAAAATGTAATTGTGTCTTGTGCCTACAAACTAGTAGTCGGTGCTTTTGTGGCCGTCTTCTGCATTTTCAAAACCAGATCCAGATCCAGATCCAGAGAGTCTATCGCTATCTTCATTGTTATGCTGTTTTTCTTCGCTGCAGTGTAGAAAGTAGCCACTAGCAGCACTAATACGGCCCACCTTCTGCTTCTTCGTTTGCGCGCTCGCTTCGCTTTTATGCGAAATCATCTAATACGCATATAATGTCCATTTGATTGACTGCATTTTGCACGCACAACCATCCATGCAGCCATCAACTGCAGCAATAACACACACCAAATAAAAGTGAAATCAATAAACAATTTGCTTGCCACAGCGCACAAAGAAGTCAAGCGATCGAGTTGAATCGATTTGAGCGGCCGAAACGTCGACAATTGCTGCCGTTGCATGGTTCAATCGTTTGGCGAACTCGGCTCATTGTCGTTTTACATGCGCATGCGCACACACACACATGCGTGTGAATGACTACACGTGTTTGCAATATTTGTGCACAACAACAACAACAACAACAAAGTGTTTGACAGCCGGTTTGCATGCTCTGCATTCATTACGATTCATTCACAGCCGCGACGCCGCGTACATGTGTGTATGTATGTGCGATTGAGTGCGTAATTCAATTCAAAAATTTGCTTTTAATGTCGTTTTTAGCTATTTGCTGGTCAGTTGGTCATTGACTTCTGCATTTATTTGTGATTTTTTGTTCTTTTTTTCTTTGGTGTTTAAATGCAAAATGAATATTTTCCCACAATTCGCTTCGCTCGCTGGCTATTTTGCCACTCATTGCTTTAAATAATGTTTGGTAAATGTTGCAAATTTTTCATTTCTTTTTCAATTTTATGCTTTTATTAGCAGCATTATGCAGTGTTATTGCTTTCTTTTATGATCTATTTCGCCCATTTCGTGTTCGGCTTAATGCGTTCGCTCATAAAAGCATAAATGTTTTGCTTTTCACATACGCTTGTGTTGTTGTTTTACACATTTGTTGTTGTGCTGCTGCCAGTGGGACCGGGAAACAGTGCAATATATGCCAGTAGTAGACTATAAAAGTTTAAATTTACTTATGTATGTCACTTAGCCAGGTTTGGAACCGACCCACATTAATGTCAATTGCATGGAATTTAGCAAAGTTTCACACCCAATTTGTGTATTATGGAGCTTAATTGTCATTAAATTGATAGTACAACGAGTTTACAGAGGACTTGGAAGAATTTTTTTAAATATATATTTACTCTATGACTTCAATTAGCTATGTAGAAACGTAACTGTTCTAACTCTTATAAGAAAACGCAGGAAGTGTAACCGTTATCCTTTTGATCCATGATCACATTTTTTTAGGGCACAGCTAACTCTTTGTTATCAACCCTATTTGTTGTTTAGTCTTGAAAGGTCAAAGCGCAATTTTGTTACAGTGTCATGCCACCTTCTTTCTCTAATCCCTATTTAAGGGTTTCCAGCAAAACAATTTTTTATGCAATATTGTAAACACATTTAAGTAAATTTATCATGGCTTTTAGTTGAAAAGCAAAATGCTTTCTGAATTGCAAATTGAAACGTTCTGGAAGTTGAGTATTTATTTAGTACAGTATTTAGTATAAATTCAAATTATAAAGAGCTTTTCATGACTTTATTTTGTTTTTCTTACTTTCGTATTACCAAAGATCTGGTAACTCTATTTTAAATTGCATCTAAATATAAGGACTTTTGAATAATTTTCAAACGTTTTTTATCGGTGACAACACTGTTCCCAAATATGATTGACTTTAAAAAGGACAGCATATTTCCAGCAAATATACTATTTGCCATACATTGTGAAAAAGTTCCATTCTATTTTCTTCATTAGGTGATAAATTTAAAAATGTCATAATACTTACCCACATTTGTGCAGCACATTTTAAATATTTTCAGTTCTCATTTTTAGCTTTATTAGTTTTAGTTACAATTATTAGTTTTATTCCAAAGTTTTAATATTTTATATTTTAGAAAACTTTCAGCTTAAATTTTAACAAAATTTCAAAGTTTTAATTTCTTATTTTGAAATACTGAATAGGTGGCAACTACAAATAACAGTTTTACTTCAAACAATCAATTTTTCATTTTGAAATACTTGCAGTTTAAAAGTTGGCAATATTGCCAATATTAAATTGCGTCAATAGGTGGCAACTCTCAATATCAGTTTTATTTTTTATTGAGTAGGAACTCCATACCAAAATAATTCAAAATGTACTTTTCTATTATGAAATACTTGCAGTTTACATTTCGCCAATAGGTGGCAACACTATTCCACAAAATGTCAAAATTGAAGAATTCTTCAGTATTTGCCCGCTTCATTTTTAACACACGTTTCGAAAAGTATTCAGTTTTATTTTTTTCATGAGGTGGCAACTCTAATTCAGAATTTTTCAGTTAACGAGTTCCAGAATAATTTCCGTTGCGCACCCATATTGTGGTATTTTTATTAGCCTATACACATAATTTACATACATAACTGTATACCTATATTATACCTATATATACCAATTATATTTAAGCTGTAGTACTTCCATTATTGAATTTACGCAACAAATTCGCGCTTTCTAATTAAAGAGATGAGCTTACAAAACCTCGAAGCGCTACACTTATGCATATACAGCAGCGTGAGATTGTGACAAATCGCTTAATATTTATTATATATATACAATATATATGCTAGATATATATATATATATATATTAGCTGGCTTACTAATTGCTATGTAATGGAAATCTTCAATGCCATAAAAATCTGATTTTAATAACAAATTAAAACAGTATCAGCTCAGCTGGCTAATGATCATGTGGCTACACTGCACACATTTGGTTCCGCATATTTCACTACACATATACATACATACATATATCTGCCTTTAATCGTAATTGATGCATTGCAACGTAAGAAATTAATGATGATGCGCGAGCGTTGTGCTGCAAGGTGAAACTGAAAATGATGCGAAAACCACAAAAAATCAAAATAACCACAACAAAAACAACAACCAACTAATTCTATAATAAAAATTACGGCGCATAGTGTTGCTGATGGCGTCCAAAAATAATTACAAAAAACAAATATTTAAAAAAAAATTTCGAAAACAAATTGGAAATTAGTGCGCCAAAGTTGATTAAGTGTAACCAAATTGTTGGCCATTAAGGCGCCAAATAAAAATAACAATAACTCACACACACATATGTGCGTGTATGTATGTACTATATGGCAGGAATTTACTAAACAAATAACACAAGCCACTAAATTAAACAGGAAATCATATAGAGCAATGCGAATATTCATAACGAGTTTGTGTCTTAAGTCTTTTGTTTTTTAAGTCTTTTGTTTTGTGTATGTATGCATGTGCATGTGTGTGTGTGTGTGTGTGTGTGTTTTGTTGCACTAATAACACTTTAATGATGCGGATGCAAGCGCTGCGGCTTGCTGTGCGCGTAATTTACTCAAGCTATTGTTAGCTGTGACCCACTGTGCCGGCGATTTAGCTGGAATAATTTGATTAGATCGGCGCAGTTATGTGAATAGACGACGCTCTTTAGCTTAATGAAAGCAGGAAAGCTGTTTAATACGTTGCCTGAATTTTATTAGATAATATACTTGCCATTTTGGGGGGTGCTTATGTGAAGGCGAGGATACAGATAGCTGAGAGGGTTAGCAAGGTAGCAGGTATTAAGCGGTTAGGCTAGACTAGAGCGCTCCAATAAGGCCTAACTTTGAGGTTTCCTTTTGGGGGTTAGAAAAAAGGAATCGATTTTCTCTCTCACAGGCTTTAGTGAGCATATATTTGAGTGTAAAAAGAAGAGAATTTATATTGACACTTCGATACAAAATGGCGTCTGCGGTGCAAATCTTCGCAAGCAGCTTTTTCAATTGGGTCTCAACGTGCGACGGTGATTCTAGCATCTCGTGCTAACTGTAACAAAAACAAAAAAAAAGAAAACGGCATCTTAAAATTTTGAAGACTTGCTTGTAAAATGTGTGAGTTCTTAATTTTATCTAAATTTTTCAGAAAATGGCGCGCCTTTAAAAAAGATAAATTTTCTAACCCAGAAAGTGAGGTTTTTATAAAAAATAATGTGTAATAAAAGCAAAAAAACGCTTGTAATTCATTATATAATGTTACTGTGAAGCTATAGCTAAGATTTTCCAACACTTTCGTGGCTCGATTTCAAAAATATAGTTTCGAAAAAATGCATTTAAAGTTTCGGATGCTGAAGCTGACCTTCAAGAACGCTTCTACATTGCAGCAGATTGGACACGGAAAATTTTTTTCCATATTCTACCATTTTATTAATGTTTTTAGTAACCTAAGGTGTACTCCAAACCTAAAAAAATTTTTTTTAATTTTTTTAATCCTAGACTAGTCTGGTGTTTTCGATAATTTAACTTGAAATTTGCCTAATTTTTCATAAAGAAGAATTTTTTATAAGAAAAGTATTCAGCTTTGAGAAACTGGTTGTCACAAGGCAGACAGAAAACAGTAGGTTTTAGCTTAATTGGCTTGTTGTTGGTATCAACTAACAAAAGATCTAAGAAAATAATAGAATCGGAACATGAAAAAATTAAATAATAATGGTTTATTTCAAACCTATATCAAGCCTACTCGAATTGAAGAGTCTCCAATGAGCCTGTGCTCATCTGCTCATCATACTATATATCTATATATACCCTGTATATAGGGTGATTTTTAATGACCTAAAATTTCCAAAAGGGATATCTGACAAATCAGCTATCCATATGAACACATTTGTTTAACATGTGCTGTAATTTTACAGCCAAAGTTGGCAAGCGGTATAACGTGGATTGTCATAGGAAAATGAATCGGCGATACTAGTAAAAAACCACCAGCACAACCAACAGCGCAATTTTTTACATTAAATAAATCTATTTCAGTCATTCCACTATATATAACTTTCTACTAAATAAGCTTAATTCAAATGCTTATCAATATTTCGGATGTAAACTCACCAGCCGAGCAAATGCAACTCAATGCAATTAAGCTTGTCACCACAAGTGGTCCACCAGCTGCACCTACCCCCCCGCCCCCTCGCCAATGCCATAGATAGGAACGCCCTCTTACTTTGCCAGCACATATTTATTGTTTCACTAGTGAATTTGACTCACGCACACACACACACACACATAAAATGTACACTTCAACTTTTATTGCCGCCCATTTCGGTGCATCGTGTAGCAATTTGTTAAATGTCACCAGGCTTTGTCGGCTACACATACCATAAAAATATATTTAATTTAATTAGTTGGCGCGCTGTGTTAACAGTGTGCATGCGCATGCGCGACCACTCGCTCGCACTCTCTCTAACACACACTCTACTTAACGCATCACATTGTGCTACCCTCCTGCACCAGAATGAGCGTTTGAGTTTAGTGCGCTTTTAATGGGGCGCCAATTCATAAAAATCCACTTTAATTCGCACAACAGCTGGACGCATGCTGCAACAAACAACGCCAGCAACTGCTGTGCCATTTTTAATGCACACTCAATCAAGTGCCAAAGCAGTGCAATGTAGCAACAAAAAGTCAATTGCTTGTTAATCTAGAAGATCATTGACAGTGCATTAACTTTCCATCCAAACACTTAAATTCGCAACTGCAGCTAGTAAATGGCCATGTGTCGCGCTGTTTCATGCGCTTCGCAGCGGAAAAAGCGGAAAAAATGTGGCAAACACTTGTTTATAGCAAACCGAAAAAAAAAAACTTATATGAAATCTGCGCATAAAGCAACCAATAAAATAAATTATTATTTGATATTTTTATATTGATTGCTTGTAATTACCAAACACAGCATGTTAACTAATATTTATTGTTGTTTTTTATAGCCACAAAGTTGTTACAGTTACTAATTTTCGTGCAGCATATACCACTGCTCCGCTCATCTCAGTCGTTTCTCTGCAAAAAGTTGGCGTCGTTGAGGAATATCTAATGAAACCAAGCAACTTCCTACTGTTCAGCGCCTAAGAGCGCTCTTGGCTGCCAGAAAGGAGCCTCACGCCCACAGAATACAGACGGTTTTACAGACCGCCGAGGTTATTGCAGCATCCCTTGCCTTGTGCGAAGTTGTTAGTCTAGCGAAATCTATAGATACGGCGCATAATTTTACTCTCACTCTCTTTAGGCATCGCTTGATCTCGACATATTTGATTTTCGAAATCTTACGAGCGTCAAAGTGCTGCTATGAGCGTGCAATTAGTTCGAGGATATAGCGCTAAATATTTGTTTTAGCAACTTATATGGCATTGCTAACCATCTGGCTACTAAATGTACTTAGGTTAAGCTGCCTAAAGCCCCTAAAGCCCCACTATACGCTCATTGTTCTTGGATTTGTGGCAGACAATACTATCGTCTACTTTGAGACCGCGGCTTCATCCGACTTCTCAATCCTATCGCGCCAAATCGAACGATCAAAGCTGACCGCAAAAGATTTGTTCACTCTTTCAATTTTTCCGTTCATTGTAATCTCTGGCTCTCTGAAATATTTGCTAGCGTTTAAAAGGTATACTAGGTGTACCAATATCATCATCAAATATTACATATCAAAAATCTTGATTTCTGCACAAGCTCAGAGTAACAATTTTAGAGTGGAACAATCGAAAGCGCTGTAGTTAAAGGATCCCCATAGTGGATGCTTAATATTTCAGTGATTTCATTATATTTTGGAATAAATTTTACACGTTTCTCAATACTAACGGAATTAATAGGTTTAAGATTAAGAATTTGTTGGGGTTAACCAAAAGCTTTATAAGCAATTGTGGTTCGGGCTGTAGATGAAAATCTTAAACAGAAATAATTTTTGCCAAATTATCAATGATCCTTCGTTAACTAGATCAAGTAGTCGTCAACTGTTCAAATCGTTATAAGTCCAAGTCAAACAACAAAGCGATATATTAACTACTGAATATTCGAATTTAGTAGTGTGGAAATCGGAAGCCATCCGACCTTCAAAATAACACAATTCGGTCAGTGGCAAGTTGTCTTTTGATCTCTTTAAGATAATAGCAACTTAATGAGAGAGGAAGCAAACCAATACAGTGGCGCATTTCTTTCACAAACAATGTTTGCTGGGATATTTCCTTCGAAGTCAGCTATATAGATACATTTTTGAAACTTTCCAGAAACAACTAGCGTGACTTTCTACACAAAAAAGTCTGAAATCTCACTCAAAAGCGATGTAATTCCGTAAAAAAGAGATAATCGGTACATTAGCTTTTGTTATCTTACTAAACTGTCTGCCTTTTGGTCGTCCAAACACCACATATCGTGCTTGCAGTGCCAGAGTTGTCGCTCCCATACACCCTGACTCTACTACTAACCACGCCTTTGCCTATCAAAATCATTGTCTATCAAAACCAACAGGCTAAGAGCGAGAACCCGGGGGTGTCCTTGATATATAGCATCTTAACTTAAAAAATATAGGAAATCAATATTTATCAAATTGATCATTGCTAAAGTCCTATATGCCGTCTAGCTTTCCACCATTTAAGTACATATACACACATATACTTATACATATTAGTGTCTAGTGGTCTAGTAAAAAGAAATCCATTATTTTTTCATATGTTTTTCTGTATCTCGCGTTGTATAAGTGCGATGGCGCTAGGGTATATGGCCTTGGAAAGTACACTCAGTATTCGCTTATACCAATAATAGTTGTTGCAGTCTCCCAGCACGACACATGGCAGTCAATAACCGAGAAATATTTATAAAATTTAGTGAGAGTGCTTAGCCTGATATAATACTAAGAAGATTTTCAACTTTTTGTTTGTTTTTATAGCGCATATATTTGTCAATATATGTGATATCTTATTAAGTGGAAGTTAGAAAAATATAGGACCCTTACAACCGATGCAACAAACTACAACACTAATTTCGGTTAATGATATCTCACCAAAAAAGAGAATCGCACACATCCACTATAACAAAAAACAAAAAAAAAAAACTAATCATATTTCTTACCACAGAAATCATGCACCGCACTGACCTCTCACATTCACTGCTAGCATTTTGAACTCTGACCATATCACAATTTATTTCTTCTTCTTATAAGGCGTACGCCTCATTATTTAATGCAAGCATACGTGTAAGAAGCGCATGTATGTGTAATAAGTTTGCATGTTTAATGAAAATTAATGACTTCTAATGCCATAGTAATATTGTTGAACAAAAACAAAACCAAAACCAAAACCAAAGTGGCAGCATCAAGCCAGCGCTGCTGAAAAATCAACCTTCCTTCTTTGTGCTGTTGTTGTAGTTGTTGTTCTTGTTGTCTATTCTCTTAATGCCGTTGCCATTGCTTTTAATACCACCTTTGTTTGATGTACTGGCATCTGCATAACAATGTTGCTAGCAACAGCAACAAAAGAACACCAACGAGAACAAAAAACAAAACAGCAACAACAACAACAATAATAATAATATAATACAAAGCAGTAGAAGTTGCCTTGCTCGCCGCTGCCCGAGCAGCATCTGCCGTCGTTGTCGACTGTCGACTGTCGTTTTGTGTCATTAAAGTGCGCTGCTTTGCTTCTTACTGCAGCGACCTTGACTTTTTCACCAAACACCAGCTGCTCAGCTGCTCAGCTGCTCAATTGCTCAATTGCTCATCATGCTGTGTTGCGGCAACACACCTTTGTTTGCCTGATTAGTGATGCTTAGTCGATTTTGACTTTGTTGTTGTTGTTGTAGTTTTTTTTTCTTGTTTTTTCTTTTTTTTTGAAAGCTTCTTCACTGTAGTGTTCTTAACGTTTCGTTCTTTTGTTTTTTCTTCGGAATGTACTTCGCGCCTTTGCCATCGGCTTCGCTGCACTGCTCAGCACTTCGACGCTTTAGCAGCGCTGCGGTAGCTGCACTAATCTCGGCACTAGCTGCTGGCTGTGATTTCTTAAGCTTTTCGCTGTATGTGTGCTTCAATGCAAATGTTTGCGTGTGTGTTAATTGTCTTCCTCCAACACAGTAGCTTAATTTGGTGAGTTTTGCTGCTTCGGCAGAGACGTTATTAAAATGTCATAATAGTGACATTTGCATTCTAAATTCATTTCAGAGATTACGAATTTCGATATTATTACTTCTTTTCGTTTTTTATTATTTTGTTGGCGAAGTTTATTTGTGCTGAGATTAATGCAGCTGTGCCAACTTTGGTATGAATAGATAATTGTGTTAATCATGACGTTTGCTGTAAGGAAATTGATGATTCTTTATTCAGAATATTTATAGTAAAATATTTATAGCTTTAGCAAAGTAGCTTTTAACATAAAAAAAATTATAATTTTTAATAAAAAAAATTTTTGCTAAAAAAAAAGCTTAATAAATTTTAAAGCTTCTTCGCTGTAGTTAAAAATAAATTTTAAATAGGAATTAAATTTTTTTCAAACAATTCCTCAAAATAAAATTTTAATAAAAAAAATTTCTTTTAGAAGCATTAAAACACACAATAATGTGAATTTACAAACAAAAATTGACAATGAAACAAAAAAATTTTATTTAAAATATTTTTTTTTTTCAAAAATAAATATATTAAATTAAAATATAAGAATGAATATATATTAACATTAAATAAGAATAATTAAAAAGAAATGATAATGCGATTTTTCAAAAATTTTAGTGTGAGAAAATCAAAAAATCAGAAAAAAATATAAAAAAAATTTATTAAATAAAATAAATTTTTAATAACTATCCAATTCTGACTTTTAAATACTACACATATTTTTTCAAAATTCAATGTCTTTGAAAAAGCACGAAGACAGTATAATAATTTAAAGAAATTTTAAAAGTGCTGTAGGACTTGAGATCGATGTATTATTTTTCAAACTTGCTCTAGTTTTAAAATTATTTGATTTTTTTAATTTTTTTACTTTAATTTATGAAATTTTATTTTATTTTGTTTTAATTTTGTTTATTTTTTTTTCTTATATTTGCTTTTATTTAATCTAATTTAATTTAATTTAATTTATTTGATTCCACGCTATATTTAGTTAATTTTTTTATTTTCTATAATTTTCTTTTTACTTTATATTACTGTATTAAATTTAATTGTTTTTTTCAATTACCTTTTTTATAATACTTTTTTTAAGGTTTTTTTTTTTGTTTTATTTTATATTACATTTGCTTTTTTTCCATTTTATTATATATTTTATTATCTTATTTTTATTTCATTTTTATTTTGTTTACTTCTTTTATTAATTTAATTCCATTTTGCCGTAATATGTTTTATTTTATTCTACTTTCCTTCCTTTCATTCCCTTCCACTCCATTCATTCCTCCATTTTGTTCACTCCAATTTTTGTTCTATTATTATAATACTCTCGTTTTTTATTATTTTATATTATTTTATTTTATTTCCTTTATTTCTTTTAATTAATTTAGTTCCATTTTATTTTTATTTTATTTCATTTTATCACATTTTATTTAATTTTATTGCATTATTATTTTATTTTACTAATTTGTTTTTTTTTATTATTTCATTTTGTACTGTTTTGTTGTATCTTTTTTCATTTTACTTTATTTTGTTTAACTTCATTTAATTTAATTCCGTTCTTATTTTATTTTGCCTTTATTTTATTTCCTATAATTTTTTTTTTTGTATTATTTTATTTTATTATTTTTTTTCGGTTGTTTTTTTATTTTAAATTATTTCATTAAATTTTTTCATATTTCACATATTATTTCCCCTTTACATTATTAATATTGTTTTTAAATTTAAACTACACTTTTCTCCTCTCCATTGCGCAACAATTTTTCATAAGTTTTTCAAATTTTTTTCCTTTTAATCATAATTACCGTTACTTCACACATAATTGGCTCAGCATTGAGCGCAGTATAAATAACACATATACTCACGTACATATACACATATGTATACTTGCTCAATTGCGCATTTACAAATGTGTGTAATTAGTTCAACGGCAAACAAAAGCCACACTTAAAAGTCCATCAGCTCGGCTGGCCAAATGAACCAGAAAGGAGTAAAGCATACCATTTCCCAATTACCACACTTACCACTAATGTACAGCATTAGCTTACATAATAACAATAACAACAACAACAAAGGAAGAAAACAAAAGTATGTTGCATATACAATAACTGTAATTGTGACTTATACACTTGCTACACATGCACATACCCTCAATTGCGCTCGTGTTTAATACACAGAAATGTTTTGTTGGAATATGCTCTGCACCAGCCTTGGTGTGGCTTTGAGAATCAACACTGTGCCTTAAATAAAGAAATAACTGTATATATGTCTCTCGCCTGTCTGTCGCCATTTTAGCAGCACATGCCGCCTATTTTACTCTATTTGAGTGAAAATTAATAGTTGCTTAGAAAGAACAAAGAAGATTTGCCAACATACACACACATACACACATACATGCAGGCGCAAGTGTATAATTTTCTTGTCAACTTGGCGGTAGATTGGGCTACCATGGGTTCGGGCTGACTAAATTAGGATTTATGGCCTTGTAGTCAACGATGACGGGATGTAGCGCGAGAAGGAACTTACCAAGGGTTACACACCCTCCCCGTAACCCTAGGATTACGATGAGGCATAATCCTCTTCATCTTGTCAGAAGTATTGTTTTTCGTTTCGTTTTGTCAACTCAACGCTGAAAGGTGTCAATTAATTCGCTATTAATGTAAAAGCTTTGAAATATATGCACGTTATTTGCTACTGGCTTTCCTCTGTGCGTTTCGAAGGAATGAGATTTATGTCAAGTTTGTTGCTTGAGTCTTTTGTTTGTCTGAAGTGGAGTTAAGCGAAATGGAATTTAAGCTCGGGTAGCTGAAATAGCAGAGTTGAAATGAGATCACTTGAACGAAAAAGAAGCAACCTCTGGAAAGGTACAAGAGAGACAAAGCGAAAGACAGAGAGAGAGAGTGAGAGAGAGGAAGTTAAACAAGAGAGACAAAAGTGAGAGCGAAAGGAATTTAAACGAGAGAGAGAGTGAGAGAGAGGAAGTTTAACAAGAGAGACAAAAGAGAGAGAGAAAGGAATTTAAACGAGAGAGACAGAGACAGAGAGAGTTATTTGAGCATTCAAGAGAGATCAAAAATAACTTCTAGTTTTTCGTTAAGGTTACCAACTATTGGTCCTCAATTAGCGTCCTAAGTAAATCATTTATTCAAAAAGAACATATCCAGGATTGCATTTCTTGCCAATCTTTGCAACTTTTTTAGTCCAAAGTTCTTAATGTTCTCAACAAAAAAAAAAAAACACTATGGTGAAACTTTTCTCGGTCCACTATTTATAAAAAGTGATGTCTCCAAGAATAAAACTGAACTCCAGTAAATATATGAATTAACCTCTCATCCAACTCACTTACTAAACAGGACTAATTCATGGCTTCTTTCAAACCTAACTTATCTGCTTAATATTAATTCGTTCGGAACCCTTTCGCTAGAGAACTGATGGAATCAAAAATTCTTCAGAAACTCACAATGGCTTGAAGAAAGCGTTTCGGCTGAAAAGGATAGTCCTTCTGAAGTTGCCGTCTCTACTTAAAGAGAGGATAAGGCAGGTTCATTTCCAACCTAAGATACAATATATACTTAAAGAAAGTATATCCGGAAATCCTTCTTAATCCAAATCGCGGAGTTTCATTCCGAAATCAAACCTTTTATCTGAAGAGGGCATATCCGAGTCTAGTTCCAAAGCCAAATCATTTAACAGGTTCCTGGATTTTTGGTACACGTTAAACATACAAGTATTGTGGCATCATGAATTTTTTTATTCTAGTAAAGAAGTTCTTCAGACATGATTTTCTTCGACCGGAAGTACTATTAGGAAGTCGATGCGTCCGGAACTCTCTTCAAATATACGATATCTCTAATGAGAGATTAATTGTTCAAGAATATACTTTTAAACTCTTTCTTTTTAACATATTTATTTTTTTTCTCTCCCTCACATTCCAGTCCTTCTTCGGACGCACCTACAACAACATTTCCGCCATTGCTGGTTGCAAAAATAATGGCGACTGTGTTATCAATAAGAAGAATCGCACGGCCTGCAAAGCGTGTCGTCTGCGCAAGTGTCTGCTGGTGGGCATGTCGAAGAGCGGCTCACGCTATGGCCGACGTTCGAATTGGTTTAAAATACATTGTTTACTGCAAGAGCAACAAAGTGTGCCTGGGAATGGGCCAGGCGGCGGCGGCGGTGGTGGTCCGGGCGGTGGCGGCGGTATAAGTGACAATAATTCCACTAGAGCTAGCTTCGAACAGTTGGCGCGATTACATCAGCTGCAAGCGCGTCAAACATATCAAGATAAAACGAACCCCTGCATTAAATCGGCCAGCATGTCACCAACCGCTTTGGCGCTAAGCGCAGCAGCAGCAGCTGCCGCCGTCGCGAACAGCAGAGGCTCACCACTTCCACCGCCAGCGCAACACAATCTACTTAGTTCAGCGGCGAAATTTCTTAATGGCGTCGCGGATAGCGGACGACATCACGCTCATCAGCAACATCAATTACAACAGCAGCAGCAACATGCAGCGCAACAGCAACTGCAACATAGCGCACAGCATCACCTGCACCACTTACCCGCATACGGCTATGGCGGCAAGGCAGAGACGCGTCTCAGCGAAACACCCAGCGACTCGGGCGCCTCGTCTGCTGGCGATGCAGCGGACGACGCGCGCAGCAGCCTTTCGGGTCGTCAGGAGCGCAACTGTAATTCAGCGCAGCATCTTGCTGCCTTAACGTACGACGACTTGGAAGAGGCTGAGGCGCGTGAGCGGCGTCACCAACAACTACTGCAAATTTATCGCTCACATTCGGAACCGCTGCGCAGCCCTTTCGCGCATTTCGCCATGCCGCCGCACATATCACCACTGGCCGCGCCACCAGGCACACTACTTTCCGCCACCAATATTGCCGGCAGTCCACCTGCGCACCTTATGCCCGCTGCTTTGAAGGAAGAAATCAAACGTCTTAGTGAAGCGGCAACTGCTGCCGCGGCGGCAGCGACGTCTGTAGCAGTAGCCGCTTGTTCGTCCGCTAGCGATGCACAAGAGGAGCCTATAGACTTGTCATTGAAAGGGCGCGAAATCGAACAACGCCTGGCGGTCGCGCGGTCTAACTATGAACAGCACCTGGTGCTTGGCGGTGGAAATCCTGCCGCGTCCACGACACCACCGCCCTCGGCCGCGTCACCTAATGCGTTGAGCACGGCGGCGCAAGCAACGCTGTCACATGCTGTGATACATAAGCCAACTCCGCTGGACTTGACATCGGTGCGCTCACAGACACTAACTGGTTAAAATAGGTATACGAAGCGCATATTGTTGGAATTAGCTAGTTTATACTTGTTATTGCTTACTGGAATGTATTTAGTTGCTAGTAAAAGATCGATAAAGCTCATGGAAACTTGAAAGTTTGCGTCTTAGCTGCACTAGTCACTCAGCTTTCTTCTGGACTAGGCATACTTTTAGGCATTCTGCTAATTGTTATTATTTCGTTCGTTTTATCAATATATGCTTGCACTTCTCAAACGGTTAATGCAATGTGGTTAAATGTATAAATTTATTACAAAATCATTTGCAAATTTTTAAAAACTAATATTTTTCAAAGTCGAATGTATTTCTCGTTAAATGACGAGCTTGCATTGTAGTAATTGAAGTAAAAGAGTAATAGTAATAGAGAAGTGTAAGTAACCAAAAAAAAATTAGTTATGCTATTTTCGAAAAATGCTTTCATTTTAAACAGTTCTTTCAATTTCAGTTTTCCTTTCAAAAAATTTGTTCTAGAAACTATTTAGCAAAATTTGTAAGGTTTTTATAATTTACTTTTTTTTAAGCTTTCATTCTTTTTATTTTCGCAATTTGTTTCTTATTGTTTTTGTGTCTACATTGTGTATAAACATTTTTACTGTATAATAATTGTCCTCACCTGAATATTGTATATATACAAATGGCCAAGTCAGACCTGAGAATTCCCTTGTGCCATAGTAAAAAAACAAACAAAACTAGTGAAATAAATATGGAAATTTTGGTGCCAACTTATGTACAAAAGTATAGAAAATAATTAAAAATTAATAGTTAAATACTTGACCAATTTGCAGATTAAAAAATTATTGATATTTGAAAAAAAAGCAATATATAAAATAATAATTATCAATTTTAACCCTTCAGTTGCTAATGAAGCTTACACAAAGTTCAGTCACACCCCAACGACATAACAAGAGGTTAAGGAAAACTAGATTTTTTTCAAAATACAGTCACTTCTAAATATTATATATATAATATAGTGAGTTAGATTTCATTAAGAATGGTGTGCTAAAATTTTAATATTAAAATTACATAATTTTATAAATAAGTATTAATAGTTGTAGAAAATATATAAAAACTATTTTAGCTAATTTTGTTTTTTATATGCATCCGCTTATATACATATATATATATAATTAAATGTAATTAATTAATATAATTAATGCAGTAAAACATTGTTTCTAGCATAATTTAATTTTAAAAATAATATAATTTAAATTTGTAATCAATTTTCAATAATACTGTTATTTTTTTACTGAGCCTCCAGTGAATTTTTGTATTGAATATTTTTTTGACTATTGGAATAAGTAAATAAATTTATTTGCATAAATAATTTATAAACAATTAATAATAATAAGTTTATTTATTTTCTTATAAGTAAATGGCAGTAAGAGAAAAGTAATTAAAAAACTAAAAAAATATTAAAGCAATAAAAATTAGTTGCATAAATAAATAAATATATATTTGATAAACATTTATAGTTTTCACGATTTGATTAAAGGGAGGTTAGATAAAGTTCCATGAAGCGATTGTTTCATAACGTTCTCACTCAAGCTTCCGCCGTACTGACCCTCTTGACTATACAAGAAATTAAAAAATTTTTTCTTCTCATTTTTCATGCAGATATATCTTTTTAGTTATGTGAGATCTATAAACCCGAAGTCATCGGAAAAATATCAGTCTTCTAGCTGGTACATAACTATTAACTGGCTAGCTCATGATTTCAACCAGTTGTTTGAGAAAAATGAGCTCTCCTTCATTCATTAACGCTCTTGCTTACCCATTCGCCACCCTTCATCAGTCTTCGAAAACAGTGACGAGAACTCACCCAAATATTAAACTGTTAATAAAAACTAAACCTATGAAGTGCCGATGATGAACCAACCGGTAATAGATTTTATTTGTAAGTGAAGCAAGATTTGAAAAAGTTTCTATTAAACTCCTCTGTGAGTAAGCTCTAACTTAAATATGGACTCTCAGCTATCCCACTTGAGGTAGTCTTTATTTGTTTAGGGTAATTGAGGGTTCCAATCAATCGCATATGGAATTCTTGTTCCAAATGAATGGCGTTCCCTGTAAAATGAACGTTCCTTTAAGCTCAAAAAAGCTTGAAATCTGATCTAGAAAAAGGAGCTCGGTCTACTTTGATCAAAGAAATAACACATCGTGAGTTCTGGTTAAATTTTGAATAAAATTTTCATCAAATTCGTGTCTTTCAACATTTTGATGATACGCTTGATGTAGTTTCATTCAGTTTTGTAGTTCATCAAAGCCACAGATTCCTTACTCGGAATTAGTTTTTGAATCTTTCGCTTTGCTGAAATTATATTTTCTAAATCCAATCCGCACTTACAACTGAAACACTTTAGGTGTTTCTTCATTGCTTGTTGGACATACGGATTTATTAGAGACAACTAAACAGTGCATAGGTTCTATTGTTGTAGGATGATATGGCAGTGGGTAACGAAGGCTTCGATGCTTGATTTTGACTATAGTTTTTGTAACATACAAACTCGCTGGAGTTTATTGTAGAACATTTTATAGAAAAACTTTATCTGGCTCTCTTAGCTCTGTTCAATAAAAATGTGTATCTGAACATAAATAACTATTTAAGAAGTTTGATAGTAATATTCAAACATATGCCTCTAACGAAATGATTTTTAAGAGAAAATTTGTCAAAAATTTTAGAAAGTGATTTCAAGAGTGGGCTCAGCTGCCACTATCCAAGGTTAGTAGTTGGTTTACAGTCAACAAGAAAAGTGGAATTTATGACGAAAGAGGAAGAAGAAGAGAAAGAGCAAGAGAAAGGGAGAGGGAAATAAAAAGAGGAAGAGAAAGAGGGCGATGAAATTGAAAAGGAAGAGGAAGATGAAATTGAGGACGAAGAGGAAAAGGAAAAGGAAGATAAAGTGCAAGAGAAATAGAAAGAGAAAGAGAAAGGGGAAGAGGAAGAGGAAGAGAAAGGGAAAGCGGACGATGAAATGGGTGAATGGATGAAGAGCAAGGGAAAGAGAAACAGAGAGAGAATGCGGAAGAGGAAGAGGAAAAGGAAAAAGCGGTGATGGTTCACGCTGTTGTTAGAGTGACTAAAATATTATGTCTTCGATAAGACACATTTTAGTGGTGTAAAACGAACACTCAGAAGAACTATTGAACCTAAAAGACCCAAAAAAAAAAAAAATTAATTAATACTCACAAACCCGGTTAATAAATATTAAATTGTATCGAAGTAGTCGGCAAACCAATATTTGAATGTATGTAATCCCGTAGGGAATGCCGAAAATCGCAGCACACGAGATTTATGTCACAAATTGTCAACCTAAATTATGTGAGCCCCATTAAAATATATAGCACACGGCAAACAAATGAATATGGAATAAAAAAAAAAACTTATCGAAGACTATTTAAGCAGAACTTAAGAGGCTAGAGAGGCGAAGCTATGCTGTAGTTGCAGCCGAGCTGGTCAAAGGTGCGCCAAGTGCACTCGCAAATCAAGTGAATTCCTTCGGCGGCCAGCAATGACACTCGGCAAATGGCATTGGCGGCTTTTGACAATGTTTACAGAAAGTCAAACGCAAACAAATAAGCAATGTTTTCTATGAAATATGTCTGTTGGGCAAAAGTCATGGCGGCTACCGGCTAAATGGCAATACCTGGCGGACTACCGTCCGGCCGGCTTGCTAACTTAGCTGCCACAAGTAGCGGTGGCAAGTATATACATTAGCAATGGCTTGTGGCAACAACAAATGGATAGCAGCCAACAATAACAATAATAAAATTTTACAACAACAATAAAAAGTAAACAAAAATAATAATAACAACATGCAACGCAACAACAATAAAAACATACAACAACAACAACAACAAACAATTTTCGCAACAACAACATTGAAAGTGCTATCAATAGCCGCAACAAAAACAACAGCGAAACTTGACAGCAATATTGTCAACATTCACGATATATATATAAGTGTGTTGTTGCTATTGTTTTCGTCATTCTCTCTATAGATATTCCCTACCCGCTTATGTCTTTTTTTTTGTTTTTTTTACTGCTTTCCATTGTCTTGTTTGGCGTCGCTCCCCAAGTTGACAGCTAAAATGAGTAATGGACAGTTTGACTTTTTGGCGTTGACTTTTTCCAGCGTTGGGAGCATACGCGCGCACACTCATGCGTTCGTGCTGCTTTTAGACGCATATGCAATATATACTCAAGTACCTATATATATATATATAAATGTATGTGGCCTTCTGGCCGCCGCCTCTCTGTCAGCAACTCGCTGGCGGTTTGAATTGATGGATTGTCATTGCGCTTGCTCCAGTCGCTGCTGAGGCAGCTTCCACTCCGCGGCTGCAGCTACTATGCCATGCTATGTCAAGTCATGACAGCAGCAATATGCGTTGTCATCGTCCCTCAGTGGCAGGCAACAACAAGCATACAACCATATAGAAGACATATGGGGCTCGAGAGGTTCCAGCGTGCAGCATATGAGCAATGAACTGCCTGGCTGCAGCGCTGAGGCCAATGCATTTCCTATATGTTGTTCAGTGGCTACAAGCAGGGCTAATGTTGCTGCTTTCGCTGCTGTCATGTTGCCGGCCGTAGTCAACAATTGAACTACAGTCATTGCGGTGCTACACTGGCCGCTGCAATATTAACCGATTGATGCTACCCGGCGCTGACATGAGTTCATCGGTTTTGTGGCTGCCGTTGTGGCATTATTGAGTTGTTTTGCGTCAAATGCCAGTGGTGGTTGAGCGAAATGTTATGAAAGGCAGACAGTTTTCATAGCGTATGCGCCTAAGTAAATATAATTTGGTTGGCTGTAACATAAGGGTTTAGTAGCTGTATGGGCTGCTTTGTGACTTTGATGACTCAGATGAAATTCGACACAAACTTAGTCACATGACTTTCTTTTTAAATATGGCTAAAGTGGCGAATAAGGACAGCTCAATGAGGCAAAAAGGTAATGGCAGCTGATACTACCTCTTCACATATTAAAATTCGGCTCAAAAACTCAATCGAAAGTTCTTTGATGAGCTAAGAAATACATCTTGGAGTGCTCAGATCAAAACCTGGTGAACCAGACTCCAGACTTAGAGTAATATTATACCTAGAAGTTGTCGAAAAATTAGGAGCTTTAATTCGGTGGTAAGGAATTCAGTTATAAAGATTATATAATTATCGATATTTTTCGAAAGTATAACCAATTATGTCTAATGAAGCTCTTCACCTGACTCACATATAACACAGCGAGCTATTTCAAGGAGCCAAATAGTTTACCTTTCACCAAGAAAACGTTCTCGTAAATACCGCTAGCAGCGAGCACGTCTCCAAAACATTGACGAATAATTTTTACAAACAGTCTACAAACCTAGGCAGAGTGTAGTAACCTCAGCGGCAAAATTGAGGTGAGTCGTGGATTCCATTCTGACCACAGTTGATTCTATATAACTGGAAATAAGAAGATTTTACAATCGGTTAAGGTTATTCAACTCGGCAATGTTCCTCAATTTATTTCTGTAAATGTTTTCTCTCTTACACAACAAAAACTATATCAAAATGAGGTTATCTTCACACAATTCAGTCCATTTCCGGAAGGAGTTACTTTCTTAAACTTTTTTAATACTTTAGTAGTAAATAGTTTCTGGGTCTCACTTAATACTGCCACTTTAAATAGTGGCCATACATGCACAGAGGGGTTTCGGTTGTATTGTTGTGGAACACATGAGGTCAAATTAAGAAGAACTCTTGTGACCCCAGCAGAAAATCGCCGTAAACTAATTCCATAGAAAGAAAAGGTCCCCAGATTCCTATCTCATCTCATCTCTTTTGAATCACATTGTCTCATTTGTCACAGTCTCCTTGGTAAAAGCGGAAGTAAATTTATGTGAACGTGAAAGGCATACATTTAGGCGATTATGGTGATGTAAAACAAAGACATTCGAAATGGAGTAAAAAAATTTAAATCGAAGGCAATCTAATGCAATCTAATATACCGTCTATATAGTTTTGATCACATATTGGATTTAGAGATCACATACTGCGAATTTATTACGAAAATTTCCGTTAGAAATTTCGTAACGAATAAGCGAGTTATAAAGAATGGCAGAATGAAAAGAGCTGTTGGCATTTATGTTCGAAATTACTTTAATTTTAATTCACAAAATGTCTGCTTTTGAGAACGTAATCAAATAAAAATCGTTCGCTCAGAAGTATGTTATGAAAGTGTAGTCCATACTTTATCAACGCAATTTTAGAGAAGATTTCATTTTGACTACTAGCATAATGAATACAAAAATTGAATGTATTCTTCAGCTAAAAGTGTGCCGGAAATAGTAGTTTGAGTAGTTTTGAGTTTGATATACCATTGGACTTTAGAACTACTGAAGAAAGTGACATGCAAGAAAATGCCTAAGAGTATGCTTTGAAATAAAGTAGTTTTGTGGAGGAGTAACTTGACATTTCCGTGGGTAAATAAGCTAAATAATGAAATAGCTAAACTCGAAAAATTATGTTAAAGGAACAAAATATTAGTAAATTTATTCCATATTCAACTGAAAATTTTAATTTGAATGTAAAGTGGAAGCTAACCTCAAAATATATAAACTCTGGCGTAAGTTGACTGAAATATGAAGAAATCTAGTATATATAGTTGAATTCTTGATGGCAACTGTTGGCAACTATTGGCAACCAAGGCTTAGATCTCTGTGTAGACTATATAACATTTGTAATTTCCACTTCATTGAAATCTTTATCCACAAATTGTATCTAAAATCACACCAATTTCACTTATGAATGCTGCGAGGCGAATCACGCCTTTGATCACTGCATTTCCCCATTTGCTATTAATTTATTCAATAAACGACTAAAAAATTGCAGTAGACACATATGAATGTTTCACCCGCCAATTAAAACCGTATTAAGTGTAATAGAAACTTTCTGCCGGGTGTGCAAGCGTAAAGAGCGCAACTCTTTCATCCAATATTGATGTGTGAGGAAAAAGTGTGAAATTTCTAACAAATTGCCCTACTGCGTATACCCGACCAGACGCAGCGTATCGACACGATTTGCGCCATCATTCCGTCGCGTCGCGTCGCGCCGCCTCGATGTGTGATTGGGTGTGTGTGGCACTCGCGGAAACATATTCAGACACGGATTAGTTGAATGCCCACAGCAACTGGGCATGAATAATTCCAAACATACATTTACACTTGCCAGACAAACAGAACAAAACGGTGAGTGTGGAAACAACAAAAGTGAAGAAAACTGGCAAACGGCATGTGGAGTAGGAAATATTGGTTGTGAAAATACGGAAATAAATAGAAACAATTACTTGTCGATTTATTTAATGAGCTCACAGTAGGAAAGTGATAAACTTTATGTAATTAAATCGAAATATTTGTAGATGTGAAAACAAACAAATCTCGAGGAGCGCACATTAAAAGGTACTTTACATATTATTTCGTAAAGTGCGAATTCCAAGAAGATTAAAAATTGTCGAAGTTGGTCTGAATGCTGAGTAAATGCTGAACAAATATCAGCCAAAGTTCGCTTGAACCTCCACTGTAGGTATTTTGTTCGATCCCCAGAAAAATACTTAAGACGGACATATTTAATATATCTCTAATCAATGTTTTAAAATATTTCTTTTTTCCAAAATCTGCCAAATAATACCGTTACATGGCAGAGTATATGTGTATATAGTATATGGTATATAGTAGAGTCTATCTATACTAATCACGCATCAGCTCTACTCAAAGTGAAATGAGCGCGGAAGTTCGATTCCCCAAGTTCAGTTCCCCAAGAAACTATTCTCTCTTTCCATGAAATTCAAAATTCTTTTAGAATTTCTGTATTAAAGTTGAGCACTATGAAATTAGTAGTTGTTAGAGTTGTTTCTAAAATATTCAAGACTACAAATCCGGAACGTCCAAGTCCAATACACGGGCAAGACCTCCCACCCTGACAACATTTCGAAAAACTCTTTATTATAACAGACTCTAGAAAAAGTACTAAATGAACAAGTTTGGAAAAGACTGTCTTATACTTCATATCTTCTAATCTCGTCTTAATATGCATTCCATGAACCTTTTGAAATAAAAAGAAATTTAACTCAAACTTAGAATACATTCTCCACATCTTTCTGGAGTTTCTATATAAGACAATATTAACGAACTCTATTTAAAGAATTCTAGAACCTAGTTCTAGTTCTCTAGAGATCTATGGAGAACTCTATATAAAGAGAAAGGGTTTATCACTGTAAAAGAGGGGCTTCTTAAACAGAAAAATAGATGGTTTTACGTGGAACTTTTCGACTTTCTGGGCGATATTGCTGTATTGTGGGCCTAACATGAATATATCATAGTATTATCAGCAGTTTTATTTAGTGCTTTTAAGTTAGACATTAAGAAATGGAGAGTTTATCACTAGACCCTTTTTGTCGAATAAACACAGATTCTCTTCTATAACATCGAAACAGAAGCGACCCTCCGGCACAGCTATCAACTGGACCGAAAACATATGTCAAATATTATAACAGTAATGCACCCAAGAGGTTGGTTTATCTTGGACTATCTGACATTAAACAGTAAATGACTTTCAAAAAGGATGCTATAAAACTAGATCTACAAAAGACGATCTTAATCTATGTAAAGGTCTAACGTAAAACCAATAGCAGACTCGCCTGACTCCGGAAACCGAAAATAAAAAACATAAACAAAATGGTTACTGTGAGAGTTCCATCTGCAAGTTATCTGAATTTATGTTTTAAATCCGTCAAGAAACTCTCTATTGCTAACCATCTTCGGGAGCTTAAGTTTCCGTGTGTTTTCAAGTTAGAACTCATAATTTACTAGAGCTAACACACAATTTGAGCGAAAGAATACGAAATATCAAATCTTACGACAGGGTCCGAACACAGTGCTTTCAAAAAGCATAAATCTATGAACAATCCACAACTAACTTGAGGCGCAGTCTCACAGTGAAGAAGTTCTGAGTTAAGCATGCATGTAGCTACCGCCCATTCTGTCTATAACTTTGAACCTAATATTTGGAGAGCTTTACAGTGTGGATTCGAAATTGACAAGTATTCACTATGCAAAAATCTTGAAGAAAACTGGATTACGAAAAATGTGTACATGGATCCACCTTAAATTTAATGGTTAAGTTTCTGGTATTGCCTAATTAGTCATGGCACTCAAACTTTGCTTTTTCTGTTTCACTAACAAGTTGTATGAGAACTCATAACAAAAGGCCGATTTTGATATCTAATGTGCGATCAGTTATGACAACAAGTGCAACAGGTGCCTGAAATCGATGCTATGAACTAACTAAACTCGTCTTTCAATAGGCGAAAGTACAAATTACATGGCTGCAGTCTTAATATAGGGTACCGAAGAGCAGACGACGCGAACTTTGAATGGTTACTTGCTTTCGAACTGAAAGCTTTAAGGTGAAAGCTTCATAAACATTCTACTGACTGTAGTTAAATATGAAACAGAAATGTATTTAAGGTTAAGGGGAAACCAAGAAGATTGATTGCACGACTAATTATAAATAAAAATAGTGAAAAACGTTTCTAGAGATTGTGCAAACATCACAAAATTTTCATTGTTTCATTGGCTTTCGTTCTGGAAGCTTTCGATGTTGTTTCTACAAATGAAAGCTGTCAGCTAATTTGCTTTAAAATTAAAGCAAGATATGAAGAGAGATTTGAGGAGACGAACAAACTACTGTGTAAACGCTCAAGAGTACAGCAGCGACCAACAGAAAGAAGTAGAACTAAAGTAGAAGAAAGAGAAGAGCTTTCAAGTAATATTTTCGCCTTGCGCCTAAATACCTCTTTTTCTTGCAACAACCTTTATTTCTATTATTATACTCCTTTCTTCTTTGTTATATTGTACTACATTTGTTTGATGAATTTTTCTTCTCAAAATTTTCCACGAAAAATTTTCCAACTGGTTTGCATCACTTTATACTCATCTTTATTTGTCGCTTTTAACACTTTGGCACTTTGCTGAAAGCAAATAAATTATAAAATTTAATAAAACGAACATAAGCGAACCGCAAAAACAATATAACAAATTAAAAGCGCATAATAAAAAGCTTTGCAACTTATTCGCACTCGTGCGCATTCACACACACACACTTGTGCGCCGCGCGATCACAGATGACGAGCATGTGCGCGAGCGAACAATTTTTGCAAACACGCCCCTTGGGATGAGCGCTGAACGGCCAGCCAAGCGGCACAATAGTCACGGCAACAACAACAGCTGCAGCCACCGCATAATTGTAACGGCAATTATTGCACGCGCAACGCGTGATGGCGGCAATAGAAAGCTTTTGCAATAAACACAAATGTAAAAACAACAAAATCAAAATGAAAAAACCAAAAACAATAATAAAAACAAAAGCGAAGCAGTTGTGCAACAACAGCAATTTGACATTTGTTAGCTTTGGCCGCCATTTATGGCGAAGCGCAAATGAAATGCATTTATGCGCAGTGAATGTGCTTGCGCGCTATGCAATGCGCAGCGCTCGAGGCGGCGCGGAGGGGCAAAAAGTAAGACGCGCGCTGCGTTAGTAAAAGAAGATGCGCACACGCGCTACACAACAGAGACAATTGCTAGCTGGCTAGCGCTACTGTTGCTGTTGTTGTTGTACGAATTATGCGCGCGCTGTATTTAATAAATGTGGTTTCTGTTGCTGTTGTGCAGATTTAGCAGCAATCGCGCGACGATTATCGTCGCCGCAGTTGTCGCCAGTAACCGCCACAACCACTGCCACAGCCACAGCCATTGCGGCCGGAGCCTGAGACACGGCGACCGCCATAACCTTAACCAACTCGCATGCGTCCATCTTAGCCGCCGCCGTCGCCATCGCGCCACCCCGATGAGCGTTGTGTTGGCAATCATTTTATTGGTGTCGCTGATAATAATCTGCGAAACGGCTGAAGTTTGTTGTTGACCAGTCAACCAGGCGGTCCACCAACCGCCAGCCGCTAGCCACAAGCCCGCAGCTGCGCGCTTATGCAGCGTAACGAAAGCCCACTGCGCAAGCGGCAAGTTGAAGACGTGCAACAAACTCAAACAACAAAATAAAAACTAACAACAACAGTTTGTTTGCTTGCAACGCTGTCCCCAAAAGTACTGGTTGTTGTTGTTGCGCATTATTGTTTTTATTTTTTCTGCTTATGCGCACACCTTACCCCCCCTCTTTGTCACCTTGCCGCGCGCATCGCTTGATTTGGCATCGATTCGTTGTGGGAATTGTTTGCTTTTGTGCGCTGTCGCTTTGTAAGTGGACACTTGCGCGCAGCGGCAAGCTACCACCCAGCGCGCTCTGGCCACTAATACAATGTAGACAAGGCTAATATTGATTGTAGCTGCCGCGTTTTATTGCATGTTTTCGTTTTTCGTTTAGTGTTTCACATTTGACATGAGATTTCTATTTCGTCACATTATTGACAATCGAAATTCATACACACATACAAACATATATGCTGTAGGCACTGCAAACACTTTATTAATTTCTTAAGACTTTAGCTGTCAGTGATACGCTTTTGGACTCCATAATGACTCCACAACTATGCTGTCGCTTTTAAAAGGAAGCATGTAGGAGCTGTAGAGAAATCTGTGCTAAAATGTTAGAATATTCACTTTGATATATAAAGAGGGAGTCTTTTTTAGTGAAAACTGAAAGTTTCATTGTATGAAGCCTTTGCCGACAGAAATCAATCGCAGATTTTCCTTTACTTGCCGCGGGACAAATCTGCATTAGCCGGAGCTGGAGCCGATAACATACATTAAAGTGAAGCATACTTTTTATCCTAATCAAAATACAGTTATCATAAAGAAATATGGAACACGGATCTCTGATTTCTGTACTCAAGCGAAATTTAATGATATTCTGAACCTTATGAACAGACCTATGAACCATAAATCCTAAATATAAACATTTAAGCATAGAAAGCTCTTATTTCGCTCCCTGTGTCCCAAAATTTCATTGAATGTACTTCGAGTTAATCTGAAGATTTCAAACGGAAGTTCAAATACTTTTACTAATCTTTTCACCAAGATTATAGGAGCTTGATAAGTGGTGCATAGCGAATTTTTCAGCTAGCTGTATACAACAAGGAACTCAACTGTTGGATCCTCAACCTTGACTAAGACTTTCGGAAACTTGTTTCCACGCTAGTCCTTAGGGAATCAGGTTAGTAAATAAATAGTTTAATACTTTCATATTTTTTAGAGTTATCAAAAATTTGTAAGATATACAATATATTTCTGGATCTCTAAGATCCCAAAAACAAATATTTATTGTAATTCAAATACACTCGAATTTCAAGTATAAACTTAAACATTAAACTTACTATTAACAGTCAGAAACGTTTATTAGCGCACTCAAGGCCTCGCGCAGATCCATTGGATATTGCACCATTATCCTTGGCTCGTTATTTGGTCTGACCACGCTTATTAAACTATTCTTGATATCGAAAGAAACTTTGGGGCGTGTGCGCGTGAGTCTGAATCTCTTAATATAATTCTTAATGCCAATCAAACACAGGTAGTACATTCAATTACACCATTTCAAGCAATAGTGTGGAACTGGTTGACATCGGGTGAAAACCACGTCCACTACTCTTATAACGATTACGTTTCCGACCGCTAAAGCTGCAATTATTGTTCAAAGAAATGACGGGAAAATAATAAAGTTGGACTTCAAGAAGTTACTGAGGATTTCCCACGTAAATCATTTCACAAATTTTAGAATAGGCGTGGCACCGCCCACTTTTCGGTGAAACCCCTTTTCTCACAAGCCATTTGACCGATTCTAACCAAATTTCGTACATATCATTTCCCCAGTGTGAAAATCGATGAAATCGGGCTACAACCACGCCTACTCTTATTAAGACACAATTTGAAATTCAGATCAGATTTTTTTCAATTTATTGTATAATAGCTAAATCAAACATCAATGAAAACATTGAATATATCTAAGGTGTTACAACTCTCATCTAATAGTAGTCGAAATCGATTCATACATTTTCGAGCCACCAGATATCTAGTATGGAGATCACGGTGCTTAAGGCTGATTTTATATCATAAATATTGGTCAAATCGGTGAGAAATCGTAAGGAAATGAAGAGAAGATCTTTTTCCGATAATGGTGTGTTCTGGTCTTAAATATGGATAAAATCGCTTCAGACCTTCTCTTAGCCCCCAAATACCTAATACAAAGATCTCCAAACTTCCGATTGACTCTACACCGTACGTATTGATATAAGAGCGAGATATCTCAATAAAATTAAACGGGAACGGCATGATTATTATACGATTCGGAAATTCCATGATATCTCTCACATATTCTCACAGCATACTAGTACAGCGTACTTTCTATTGAGCAGCTTGAATGAACTGTAAAAACGCCTTGAATTGTTTCGAAATGCGAAAGTCTTTGGTTACATGCGAACGTAGCGCTTCCTTACTTGTTCTATTTCCTTTGCAATTTCTTGCAAAGCTTCCAAATATTATGTGCACCAATAAATCTTTCAATCCTTCGGCTTACGTCGTCTTTTCATTTACAATGCGATTTGATATCATTTTTCTTCATGCTGTCACTGTAGGCAGTCTCCTCTGTCTTACAACTGCTAAACTACTTTTATTTTTTATTTTTTATTTCTTATTTTTTTTTGAATAGACAATAACAGTGTCGCCAAGCAGATAAACATAGAAAACCATCGTGTATATATATATGTATATGTACATATATACCCATATATACATATATGTAACCACCAAGCATGTGTGTCAAATGTTGAACCTGAGACTCAAAGTCAAAGGCTTAGCTGCGCTTGAGCTTCTTGTTTTGCGGGCAAGCCTCAAATTATACAGTCAAACTCAACAACAAGAGCAACAACAGCAACAATATGCTGGACTTTGGAGTAGTTGAGGAGATGAATTTGTACTTAAAATTCAATTGAATGTTAAATTATTGCATTGAATTTCATTGTTTGTAAATTTGTTTGTAACAAAATAAAAGCACTGCTCGACAACAACAACAATAACAACAACAATGGCAATAACAACAATCATAAAAGCTGAAAATTCAAGCCAGCGCTGTAAACGGAAGAAACGGCGTATGGCAGCACAAGGCTTGCTCTCGTGTTTGTATGTATACATATGTTTATATATACAGTTATGTATGCACATAATATTTATATAAGGCAAATATAATAAATCGCCGCGGTAGGTTTTATAGCCGAAGTGGACAATTTCATATTGTAAGTTAATTTTTTAATAAAATTATGTCAAAATAAAGTATTGAGTTTCCACTTGTGTGTATGTGTGTGTGCGTGTCTATGTGTTTGTGTTGATTTTCTGTAGCAAATGAATATGATTTCTGATTTCAGATACATATATAATACATTTGTATGACACACATTTACATTGCTTTAAGCCGCAGATTATAGGCGAAAGTGAAGATTATTTGAAATAAAATCAAGTCTAATAATCTGAGGCAATAATTCTCAGAGAGCAGAGACTTTTGGTGTTTGGTATGGAAACATGCGAATTCCACTTATGATCTAAATCTGCAATTAAGGACAAAACATTGTTCGAGTCAATTATGCCTCCACTGATCTTGATGACTCTGCAATGACTCAGTATATCTCCATCACAAAAGAAGTCTATATAGCTCTCTATTTATTTTGAAAAGTTTAGAATTGAAGTGCTTTGTTTTTTGAATTGAATTGAACAGTTTGGAAAGCTCTATCAAAAAAGCTTTTAAAGTTGCTAGCAAGAAGCAGCTTTTCTTGAAATAATAAGCATAACTATACAAAGCTAAGAGAGAAGGCTTAATTACAACAACGAAATGTCTCAATTTGTTGTTAAAGTCTCATGGCAAAATTGTCTCCCAAATCTATTTAAAGATGTCTGCAATCAATAGTGAAACAATTGCTTTAGTTTACAGCTTTTCAAACCGATAAGTGAGGCACAGCTGAGGGAGCTTATTATACTAGGACTCTATAGCAGAGAGAACCACTTTCAGAACTGAAAAGCTCCGAAAAAGCTCTGGTGCCAAAATACTCACTCATATATACTGTTCCATTAATTTGTTGAGATAGATTTTAACATCGGCGAGAAACTGCACTCAGTTGATCGTTTCAAGACTTAAAATTTCAGCGGCAACCGATTTTTAATCCTCTGACATTCGACTACTGAAGCAAAATTACGAAGAATTGTAGAAACTCACTTTTTCGTCAACACTGTGAGCGATTTTGAGTTCAATGAAGAAATATCTCTCTCAGGATAGTACTTCCAAAAAAGCTCCTAAGAAGACTAGTAAAACTCAAAAGCTTTCCTGTTTCGAATTTTTTCAATCGCTCTTATTCCCAATTGGGCACAGCTTATGGTACATAGACGAAATAAATCTCAAAGCTTTTTGACTTGCCCGCTCATCATTGCTCCTACCTGACCAATTTTTTTACGCTAACATTTAACAAATTACCGAAAAGGCGTCCACTATAGTCTTATGCTACTAAATGAAATTGTTGAGTTGTATAGAACGAAGTTCAGTAAACCGGCGTAGCGCTATAGATAATAAATCTTACCATAACAACCTTGGTCAAGCTTCTGGGTACAATTTCAGAGCCAAATTAAGCCACGAATCAGAAGCAGTAGAAGATAATCGATCATGTATATAAAAATGAATGAACGCCAAATTTATAAATATTTATTAAAGTTTCAGATGCTCGACGACATTCAACACGCCAGCTTACGACAAGTATGCATGAGCTTTGTAATGTCCTTAATATCGATTATATTTCCCGAACGAAGTCTAAATTACGAAAAGATGTTTGAAATGAATTAAAAATGAAATTATGATTCATATGACGAAATGTTGCCTCAGAGAAATTTAAAAATGGGGTCCCAAAAACTATGAACACATTTCAATGAAAGCTGGTGAAAACCGAAGTCTCCTCGAGCTGAATCACAAGCGTAACAAAATTAAATCCAGTAATAACAGTCATTGAAGCTAACTAAAGGTAGATTTCTACATATTTGTCATCAATAAAGGATAAAGCTCCCAACAGATGGCGCTATAAATAATACACATAATTCAATAAATACAAATTTAGCTAATGTTATACACAACCATAAAAGCCTGGGCGAACTTGAATTGGTTAACGCAACAAAGCAGATCCCTGCTCTTGGATATGATGAAGGTTTAGAGAGATATCTCAGATTTATGTAAATTTGATCGATAGTGATGAGATTGAAAATTCTTTTTTTACAAATTCGATACACTAAATTTTGTGAGATCCGGAAATATAAGGTTTAAAAAATCGCATATTTCTCAATAGGGACTTTCTTTGAGTGATAAACCCTAGGTTGGGAGAACTCTGGCCTCCTTTCGTGTTATTTGTTTGTATGAAAGGATGCGGAAATAATGGCTGGGGAGCTTTTTTGTCGGTCGAAATGGATCAGTTAGTTTAAGAGTGGTGATTACAGCATGAGGAAGAGACCTGCTTCTAAAATAGATTTATATATTTATTTATTTCTTAGATTTATTTAGTAACTTTATATTATTAGATCCCTAGTCTGCCATACGCAAGAACTGCCCAGCTCAAAAAGCGATCTTCAATCTATGTACAAGCTTACAATCGCTGCTGCTGTTGGACTGTGCTCTGGCTTCGCGTTTTAAACTTCCATTCAAAACCCTTCCTTTGCTACTTCACTTGAAGCTTCAGCTCGAAAAAAAGTTCGCAACAATGACTGCCACAAAACCTAAAATTAAGAGATTAACACAATAAGCTCTAAAAGTAGTTTGAAAAGCGTATGTCACCCGGAGCACTTTCCATCTGCGTACAATAATACCTTGAACATTGCTTAATGATAGCGACACAAGGTGGGGGGTTTTTAAGCGGTATATGTGCTTGCTTGTATATATGTGCATCAATTGTCGCTAAACCCGAAATTATAGACAACGCGGCGAAAAATATCAATTAACATTCCGCCAGAGAGGGAAGTAACACCACAAATGGGCCGACGGAGGCGCTTACGTGACACACTTACACACACAAAGGCACAGAACGCTAATAACTAGCGGAGAAGTCTCAAAATGTGCCAGCCAAATTTATGATGCTATAAAAGTTAAATGCCTACATGACTTAATATGCCCCAAAGTGGTGGGCAATTTTCACAGCCCACCTTATAAATCATGCAAAGAATGAAAGCAGTAACTGGAGAGAAAAAAGATAATTTTTTTTTTAATGTAGAAAAAAATTTAAAAAGAATTGAAAAAATTTGTAAATACAACAACAAGTAGAACAAATGCAATAACTATCAATGGCGCTGAGTGAAGATGTTGCCGAATATATGCACATATATACAAACAGGCGCATGCGCATGCGCATGTAATATAACTACACAAACCATAAACATGGTTGTTTTTGCTAAAATCAAAAGCATGCCACAAATATTTACAACAAAAAAGCAACAATCTGTAGTAACTGATTGTCCATCATGAACATGTAGTAGGAGGATGTGCCGAGCCTTCAAAGCTACAAAGCGGCCGAAAAACGAACGAAACAAGTTCGCGTCTGAGCAAAATGTAGAGCAAGCTAACTCCTTCACGGTTTCTTTTCTTTTAAAATTATAATTTTTAATTTTCTTTTCTTTTGTTTTTTTTGTTTTTTTTTTTGGCGCAGCTACGCCTTTTTACAGTTCGACGTGATTACAAGTGCAAATTATGAGCACAAAAAAAAATTTATATATATATACATATATATACATACATACATATATATACATATATACATATATACATATACATATATATATATATGTGTATATGTATGTATATATATGGCACGGCGTATCATGTGAAGCGGCGCTGCGTCTGCGCACAATGTGCTGCGGTGAAGTCGTGCGGTTGCGGTCAGTGCGCGTCACACATTTTACACGTAATTACTTAAATTGGCACGCAACGTTGGGCGCGCTCATACACACGCGCACGCGCTGACGCTATTCATACACATGACATGCAATAATATTCTCATCTACCTATATACTCGTAAAATCCATAAAAAGCGACACGTGATGACACCCATAAGTGGGGGTGTAGGAAAAGTAATGCAAATTTTGAAGTAAACGAAACATTTTCAGACACAAAATCCAAATTTTAAGGCACATACGACGTGTGCCTTCAAGTTCCCATATAGCGGTCCCAAATGATCTAGCGGTTTACGTCTCGGTTGCATATCAGTAGTGTCAAACGTGGTTCGGAGACAAGATAAATGGTTCTGAGACGAGTTAAAAGTTTTTAACACGAACTTGTGGTCCTATCGTCTGAACGTTGGTTCTCATAATGAGCATGGATATTATTATTAAACCATATTAAGGAAAGGAAAATATGGAAACCGGAAATGGCTTATAAGTTCGGTAGTTTTTGCTACATTTGTAAAAATTTTTGATATTAAAAGCAGATTGAGTCACTGAAGCATAGCATAATGTGCCGCTTTTTCAAAAACTTGTACACTTCCTTGAGGGTATTTACTTGTTCTTCCATGCACTCATCTTACAAGTAGACCAACTAACCAAACATAAACTAATTTTTTGAAAATAGTTTTTTAAATGGGGCATTGTTCTGTTATGTTTCGATAAGTTGAATTGTTTCTTCGAAGAATTACAATTTTTGTGTTGTCTATCAAGCAGTGTAGGTTGTAATTCGTTGCCCGTTTGGACATAACATCACTTTTTGTAGCATTAATAAAGGTATTTATTGTAAGAACCTACAGCCGACAAATTCAGGCCTATTATAGTTTTTAAAATAAAAACTAGAAACATATTCAGTGAACATTTGAATAAGACAATTAGCTTCTCCGGAAATCCAATTTTGGGTTATGTTGACCAAGGTACAGTTTTTCCTTATAGTTTCAGATACCCCAAACACCGCTTACAGTCTCGAAAAACTGCTATTTTCTAAAGCTTAAGGTTCTAGTGAAAAAGTAAACGTTGGCTTTGAGTCCATATGTCCATGAGCCCATTATACTTTTCTCTTTTTAATCTGATAAGTCAGTATGACAGGGTCTAAGTAGTACTTCAGCGTCGGCTCAAACTAAAGATTAAGCTCAATACCACTCCCTCAATAACTGTGTAATGTTCATTGGCGTAAAATTTCCTACAGGGATTGCACTGTAGTTATTTCTGAGCGCAAAATTTCATACTATACATATTGCAAAAGATATTGAAACACATAACTGTTAGTATGTAATTATGCCAGACCTCACTCTGTCTCAATATAACAGTTCCACCTCATTTGCTGTCATTATTTTACGTTGTACAGGGCGCAACTAATTTCGCTGGCACATTGTTTTGAGCGCAATTTTCAAATACTTCTCAGATGTAACGCTAAATATGTATATAAGTATGTGTGTGTATTTTTTTTTTTCAAGATGATCTGCTGTATATTTATATCTTTGTATTTTTTTCGCTGTCCTGATTTAAATTTTTTTGCTTGCCTGCCGAAATTGTTCACGCATTTCTTATCTATTTCTTGGATTTTTAATTACATCTCGTTTCGAATCATTTTTAATATTACTACGTCAACTTTTCATGTATTTATTGGTCATATGGAATGTAAAAACATACATATAATAATAATATATATATGAGGAAGTAAATATGACGAAATATTTCACAGAATGTCTTAGTGCCGATTTTGAACCCGTTTTAATTTTTGTTTTTGTATTTTTGTATTTATCTTTTGATTGGTAGCTCGAGTTTAACAAACGAATTGAGGCAACTTTAGCTACAACATTATAATTATTTAACAACAGATAACACAAGGAAATGAAAACTTTATTATAGAGTTGCCAGACAATTGTAATTTTGATTATAAATATTAAGGAATAAGGTAAAAATGGAATAAATTAAACTAATTGGTTTCAAAAGTTACATTTTAAAAAATTTTTACAAAGGATTGCCACCTAAAGAAAATTTTTAATTAATGTAAAATAAAGTTATTATTTTGTTGGAATTAAATAGGTAAATGAAACAAACTATAATATTAGAATAGTACGAAAGTTACAATATAAAAATAATCCATAGAGTTGCCAACAATTGTAATTTTCTTTTCGATTGAAAATAATTTAATATGTATGTATAGCAGAAAAGCATTGGAAAAATGTTATTAAATCGCTTGAAAAGATCCAATTAAAATTGAGTTGCCAACAGTTGTCAAATTATATAAATAATTTAATAATTGTTACTTTTTACTTTGGTGTAATAATTTCATTTTTGCAAGATTTAGAAAAAATTTAAACGGATAGACTTTTAATTACTTTTTAAGTATATCAAATTATTCAAATTTTCAAATTATTATTTCAAATTATTATTTCAAAAAATTTTCAATATATTAAAAATCGTACACAATATCGCAAAATGGTAGAAATTTTCATTTCCAATTTTTGAAGAGTTGCCACCAATTTAAAAATTAGTATTGATTTAATCACCATTGTACCATTTTGATTTAGCAAGTAAAACTTACTAAAGATGTAGAAAATATTAAGCCTAATAAGCCCACAATATTTTTTATAATTTTAAGGGTTGCCATATTTACAAAAATTAAAAGTGAGCTATTTTAGTGCAAATTATAATATATAATTCAAATATTAAAATATAGATGTGTTTGAAAACAAAAAAATTTGCAAATTGATTTTTATGTTCAGTGTTGCCATCTATTTGAAAATGTTTATATATATTTAAGCCTGTTAAAAATTTTATTTATTCTTCAAAAACTTGTTTGCTAAATTTTAATTCTCAACAAATTAAGCCGACTTGCCACATCGAATGCAATAATATATAATTATTTAAGCCACAATGTTGAATTAACAAGCGCATGAATCAGCTAATTTGAAGCCTCATTTAGAGTGAACATCTAAAAGAAGCGGCGTCATTTATAAATATACATTTATAGGTAGCTGCAGCTAAAATATAAACAGTATATTTTACACTGTTCAAGTCCAGCTCAGTCCGGCAACTTTTATGGAAAGTGAATCAATTTTAAGTTTTTTTTTGATGCAAACGTTATAATAACGGTATTCGTTGCAATATTTATCACTTTCTTTCTTGATTATTATAATTTTTTATTTTTTTTTGATTATTTTATTTTCAATTTCCCTCATTTTTCGTTTATTATGCGAATCGCAAGCGCACAGCCTAACTGCAAAATATCTGCTGTGAATTGGGTCACACAACGCCTTCCAAGCGACAACCCGAAAATCTCATGAGCCTTACAGCAGCAACAGCTGCCCGCTGCTCTGCGCCTTTATCCTCTACCGGCTGATATGGCAACCTGCAACAAATTCGCTTACACCATTTTCACAGCGCACTGGGAGTTGTTAGCTTGTGAGTGGACGTTCTCCTTAGGCACCTAGCCTGCCACACTGGCGCAGTGTCTTCATGTTTCTTCTTTAACTTCTTATTTATTGTTGTTGTTTGTTGTTTATTGTTTGTGTTTTTTGTTTTGGTTTTTTTTTTCTTTTATTGTTCAGCGCATCATAATCGATTTGCTCTCACTGCATGCTCGTTTGTATGCATGCGGCAATGCGGCAATGCGCCGGTGTTGCAATAAAATTGCAATTAAGTTTTATTGACAAATATAACGAATTGCTGCAACAACAAGTGAACAACAACAACATATATATATATATATATATATATATCTTCATTCTTATTTTCGTGTTTTTTGATTATATTTAAGTGCCTCATTTGCAATGCGTCAAACGAGTTTGTGTCTTGAGACTTAATTTTTTGATGTTAAATGGAGCAAACTTCTAGACACAATTAAAAAGTAAGTTCACAACTTAAAGTAAGAATAATAATTGAGGGTTGCCACCTTTCAAACACTAAATTTAATATATAATAATAAAAAGTTGTCACTTACGAAATAATAATTTTCATGCATACGTCGCCGCTTTTTTGAAAATAGAGTTGCCACATTTCTAAAAATTTTAAGTGAATATAAATGAACCTCTATATTTCAAAAAGATGTCAGTAGCGTTTCATACAGACAAAACTTCTACAAAAATAATAATAATTATAATAATAATATAAGTAATATAAGTAATATAATAATAATAATAATAATAAGTAAGTGTCTTGGGTTGCATAGAATTGCCAGCAATTTTAAGGTTAGAATTCCTTTAAAATTTGTTAATAAAAATGTTTACATTTATCTCTACTGTACTGTACTCCATACTACTCTATATTACTACTCTACTCTACTCTGCTGTACTGTACTGTATTGTACTACTGTAAGGATTTAAACTTATAATTTATAAGTATTTTCAACAAAGTTACCTTATGATAAACACCTTTTTTAATATTTTAATTACCTGCATGATAAAAGCAGCAACTAAATAACTTATTAAGAGGTGTGTTATGAGCACGCATATTCGCTAACTTACTAATTATTCTTCTGCTGGGACGTTCTCATAGATGTCAGCTTGCTTGCTAACGTATTGAACTGCCTTACCGGTGAAAAATTTTTGCAGCGCCATCTTAGGGGTAAGCGATATATATACGGTAATATTTATGTATTAATCCGATCGCTGCGACCAGATTCTACAGCGATGAGCAGTAGATGCCGCCCTGTACTCATTGGTTTGACACTTGAATTGATGTTTAATATAAAATTGACATCGAAGTTCTACACCAAAGCTAAGTTTTGTGTTACTCCGCTATTAAGCCGATAGGTGATGCAAAATACATATTTTTTTAGAAAAGAATTTCTCAAGCAACTTATATTATCAAATATCATTTGGATGTTTAGTTAAAAGAGAACTTGAAATAGTGGTCTTTCGGTTCATCTATCAGTTCTTGCATCAGAAAATCGGTTAAATCGAAAAATTATGATAATCCAGATCTAAATGCTGTAGTAAACTTGCATTGGGTACAAAAGACTTAATTTCACTAGCTACTTGATCTATCTCAGTTAATTGGAGGATATATTGAAGGATAACAATTCTCGAAAGAACTAAAATTCGTTTTAGAGAACGACATATTAGGCTTATGTTTACATGGATTAATTCAAAAATCATACTGAAGGCCTCACTTTTAGAAGGAACTTCATAGCTCGTAAACCACACAAACGATTTAAATTAAATTCGTTACAAAACTCTTGAAATTTCAAAAATTCTCAAAATTATGTTAAAACCGGACCTACTTCTCAGATTACTGACTTTGCAATAGATAACCCAACCATTAACAAAGTCAACGAAAAATATTAGCATATACATATGCAAGTGGCAACTCTGTTCTAAGAATATATGAAATCGTTGGATATCTTCTTTTAGTACCCATATCAGTTTAGGGACTTCCATTTAAGAAAGCTTATTGTATAAAATATTAGATTTTGTTGATTGCCAGCTGTTTAGAAATGTCAATTCATTAAAATTGTTCAGATAAATAAATTATTAAAACAAGGGTATGAAACTAAAAATGTAGCATATGACTTTTAGTAATATAGGCAAAATAGGTATAACAATATTTCCGAGCAGGGTTGCCAACTAATTATTTTTTTCCAAATTGTTTGATAAAACCAGTGAAGTCTCGCAATATTATATTGCATATTTGAAAAATATTTGCGTCAGAATTATTTTTAAGAGGTGTTGCCACCTTATTTAAAAAAGCAAAATTTGATAAATCAGTTATTAATAAAGATATCGAGGCAAAATTTGAGGCTTACTGTATGGTATCACCGTTAAAGGGCAACTTCTTTTCAAAAATGTATGCAAGTTGTTAGTATCTTACTCTGGCACCCGTTTAACGAGTTCACAGATTTCTTGTTAAGAAAGACTACAGTAGTTAGCAGTTTTTATGTTTCAAGCCATTTAAAAAATTTAACCCCCTAAAATTTAATGGGTAAATGTTATAGTTTAACATTAGCATAAACCAAAAAAAAAAAAAACACTGATCAGTCCTATAGTTATAAATATTTTATCAGGGTTGCCGTCTGTTTATAAAAATTATATTGTTTAAATAAAATTGAAAAAAATAAGTAATTGCACAAAGTGAACCACTTTGAACGGTTTTTAACGGGACATTTTTAATATAAAGTGGGCATCAGCCCGCTGAAAATATGTTTGCGACGGGTTGCCAACTCTTTATTACAATTTAATTTTTTTTTTTATTTATAAAACGAAAGAAATCTTCCGGTGGTCAAATTAATCAAATTAAAGACAGAATTTTCGAGAAGTTTTGCCACCTCGTTGAAAACCTTAATCATAAAATATGCCCAGTCCCAGCATTGATACACAAAATATGAATAAGATATTTTTAACTCGCGCAGTTAAAGATTTGATACTTTTTTTTCGGTTTTTGGGTAATGCCCAAACATTATATTCCAAATCATTTCAATTAAAAGCATAGTACATATACACTTAATAATTTCTGATAAACTACAATATTATATATTGACTTAAAACTAAAAGGAAACTTCTTGTGTACTTATTATGGCTAATAGCAAAACAAACAAACCGGAAGACAATTAAACCTAATACAAAATGTTATATTTTCAATAACACTTTAAAATATTTACAAAAAAAATCTTAACCTAGCTGGAAGACAAATGATTATACCTAAACACTACGCTACGAATATATCTAAAGCATATTGCAACTAATTACATACAAATCACAGTTGGTTACGAAATCGCCTGCGAACACGAGCGCACCGAAGAAATGCGAACACACCAAAATGCCTGCGTCTAACGACACCCGCCATGGCTAACTGGCGCAAACGTCCGTGGAGTACGTTCAATGCAACAGTTACACAGCTACGCTTCGACGTAGTGCTCATAGTGCCAGAGAGCTCGCTAAATGCCGACATGAGTTCGTAGACATTCACACAGTGCGCATAGTTCCAGGCGATTTTTCATTAAAGCTTTCGTTACATTTCTTTATGCAGATCCATTTGCTCTTTTACCAAATTCTCCTTACGTATTACAGTTACTTTTGGTTCTATTATTAAGTTACACTAAATTTGTTTATAGTTCTTGTCTCATATCCATTCGCCCTTATATCAAATTCTCTTTATGTATTATAGTTACTTTTTGTTGTATTATTATGAATTGTTGTTTTTCAACTCGTCCATCTCTCTCTCGACTCTCTCTCTTTACTGGTCTGCTCGGTCTGCAACGAATGCCACAGTAGCGCACCGAAGTTTTGACAAAGTAGCGGAAGTGCAACTCCACTTTTCGACTTTACGCCACAGCACCACGAGTCCTACCAGTATGCCAACAGCGCCAGCTTTCTACCGCCAATACTCATCACTTTTTGTTGCTGCTCACGAAGTGATGTGCGCGAGAAACTGCTCAACGCTGCCGCCGCTCACCTGCTGTGTCCTACATTACGCTCAACGCTGATGTGCTACCCACTCAGCTCCACACATTTGTTACTACGCTCCACAAAAGGCCTTTAGTTCCGGTGACAGTTGGAAGAAATCGCTTGTGTAGTTGCTGCGCGCATGTTTGCGTAAGAGACCGCCATCTCCTGCTGGCTCACATGCGCTTGATTTTCCTTACTACCACTCTCACGATCGGTTGATCACGAACTGGGTACGCCTGTGTGCGCTGTGTTCACTGAGTTGTTGTGCCTTGGTTAGCTATCTCACTTTGAGTTTCATGCTTGAACTCAGCAAATGAGATTGCTTAAAATATATACTACTATTACTATTACGATTACTATTAAACTATTTAAAGCTTTTGTTGTACGTAAAACGCCAACGTTTGCTCAAAGCGAACGCTATGCAGCGCTACGTTCGTGTTGTTCACTTAGACGTTGATGCACTTGAAGTGTATGACTTCGTTGGCGTGGCGTGGCTCTTATATAGTGCGGCGTGAGTGCAGTCAGATCTTGTCTGGTTGTAGGTCTATGCGTATTTCCACCCCTAAATTGATAGGCGGACTGATAGGATCTCTGCGCGCATACTAACGACTCTTAAACTCACATTTTCCATTTTCTCTCTCACTCTCTCTCTTTCTTCTTCTCTCTCAAGCGCACTCATTGCTTGCTGCTCGTTTTCAAATAGCCTTGCGTCCATAACCATGCAAGGCTATTACAAGTGAGCAAGGCGCTCACTTAGGGGTTGTTGCGGCCGTGCCGACGCTAGCAGCAAGTCATTCCTATTGTTGTTGTACCCGCCGTTGTTGTTGTACCCGGCGGTTAAAATACACAACCTTGTGTCGGCGACAAATACATACTGTGTCCTTGAGTCAAAATTTTCCACCCTCGTTATTTTTCTTGATTTTTCTTAATCTGTTGCTGCTTTGTTATTGTTTCGGTTACTTTTAGGGATTTTCATACTATTTAGTATTTCTTTGGTGTCGTAGGTTATCTACTCGACACTCTATATGCAACATATATAATTTACACCACTCCGACTGTACTTTGTACCGTTTTTTTTTTGCTTCTTACAGCAACAATTTGTTGACTGTAATCTCTTTGTTTGCACACATACAAATTCAAATATTTTCGAAAATTTCCATTCCCTCAACTGAAACTGTCGATTGTTTGCTTTCGATATGGAAATTATGAATTTTCTGAATTTAGTTTCTCATTAAAATTGATGGCTTTTTATAGTTTATTGGGTAATTGACACGCGTGATTTTTAATCAAATCATGCCTGGAATTTAAAGTGGCTAATTATTGGGCGACAACAAGTGAAATTCGATAATATTTATAGAAAGGCTAGATACTGAAGGAAAAATAATGCTTTCTAAGAATACAAGAACATAGAAAAATATGTATTTGTTTGCTCACATTCTAAAACTGATAAATTAAAATAAAAAAATATTATTATTGATTTTTTCTTTAAAAGAAATCTTAATAAACCTTTAATAGCAGCATACTCTTTTAAGCGATTGCCAAAAGAATACTCGCTAAAAAAAAATAAATAAAACAGTTGAAGCAGCAACACCTGCTCGTTTATATTAGCCGAGTTAATCAAGTTAATCGAAGTTGTTTCGAAAATAAGACACTTGAATGTAACATTACACTGGAGAAACAATTAAATAAGAAACTTTCAAACAAATACAGCGAAAATATCTCAAAAATTCAAATCATCAAAAATGGAGCACACGTTCTAAATTTTTGTTTAATAACTTTAGAGAAAATTTAACCGAGTAGAGCATTCTTTTGTCACTCGGTAAAAAAAAAACAACAATTTATTAAATATAATACTAAGAAGCATTTTTAGAAATACACAGATGTTTTTTTCAAAAAAGTCAACGTTTATTTGCCAGTCTAAGTGTCTTTCTATTTAATCTATGGAAAACGAAAAAAGGGTTCCTACTAAATCCACCAACAAGCAAAAAAGTGCGCCAAATAAAATAAAAGCTTGATCCAACGAGATACTTCTTTTTGTTCGTGCTCGGAACTCAACTTTTTCAAAACTAGAAACTTCAGAACTAAGAATTTGTTGTCAGGCCTCGCAATCTCAGCCTCATACTTATTTTCTTAACAAAATATTATGGAAGATCTGCAGCTCATGTTATATTCTCTAATATTAGATATAGGGAAGCATAAGGTGGATATATAAACTCAGTTATATCTAGTTAACCAAGTAACCAGGAGAGCTCCTTAGTAAATTTACCGAAACTGTATTATTTCTCAGTGTCATTTAACTTAGTCGTGCAAGTCTTCCATGGAATTCCCCATGGAATTCGCCAATCAAATTTCATGCCAATTGACGCATCTTTTATAATTCGCAAAGAAATAATGGGTAACGTATTCTAGGTTTGGTACTTAATAGCACCCAAAACTGATATGCGAAAGAGCCGAGGACTCGTTGAGAAAACGAGCACATTTTCTTTATACAATATACTTTATGCAAAAGCCCACCTGTTTTAATCTAGTCACTTCAATTGTTAACGGAATTCTCCTCAGTTCATAACGAACATTGTACGATTCCTACATCTAATTCATCAGTAGATGATATGGTCTTGGTCGACTGATCAACCCTTTCATTAGCATGTTTGTTTCAATCATAATCTTGCAGTTATCAATGGCGCCGGGCACGACAAAATCATTCATTTTGCTTGGCTGGCGAAGTAAATAGGTCTTTTTCGGCCGGATACAGTTTCAAGCACTTCCACTTACGATCTACCAATATCTACTGTACTATAATAGTGCAGTGAGTACACCCCACACCTACGCCGCGGTCCACTTTGGATCTAACTATATTAATGCAGACGGCACTATCTCTGATCACAGAATCTTTCGTGCTCTCACATCAAGAAGACCCCTCACCAGGAAGCATATATTGAAGTGCAACCTTGGAAGAGTATAATCTAACTTACCCCGTGTAAGATGTTAAGATGACTAAATTACTCCTGGTTCCGTCCCACCTCACTCAGTTTGTTTTTTGAAATTGTTGCAACCATGAGTATGTGGCTACAATCCTCCTGAATTAATTGGGTTATGGTTACACTCAACTAATTTAGGAGGACGTTGCAAGATTTAATGATACCTGTAACATGTCTCCATGCTCCGCTCTCCTGTTGCTAATTGAGGAACATTATCTGTAAAATTGGGAATTTAGTCAAACCAAGCAGCCCAGAAAAATTAAGTCAAATCTAATCGGAACAAGTCAAATTATTTTAATCTAATTTAATCAATTCCCTTTTATTTTAATTTAAAGTAGTCGTAGCACAAATATTGATTAATCTCGTTCAATTATACATATATGAAAGTGATTTGATTAATAGGGGCTCTAATTGAATTTACTTCAGCCTAGGCGAAATAAATATAAGTTTGTCGAATTCTAATCAAATACTCTTCAAATTTGTCTTAATCTATTTCAGTTAAATATAAATTAAGACAGAAATCGATTTTACTCTGATTAATTTCCAAATTAAACTAACTTCAACAAATTTAATCTGAATCTGTACAACTATATATGAAAATTAAAAACCCTAGACTGATCTACTATTAATCTATAGATTACTGATTATGTCCGATAGAGGCCTTAGAAAATTTCTCCAAACCTATATTCGGATTATATTTATGCAAGAATAACAACCCACGTGTTAGCATACCATTTTCTATTTTCTTCTCTTTCCTCTTCTCTTTTAGAAAGGGGGCATTTTTGTTATACTATATTTAGCTAACAACTGAATTTTAGAATACTATCCTTTAACACAAGGAAAAATATATATGTATAAAAGAGTAAATCTCCAAACGTCGCGTTGTAGGCGAAAAATGGCATACAACTGACGGCCGAAATTTATGATCCTTAATAATTGAATTGCAATGAATTGTAACGAATCGATTATGTTTTGCGCATGCGCAACACATATTTACCCTACCCACATATGTATAAAGAATGATTCAAGAAACTAAAAAGTGCACAGGAGTGCAGCACAAAGCGGCAAACGAAGAGTAGTATAAGAAGATACAGTAAAGGTACAATATTTCGCCTACGGTTATGTAAGACAAGAACACCAGAAGGCAGGACAATGAAGAGTCAAAGACAAAACAATTGACAAGAATTTAGGACGGCTCGCAGTAAAGCGTAACAAATTGTGGCAAGAAAAAAAATTTTTTTTTTTTCATTTGGTATGAAAATTGCCATTATTTCGGCACGCTGGAAGCACAGCAGGTCCAAAAACATGCACAAACATGTACAGAGTATTATTCTACGATCACTTTTTCCATATACTGTGCTCAGTTTGGGCCGCAAAATTTTATTGAAATGATTTCAGCCAAAATGAAATCGATTAGACACGAGTCATTGCAATTTTTTCCCCACAAATAAAGAGGAAACTTAGCTTTTCTTGGAGCCATTCTATTCATCTCTATATTTGTCAACGCGTCTTCATTACAGCTGGTTTTCTCGCGCACAAGATAGTGCTTATTGAATAGCTTGATTTCAGGGAAATCAAAGTGTATAACACCAAATTGTCACCAACAAGAATTAAGCCAAAATGCTTAGTGTTTACTTGGAAAAGCGTTGACACTGTGGAAATTGCGATTTGCGCGCCAACTTAAAGCGAATTTCATGGGCAATCCACTAAATATTGCTTAATTTCTACGAAATTTCGTCTATTGTGGTTCCATCGTAAATGAATGAGTGATGATTATAATCGTACTATTGAATTGTTTGTTATTTAACAAGCGCAGTTATTTGATGTCCCCTAAATGTAGGCAACAATTTTTTTTATCGAAGACACACACCTAGTACGGTAATATTTAAATATTTAAGCCTTTTCAGAAAATAAAATTAAACTAATAATGAGTTCGCACACTTTTCCACTCTTTATGGTTTTCACAATATATTAACCCATGTGATGTGATGTGGATTATTACATGATGGATCACATAATACAAATTACAGCTCACGAAGTTGCTATGATATCATTTACCCTACATAGTTTTTGTAAGGAACGAAGTAGAATACAATGGCAAACCAAGGTAAATGCGAAAGGCCTTATAGTCCTGTAGTGTACTCTGGTTCTATTTCAGGCCTGCTGCTTCAATAACCTGATTGTTAGGCAACCAAGTTTCCTTCGTAGTTTCCTGAAAATTCTCTAAATACTGTATGGAGGTTGGCTTTTTAGAAATGAAGGATATTTTAAGACTTAACATACTAAGTATCAGTAAAACACTTAAGATCACTTGAGATTTATAAGATATTCCACATCGTATACTTAAGCAGATATTGCCGAATATATTCTGGTTGTACTTTAGATAAACTGACCCAGAGATATAGAAAATAACTTTGGCTGGAATCAGTAGAAATTTGCTTGTTTTTTATTTGTAATAGAAAGCTAGAAGTTCAGGTTCTAATATATAAAGTGTTAAACGAATATATATATATTCGTAGAAATGGATCAACACCGTTTACATAATTATAGAACGACAACCGATTTTGATTTTAAAAATGCTAGATACATGTAGATTTAATGTTGATAAATGGAAGTAGCGGATAGGGTGACGAAATTCTTCTAAGGCGAAAATTGGCTTATATTCTAAGTTTGGTTCTGCTTTCGCTTTCATTTCAAACAGGCTTCAGATAGGGGAAGTAGAAAGTTAAGAAGGGACAATATTCACAAATGAAAGGCATCGGTTCTAGTTTAATTTTCATCATGTCAGTGAAACTCCACCGAGTTTTCACAGAGAGCACGTACTAGTATAAAACTTAAAGAGTGTAGATTAGATAATGAGTTATACTAGAAGGAATTTCGAAATACAAATTTGTAAAAATGAAAAATGGAGAAAGTTTTGACTGATTTTATTGTGTGGACCATTTTATCGTTAAGATGTCGTTCAAAGATGTTAGTGAAATCGACCTTTTTTGGGAAATGCACTATTGACCACCTCTTGGAATCAGGATATAATAGGAAATGCAGTTTATTAATCTATGGTCTAACTGTAAAGCAGTTGAACATTTTAAGCAGAACATTCTTGAAGTTGTCTCACCTAGTAAGAGGTAGTATAGCGTACTTTCGTCTGCATCATTTCTCCACAAAGTTTTTGAAGGTCAGCTTCAAGGAAGAATCCCTCTATTTCAGCTAATAGCCACATATGCACATATTTGAAACATTTATAGTACTTTTGAGCGAAAATGGTTTTTCGTACCTTACAATTTCATTAACAATTATACGATGTAGTGTTTAGACGAACGTACTGGTACTCCAAAGGGCTGGGTTAACCAACTGGTAAAAAAAGCTGTTCTTAAGGCCAACCTCTCTTGACATACATTCACAAACTGATGAGTGCTTTATTGACGTAATAAAGGAATCCGTGAGCTGTTCGGATTTGACTTAAAATTTGTAAGACCTCCTATATATCCGAAGAAAAACAGATCTACATATTTAACAAGAGAAGGCGTGTAGAATATATAGGCGTGTCTATATATATCAATATTTTTTTTCGAAAACAAAAAAATCGAACTCTACTTTTTCGAAGAAGAAACTTTCAAAACCAACTGCCTTTTGAAACATCCACACTTAATGCCACTTAAGCGCATAAAACGCTCAAATGCGCATGCTTTGAGGCAAGAAATTCGCCAATATAAACAAATGGCAGAAAGGCAGTACGAACACCAACTGTATTTGCGCAAATGTGGCAAGTCAATAATGCCAAAAAAGAAATGCGCTAATGAAAGATCGAATATCCTACGCTTAAGCAAATAACTACCTCTACACTTTTCGTGCCGCAAAATTAAATAAATATTTGTTGTAGAAAAAATTAATACTTTGGAAAAATGTTTCTTTCCACATTAAACGAATATTAAAGGCACATTTTTTTACAAATAAAATAAATATTTTTGCTTGGCAAATGATGCTCATTAACCTTTTGTCAGGCGTGTTTATTTAGGCAACAGACAAAAATTAATAAGTCAATAATGTCGACTTAAGCTGATTTTGCTGTTTCCATTAGCCAAATGGCACCGAGTGGCCGACGTTGTGCAGTGGCAATATTTAATTTGTATGAGCAAGCAAAAATTTGTATTTTACAGCCCATGATTTGTAGCTACAAGGAACAGTAGTGAACTGAGCGTAGGCGAGCTGAGCAGCGGTAGCGGCAATTTGGGGCACTTAAGTAGCTGCCTCATTTACTTAAATGCAGCTGCATTGATCTTTAAGGGCTAACAAATGCCATCAAAGCGGTTAGTACGTTTTAGTCACTTTCGCCAATTCCTTAAACTGACTCGGCGGCATTTCAAAGCAGCCTGCTTTATACAAATATTTATGGAATGAAATTTCAAGGAAAATTTAATGGCATATTTCCGCTATTTTGGTGTGGAGAGCACTTGATTGATTTCTAAATTGCTAAGAAATTCCCCCTTAGTACTTTTTACGATTTACTATAGCTAAGATTAGTAGTAGTCAGCAGTAGACCTATTCCTATCGAAGTTCTATTCGATAGTCAAACGGCAACTATAAAGATGTAATGCAGCTGAAAATTAACTGAGAAATCCATTGTTTCATCCGAGGATAACACGATTGCTAAATATTTGATGAAGAGTTGAAACTCGTATGACTTTGGAGACAAGGTACGTACAAGGTACATACGATATCATCTCTTTTACGGAACGCTTTGGACTATCTATGACTACGTACTACCCCTATCCGCATAGGTGGGTGCGGAACCAACTCAAAGCATGTTAGAGTTAAGCAATTAAATGCGCAGTGTTTCTTTGTCGATGGCTTGACAGATAAGGTAATCGATGATTTTTATGAATGACATCACAATGGAATTCGTTTGTCATATATCTAACTTCTTGTCCCTTGTATCACTACCATTATTAGCCTGACCCCAGCCAACTGAGCCTAGCCTATCTCAACCTTATCTAACTTTGTCTTATGTAACCTGACTTAATAAAACATAATGTAATCTCACTTAACCTAATATAACCCATATAAAATAACCTAAGCAAACCTTGGCAAACTTTTTTATAATCAAAACATATTTTACGTTCTCATAGCTATTTTTTACTCTCGTGAACTTAACTTTTTCTTGCTATATAAATCTTTTAATATTTTAAAATTTTAAATCTTTCTACGACCAAGCCTCGATCCATCAAGTTGTAATATCTAGACCCACCTATCTTTACCATCCGTATTAACTCTAAATCTTTGAGAACTATAAACGAGTTAATAACATGTTTTTTTTTTTTGATATCACATCCGGCATGTGGTTCTCTAGGATGTTTCTAGAGATTATGATCATCAACTAATATGACTTCGTGTCATATAAATATCTCCTAAAGCACATAACAGACATTTGACTGATTTCCTCGAGAGTTTTGTGGTGTGTGTCTGTACAAGCATGCATACAAACTATAAAATTTTCGAAGAATCAAATTTTAGCTTACTTACTATAAGTCTTGGATTATATGCTGAAGTTTTCGAAGTACTATAAAAATTAAGTTTTCTGGTTCTGGAGTTCTCTCAAAGATAATGCTCATCAACGTGGACGGTTTTGGGTTACAAGAATTTGATATTGTTATCTTAAGCGTTGATAAATCACTCCTGGAACTACTAGAAAAATATGTGGCTTGGGTGAGGAGGTTTTAAAGGAAGGTTAAAGGTTTTTCTCAGAATAGCTGATAGTTTTCTTTGACACTTTCTTGAGCCATCAATTTTCATCGCTTAATTGATCTTGCTATCTTAAAATTTCTTCGGATTAGCAATTTCTAGGTTTATTAATGCAAGGCGCATAAATATTTTATTTTTTCTCCATTAACAACACCAATGTAACCCTGCTAAATCAGTGTGAACATAAATATTTACTTTAACGATTTAATTAGAGAAAAATTATATTTATAGTGGACGCATTACACGCACTAATCTGCGTATCACACTACTAACAAGCGAATCTCAAAGATAAACCTGGGGAAACCATAGCAAATACACGCTTACAATAAACGAATCAAAAGGATAATCAGCATCGCAAATATCAGCGTAGAAATCGAGAATTTCTTGCTTAAACAGCTGGAAAAAATGCGCACAATGCGCAACCATAAAAAACTACGAGACGCCAATAATAGAAACTATACATACATAATACAATTGTTACCGAAAATATGCCGCTGCTGTATAATGGAATGCGTTAATTGAATTGCAACCGAGTAAAACTAATTGATTCCTCTATTGAAAATCGCCGAGCAGAAAGTGTAACGAATCGCAAAGGAAAAGTTGATGTCAAAGAAAATCACACAAGCAGAACAAATGTGATCAGCGTTTGAATTTTACATCTTTTTCTTTTTTTCGGAGGTTTTGTTATTTCAGCAACAGGATTTGAACAGGATAATGCGCAGGCGGTTTAAATGAGTGGCAATTTTGTTTGTTAAACGCATTGCGATCACAGTATAATTCATGACCGATTTGAGAAGCGTGAAAAATTGCAACTAGATGTGGGTGTATTCCATTAACATATGTTCGTATGAGGATACACGAAGACGAGCGAATGCGAACAAATACGAATATGTGGTTGTTTGGGTAACTGTGGATTGCAATTGTAGTCTGAGTTAAATGTATGTACATATGTATGTGATGTACGTAATTTGAAAGTGAATGTGTTGTTTTCCCTATAACATATGTTTTCTTCTCTTTTTAATGCGCATGCGCACGCATTTGTGACACTTATACGGCATTTAAAGAGCGTAACAAATTCGCTAAGTACGCGCCTGCGCACATATGAGCGAATGAGTTTAACAAATGGTGTCGGAAAAGCGGACACTCGCAGCAGAGCAGGGAATTATGGTGTAAAATTGATGAGCATAGAACCACGAATTTAATAAATTTCAAGTATTACCCATTAACTAACTAAACATGGCGTTGTCTTTTTCTTATTTTGCTACAATTAAAATTTAACCACATAATTTATATAATTTACAAATATACAATTTATTCGCTTTCCTTCTTGCCACCTCTTCAAAATACCGAGTAAAGTCAAGTCCTCCAACAGAAGAGCTTTCCAAAGCTGAACTTGCTTTTCCTGTCCTACCACCAGCAAATAGAGTACTGAAAACCCTCAAACTTATGGAGTTTAGTTCGCTGCGGTTGTTAGTATCTAACCAGTGCTCTCTGAGAACTCTCTAACCCCAAGTTCAGGTGGGTTTATGGGGTAAAAATAGAAAAAATTCAGCCGGTGTGATCAATTATTAAACCGATCATCTTTTAAAAATAACTAGAGGCAATATCGAGATTAATACCTAGGATATGCTTCCTAATCTCAGAGTTAAATATGTGCGGTTTTCGTTGGGTTCGAGAAAAAGGTGCTGGGAATGGTTTACGGCTATTTAAGCCTTGGGAAAGGAGACATATCTCCAGATTTAAAACTATTCCCTGTAATATTTGATAGTGGTAGAGAGAAAATAATATCTCCTCAATGTCCATGGACTGCGAAAGTTGATTTAAGGCCGCTTGATGCTTCAATTATACTATAGGGGATTTGGACAATATCACTTAGATGGTTACAGTCGCAATCATAAAAAATAAGCAGCGCGGGAGAGGCATATAATAAAAAGACATAAGATGAAAAAAAAATTTCCGTTTCTCCTAAACTAAACAATACTCCCCATAGTACTTAGTTATTAGGTGTAAAAATCTCTAAAACATTCATAATTGATCCAAAAGAGATGTGAATCCTTGATTTTTTTGCATAACTGGGCATAGTTTATGATAGAGCACACTATTTATGGAAGGATTTCTCATAGTAAAGGTCATTATGTACATATAAATAACGTCAGTCCATTAAGCCAGAGATTTAGAGAGAGAGCCAGAGAGAGAGAGAGAGAACCCTTTTGAAAAGTTGCATTAGGGGCAATTGAAAGCAACATAAAAGTAAGCTAATGCTGAGAGGAATCTCTGGGCCAAAACAAAGGCAGCATGGGGATTTCGACCGTCACTTGGGAGCCTTTGCGAAGCAGAATGACTTTGAGAATATATGGAAGAGTTACAAATTATTCTGAAATACGGCATATATGAAGAGATCGCCGAATTTCCTAGGTTAACCGTAGTCCAAAGGTTGACGATAAACGCTCATTATACATTATGGAAACACAGATATTTTCAAGTCGAACTTATAGTTTAATATATAAGCTACGTTGTTACAATCAGCAACATCTAAGCTTAAGACTGCCTTCGCGAGTGACAGCTTTTTTGGACCTCACTCGAATATCTCAGTGATGAAAACTTGGTATCGACATCAAATCCATTAAATAACCAACGGTATGTTGTAAAAGAGATCTTCTTTCTTTCACTTTTGTAAGCGAAAATTGTATAAGCCACGTCCTACTACTTCGTGTGAGGTCCTTTCGCCCTGCAACAAAACTCTTGGCCAACCACCTCATTTGCCGGCAACTAGTGACTCACATAGCACGTGACGAACTACAATCCCGAACAAAATTAGCAATAAATTATAAAGAAAAAAGTTGTAACATAAAATTTCAAAGAGAAGAAAGAAAAAATTTCAAAAGCAAGACTTTGTACCGCCCGCCAGCTACATGTAGTTACAGTTGTAGGGAATAATCCCGATTATATAGGCGGCAACTAAGTAGTAATAGTAGCAATCATATAATGGTACGATTCGCAAAAACGTTTGAAATACAACACTTCCTCCTACTACTCAATAGACAGCTGGTGTGCTAACTACAAGCTAGCGAGCAAACGAACAAGCACGTGTTCTGTAGCAGCAAGCAGGAAGTTGCAACAAAACAAACAACAATAGACAAAGGTAGGTCAGCGTAACAGCGCGCTGCTGGTTACGGTCACATCAAAGCGTTTAATGCATTCGACTTGGTGGTCTTCGTTACAATGCCGAGACAATGTTCGTGCATTGAAACAAACGAGCGACAATGCGCAGGACGAATACGGCAAGCATTCGTATCGGTAAATAGGTGTACATACAATGAGAGCTGCTACACTATTGGAGCAAACAACAAAGGCAAGCATAGTAGAATGACACGCACACACTCTCACTTACAACTCTACATTAACACACCGTCTTCCTTGCATCCTTTAACTGTAACTGTTTGCCAGCATTTCTGCCGCCTAAAGTGTATAATTTCACTCGTTCTGTGTGATGTGCAACAGCTCCTTAACACATACAGACACAGGCAGCAGCATTCGTCAGCGATTTCGCTTTGATGCTCGCCGCTTGGCCGCAAGTGAGGCAGGATGTGCTGCGTGTTCGCCTCGACGCTCACTTAGCCAATAATTTAGGCATTGATTGGTAGGTTGGTCGCTTGGTTAGGTTCCAATTAATAAATATTCACGAACTATTCGTAAATTTTTCTAATTCTTTTATTTTGTTTTCAGCTTGTAGTTCTCCTTATCGCATATCCTTTGCGCTAGTTAACACGTATCCTTTCACATGTTGCCAGCTAATTTCAAGTGTATTGATGATGCTGCACTTCCACGGGAGCTAGCGCATATACAAACAGACGTATGTATATTGGCTGTTCTGTAATCTAAAAATGATTACTAGTCATGATCTTTGATTATCCTGGCAGTTGTGGGTTGACACGACAATTGGTATATAATTATTGTGCTGAGTAGTTTTATAAGTACTTATAATAATTATTTTGGTGTGTATGTAAGTATAAGTGTATATAGAGCTAATGTATTTTAGTGTAGATACATACCACTTTTGAAGGGAGTTTTTGAAATTAGCCGCGTCATTAGGCGTCATTAAATCATTTATTAATATTTTTCTCTTGAAAGAAATCTTCATAAGAGGACCAAATGTTGCCATTAGCAGCCTTTGGACATCAGGTATCAAATATGAACTCGAATAACTTGTAGAAAAACACTGAAGTATCAAACGGAAACTGTAGTATGTCGTAGCTTGGAAGCTAGCGAAGTTTCCGGTCTAAATTGACATCATGCTTTTCGAATATAATATAATCGTTCAATCAATCAATAATAAATATATTATAATCATCTGGGTTGGTATATTTTTATAGAGTCAGGTCGGGTCTTCATATACTTTGTTCCTTCGACATATCGGAAGTCGATCATTTAGATGCATAAGTTCGAGAAAAGCTCGCTTAGACCATCTTTCTAAAGAGTCAGGTATTCACTAACATTGGCAGTTCAAACTCGCAGTCTCAATGGATTCTTGACATTATGTTTTAGTACGATGTAGTTAGGAATCCATTTCGATCGAATACTATCGATGTTTAGTCTATCGTCGGTTACTTACCTCTCATCCAACTCAGAAAGAACCATTCTCGTGAAAGGCAAGATCCAATTCTGTTGAAGATCTGGTTTCGTTTGACTTTCTTAATAAAGTAAACCAATTTAGCGAGACCAACTAACTTGGATCTGGCGGCATAGTCGATTTAAAAAAAAATTTTAATCGGCATGGATGATAAATCTCCGACTTTACGTCATCAACTCGTTCTTTGATTCTTAGGATAAATTTTCCTGTTTACATGATGAAGTGGAGATCTGGCGTAAATATCTTCAGGGTGGTTATTATACGGAATCGGTAGATTGTTATCTACATAGACCTTTCATATATATATATATGAAAAGATATATCACTTGTGGAACTGAACTAAATGATTCAAATAATGGACTAGCACTTGTTGAATCTATTTGAACTAAATAATTGGAGAGATCAACCATATACTTCCCTATTCAGTTGAGGTGTTGAAAGGGATTGACGTATCTGTTTTCCGTTAAACAAAGAATAAAAGATCTGATCTTCTCTTCACAGCGAAATTTTCAATAGATAAGAACTTGGTAGGAAGGATTAATGAAAGCTATGTACGAGTATTTTCGATTTTGCAGTGCCATTATTGTCATCACCCATTGTCATCTTCATCGAGTTCTATGGAACATTCTGAAACTCGAAAAATTGGTTTCCTCATCTGAAATTTTCACTATTGTCTAATATCGACTAGCTGCAGGGAAAAATAGACTTTAATCAATGTGGAAATGGATAGAAATGACAGATATATAACCGGTAATGTTGCTCAACATTCGTGGGTGCAGAGACGATGGTTCGGTTAGAATAAGAGTGAAAGATAAATACAAAATTAGTATTACTTTCTAACTGAGTATTATCGACAGGTTAATTGAACTGTTTATACGGTTCTGTGACTCCGACAACCGTAGGATAGTCAGAATAAGCAAAGCTAAGTAGATTGTATAAATTAAGTCCCCCAATCTTCGCAATAACTGAAAGTTCCGACTGTCGATTTTGTTGGTGTTTTATTTTAGTATAATACTCTTTATTACTTGTGGGAGGAATCAGTAATCAAATCAAGATTGAAAAGGAAAGGACAACTCGGCAAGTTTGAAGTCTGCTTTTAATATCTAGTTACTTTACAATGTTCAATAACCTCGAGTCGATTATCTGTATTTTTTAGCATTGAGCAATCACGGCTAACTGCAAGTGATGCAGATCCGACTGAGCTATTTAGCACTAACTCGTAAATAGTCGTTCGCAATCCTATTTAGACGATCTCTTGCTTATAAGCATCGACAATATCCGGTTCGTATTGTATATCAAGAAGAATAATTGTTAAACAAGTCCTGCAAGGCATATCTAAGTACTGCTAAGGAATGGATGAGTGATCAAGTTGAGTTCAGTTCAGTTCAATTTAAGTAAGCTCAATTAAATAATAAATTTTAAATTTAGAGGTTAAACTCTTTCTATCAAATGAACCCCAATAACTAAGCACTTAAAGATAATTTCTGTCACAATAAAAATTTTAATACTTTATTTCATTACTCCATTAATGCTTTTAAATTCTTCTCCGTCAAATTTTATGTCTTCCTCTTCTTTGATTGACGCACTCTTAATTGCTTCTGTCTTTCTTACCGTCAATTATAATACGTTCAATCATTCTATCTAAACTCTAAGAGACTTTCACGTGCCCATAGGTGCTCAGCTACATATGTAAGCCGTTGGGCCTTGGTACAACAATTACAAATGCTATTTGTTAACTAATTTCCTTTCCATTAAATACTTTTGCTTGCTAAATGCTTTCGTTGCGTCAGGTCAGCTACAACCTATTGAAATGTAAACGAGTAAACACACTTCTTTTACGCTCTGGAGATTTAAGCCTAAGGCAATTTATACATTTCACTCATTTTACTATTTTATTACTATTTCTTTTATCCATTTCTTCTTTTATCGCATTTAAAAATATTAATTGTAATTCAATTTCTCTACATTAAATTGAGTTCCACAGCCTAGGGATCTATGAGGTTTGTGCATACATATCTTCTTCTTCCAAATGACTGATTTTTTAATAGGTCTAACATTTTTCAGCAGTTTGTTCTCTTTGCAGTTTCTTCAGCAGTTTGTTCTGAGGCACAGAACACCTTCAACAACTCTATTCTCGTAAATATGATCGTGAGAGTCAAAACACCATTCATTGTAGGCAAGGAGTTCAAGTCACCTTACTGAATCAGAGTAACATATACACAAGTTTATCTTCCACATAATGAGTTCCAACATCATAATAAATAAACCTATCCATCTTAGAATGGTCCAACATCTGTCAAATTAAAAACATAATTCAAAATTCCCGCTCCAGGAAATTTTCAAAGGAAAGCTTTCAAAGATAGAAGCATTAGGTCTTCCTAACACAAGAACAAAAACCACTTAAGTCATAGAATAATTGGCAAGGAGTGCTTACTTTCATTATTGTGGACAAAAACGCTGAGAGTGATAGAAACAATGAGAAAATAAGAGATCTGCCTTGCCTATAACTAACCACGTCTGTGAAGTAAAGTGTTGAAGTAGCCCCATTAAGAGAGTCGTGGAAGAAACGAAGTGCGGTTATCATGTCAGTATTTCTGGTCGTGTTTCCGAATGAAATCTATCTAGCGGGGTTGACATAACTCTAACTCGCAAAAGATTAGGTAGTGGAAAACGTGAAAAGAACTTGTCAGGATATATGTTCTAATGTGTGTCTGGGATGATCCCTTACTTAAGTAACTATTTATAGAATGGGTCTAATTGCTGCTCAAAAATCTCAAGGAATTGGATTTTGAAATCGAAAAGGCTTTCTTTTTAATCCTTGAAATATATGACTCCTTGGTAAGATCGTTCCACAATATGACGAAAGTGTAAAGTTTTACGCTGAGAGGTCGGAAAATTTGTCTGAAATTAAATAAAGAATTTATTATTTACCGAAAGAAACTAATTAGTAAACTTAGTAATGCAATTAAAAGTAATGAATATTTGTATATCTTTTCATTAATGATAATCCTTGTAATAACAAATCATTTCGAAGATGACAGTTTCAGGTGGAAAATAATAATATATTTCGACACAAATTGATTTCCATGAACTCATCGGTCCCAACTGCGCAGATGGATTTCACAAAAAAATTAAAAATGGCATTAGTGAAAAAAAAATCTTTTCTAAACTGTAGAAAATTGGAAAATTAAAGAACAACATTACAACAATCAAAAAACGATTTCAGCGTTTTTGTACTTCATTACTTTTCTTGCTTTTGTATAGAAATTCGCTGTTATTTGACATCAATGACATCAATGACATCAATGTAGTGGCATTCATTGGTTATTAACTCGAATGAATTGCCGGCATTGTCCTTTTGCTAGTCAAGTGACATTGCATAGGCGACGTGTCCTTTTGTGCCTTGACTTTTAGGGCAAAAAATGTGTGTAAATTATTTTCAGCATCGCATTAGCAATATGAAAGCGTGAAATGCAACAGCTGGCCGTACAAATATGACTGAAGTACGCTCCCCAATTATATATGGTTGCAATAGCATTTATTTAATTATCCTTTTTATTATCCTTTTGAGTGCATTTTAGAGGTGATTTGTTGTTAAATGGTCATATTTTTTTTCAAAATGCATTAACAATGCATAGCAGAGTATGTAAAAGAAATTTAGAAGTGTCATTTTAAAAATTTAAAGTATGTACAGTGGTGGCTATATAAAAAGCAAAGCACCCTTATTAAAAAAAATTATTTTTTACTTAATATCTACATTCATTTCCCACTACACAGCCAACTTTATCGCCAAAAATAATATTATTTTTATTTCCCGCTTCTCTTACTATTACTTACACCACCACTCTCATTTTGATCTTCACAGCATCAGCAGACTTTTTACAGTTCTTTAACAATTTCACAGCGGGCTAAAATTAATTATGTTACGCTCCTTAACAATTACGCATTTTAGTGTCCTTAGCGTATCGCTGCTGTGTCACCCACGTTCTTTTACTTCAATACCTCCGCTGTTATCCTTTATAGTGTCCTTTTGATCGTCGCTTGCCCTTATTGCATGGTCATCACAAGTTTATGGCTCCGCCTTTTGATTTTCGTTTTCTTTGCGTTTAAGTGCAATTAATGTGTGATATCCTTGACTAAATGTGGCTTATTGTCCTGCCCTTTCTTTCAGGAAATTGTTACATTGTTGTACGCTTTTTGAAAATTTTCCAATTCAGAAAGCATATTCAATGAAAATTGTAGGAGTATGCATTGGAACATTTTTTTGTGCTTCAGCTGATTCAACTACTTCTACTCTTTTTTGTACAAGTGGCAATAAATTTAGGTGGTTTCAAGTATTGTAAAATATAATATAATGGAAAAAAGAAATAATATCTGATCTGGTGTGCTACCTGAAGTACAGAATCAAATTTAACCTGGGTTTATTAACTAAGAGTTACAATGTTACCGATTTTTTACTTTCAGACGATTCCAAATACAATTCGAAATATAGTTCTTATATCATATACTACTTTCCTATATCGTATATAACTCTAAAAACACTGACGATATTTGCTCTCTTCCTAAAGTTCTCAGATTATTTTACTGACAACTAGCTAATCCAATAAGAAGAAAGGTTCCCAACCTCGTGGCTAATATTCTGAAGCATCCCGACATATTATTGTAGAATTTTTGTCACCAGACTATGAAGAAAAGGTTTATTATTCTTCTCCTTCAATTACCAACTGATAACTTCAACGAGGTTTCCAAATTGTAGACCCGTTGCTTGAAAAATCGTTTGCGCGGGGGCTCTAGCAGGGTCTTCAAATTTTAATAAGCATTTTAGATTCACTGTGATTCCCTATTGTAGTTTCGGCTACACTTTATAAATGTGATCTTCATGATCTATTAGATATAATAGTTTTAGAAAGCTAATTATTGTTTATGAGCCATTTTACAAATGAAACTTATCGATTTAGTCGAAATACTCCTATTTAAGTTTGGAAAAAGTTATTTTAGATGGACTGAATGGTAATGGGAGAACAACGTAGATAAAAAACAACGATTCTTACATAAAATTGAGTTGTCGTGAGGCATAGTTTCGAGTAAGACTGGAAATTTGCATCCTAAAACAACTACGTCCAAAAAGCCTTGGAAATACCAGTCCTCAAATTGCGAAGCTATCCATGTGCTTTCTAAGAAATTTCCGCTTAGACAAGATTAGGTCCCTCAGTATGTGTTACAAAGTACTTACCCAAAAAGCCTAAACCTAACCTGTAAACGAGCTCGAAATACTAAAGAATTTATTCAAGAAGTAATTTTATTCTGCTTTGGTAGGAAAAGACTCCTTCAAACGGCGCTTGAACATATACCGAGAATATATGCAACTAGACAGTAGCACGGATGTGCTTAAATATGAGATTTGCGAGTTAAATCAATATATAATAAGATTGTTGAGTTAAAGGTTTAGTCTAGAACCGCTTGTAGTTGGTAAAAATTTGTCTACAGCTATGCATCATGAATATTAAGTAGACGGCCTAGGGTCTTAGTAATGCATTCAACATAACAGTGCCTTCGCCTGCTGAATTTGATTGTTATTCGGGCTTAAGCTTGTATTTCTCTATTAGAACTTTTGATGCTGAGGTTTTCCAACTTAAAATAATTTTTACGCCCGAAAGTATGTTAGAAATGAAGCATTTTTGTACTGAAAACCATTGAGTTGAAAGTACTTACCAACGGTACTTTAAGCTATTAAATATGCCTAATATTCGAGCTTTAGTTTACAGTCTTTCATTTCTGTATTTTGTTGCGAGAGGTAAGCTTTAAAATAGCTTTTACGCCTACAGGTATGCTTATATTTAAGATTGAGATATTTTTAAAGCATTTCGGTATTCTAACTCTAAAATTATATTGTACATCCTAAAACTTAAAACTTTAAGATTATAAATCTTCAGTGCACACTTATTGAATGCAGTTCCTTAATCATACATACTACTTTTGAGCATTTGTAAGAACAATTACTTACTTCTTTTAGTTTCGGCCAGGTGTTCAAGCTAATGAATAGCACACTTAGCATCTATCTAGTTACTTTTAAATGATGCATGCAAAATTTTTCAATGGCTGGCAACGTATTCATTGAGTATACAAAAAGAATAACAGCATGCGTATACTAAGAGTACCTAGTTACGCTTGAAGAACCAACAAAAGAGGTATGGGCAAAGAATGTCTTATGTCCGAATGAATGACGCTAAAACAATTACTAAACTTAAGCGAAATGCAAAAATTTCAAACTCGGCAGCTGCAAAAGAGAAAACTAATAAATGAGACAATGGCGCGACAAGGATTTGTGCTTCAAATAGAGTGGACAAAGCAGCAGGAGTGCAGAAAAAAAAAAACAAAAAAAAAAACAACAAAAGAGTGACCACACTCATTCATTCGTACTTTCAATGTTTTAAAATTGCAATGAATTTTCGTTTTTCACTTTGTCTGCCAATATTCTTTTATCACTAAGCATACATTTCATAAAATATTAGCAAGGATATGCAAGGGTCTGCAAGTTTTTGTTGCCATTCAACTTCAGTTACGACCGCCTACACTCCAGTTCAGCGCGCTCGCACGGCCGCCGGTTGTTGTTTAGTGAAAAATAGAGAAATTGCTGCAGCGCAACACCGCAGGATCTACTAGGAGCGTAGGTACGCAAAACAAAAGCGATTGCATTAGGATGGCCTAGCTGCATATACAATGCACTTAATTTCATATACAATTGTTGCTGGCGAGGCACAGGAAATGCCTACAGATAGTAGGTTAGTCGGCTCGTCACTGCGCATGCCTCGTCTCCGACAGGATAATGGCGAGCATGTTTTGCTATCTTAAATAAATCCTGCTTGACCAATGCGATTTCTTCTACCATTGCATTGTTTTTCATTTTTATTGCGTAGAATTGTGATTCAATACATTTCCTGTTTATTGATTTGCCTTGAATAGATGTAGGACTAGCCAAACTAGACTGGAATGTTGCTCTTTTTCACTTTATCGACATTGGTTTTTCTGTTATCCTGCTGAACAGAAAAAAAACGGATATCACAGCAGCGTTTTCATGTAATCTATTACCCGCGGTGTTGACTCTTCATAGCTGTGCATTTGGCAATCATCCTTGAAGTGCTGGCTACACAGGAAGTCTTTTCTTCGGTTTGAGTGTTCGCTCTTGAAGGAAGTAGTATGGCGAATTGTTTTATTAGCTTCACGCATAACTTTATTGTAGCAGTCAGGCGACAAGATAATAGCAGACAAACATGGCAGGAAGTGTTCTCTTCTACTCTGTTGTCTTCTACTAAACAATCAACAGGATATGTAGAACTAACTTAGAGACAACACTCAGGCCTCTTGATGATGCTTGTTAAAGGTTGTGCTTAGAAAAGGAGCAGCTTCTGCAAAGGGATGGCTTGATTCAAGCCATAAGATCGTAAAGTCAATTATTGCCAGAGGTTGCAAAATACCTACTTATATTTTATAGAAATATATTTGCAAACCTAGGAAAGAAAAGGCAGTTAATCATCTGTGTGGATGCCCAAACAGTATTCAATAAGTTCCTTTCTTTCATTTCGTATCATTCGGTCTCTCAAACTCTCTCAAAATTCGGACTCTCACTACTTGATCCAAAGTCTATACTATATATATGAACTCATAAGCTTCAAACCGGAAATTCAGAGAATGGTCTCAAACTTTGGAGCACAGCGTATAATGCACACGATGTCACCTAGTAATAAGAGGAAGAGAAAGAAGATGGAGGCTCGAACGTTAGGATTCAGTTTTGAGCTCCTGGTTCTATTACAACTACCAATTTTAGAAGTGGCTGACTCTAATTTGCGTCTGTAATTGGCGTAGGCTTGCAAAATTAATAACTACTGAGGCAAAATATCTGAAGTTGGTTATGGGGATCAATAAAAAAAACAGATGTTCATAAATTATTCATGTCTGTGCTTGAGTAGCATCTGAGAAGATCCTCGGCACACGGTTTTTGATTGTATGATCAGTCCGCATAACCGATTTATGAGTTATATAATTTTCCAAATGATCTGAAGACGAATCTGAAACCTTGGAGAAATTTTCCATGGAGCTCTAGATACAAGCTCTACAATAATAACAATCTTTCTCAGTAAGGTTGAGTTAAAGTCTCTGTTTTGTCAGCAAACGTTTGTCAAAACCAACTTAAAAGAAATAGAAGCGGCGGTGCAGAAACATATTCAAAACTTCATTCCCTTATCGGTTTCTTTAATACTTCAACCCATCTTCCTCCTCTTTGGAGAGAAATTATCGATGAAATATTCAGATTCGTTATCCTTTTTCCATTTACTTTAAGTCTTGATAACCATAGAGATTTCCAGGTAGCAGATCATGTTCCAAGTTCACCTCAAATGTGGATCCAAATCCTAGGTACAAGAAAATATCTTTGAGCTACTGATACTGGTCTGGTCTGTCAGAAAGCTGTTATCGAAAAGTTTGTACAAGTATTATGAGGTTTCCAAAACATGAATACCCTGAGACTTTGCGGAATCAGAAAAGGCTTTTAGATTAAAATAAAATTTAGTTATTGGTCTCAAATAACTAAAATATCTTGGTATATTTAGTATATAGTCTCCGCATGGACTTCGAAATAAATGTTAGTGTTATGAGCCATGAGCCTCCAGTGGACTAGTAAAAATAGTTGGTTTGTTCACAACCTTTTATAATGTTCCAAGTCACAACAATCGCAAGATTTGAATGCAATTCCTCAAATGTTCTACAAGATCTAGAGCCTTACGTCAACCTTTTCAATTCATCGATTACATTTCTTATATAAAGAAATTGGTCACTAAGTCATCTTTAAGGGAAGCTACAATAGTTAAGGCTCAAGTAAGATCGCTACTTTACCACCGATTATTTCTCAGACTCCTGTCAACTCTCCCATCGCATGGCTTCCTTATCAACTTCCCCCTCTCCACTTAAATCACCACCGAAAATAATTATTGTTTTGTGCATGAAATTAGTGAAAAGATCCTTATAGTCCTGCAAGCACTTTTCAGTCAAATAATCAGTGATGCGATCAATTTAGCTATAAATTGCCAGACTAAAGAAAAATTACTGAGCTCACAAACAGACAAAACCGACTTCTTTACAAACAAGCGAAACTCGGGAACGTAAAATGATCTTTTTAGTGATCGCCTCTTCAGCTTAACTAAACCAATCTGTGTAGAATTCAGCAAGACATTAGTAGAATGTGGGATATACCACAGGATATTCACTACCCAAATTTTCAATCAAGATAGCTAATTTGCAACGAATGCAAAGATCACTGAGATCAAGCGGATCGTTGAAGTGGCCAAGCGAATGAAAATGTACGAAATTAAAATTAGGGAAATTTGGAAAATTCGCTCGAATGTTATCTTAATAACAGTAATCAAGATAGCGACTAGTTTAGTAATATTTATCAAGATGCCGACAACAGACAACGCAGAGTCGCAACCGAAAAATTACCAAACGACAGATGTACAATAAATAGTTGAAGCCGATAAAATTATGTTGAAATTTGATATTTTCATACAAAATATAAAAGAATGCTTCGAGAACTAGATCTACACATATGATAAGCGCTTATGAAGAAGCAAATAAGGACTTACTGTGCAACAGTTCATGGGAGGATAATTTTTGGATCAATAGTGAGACTACTGCAGATCACAAAAGATCAGTGCAGATCACTGAGGATCACTTTACCTTTCTATGCCTCACTTACTTCGTTTACTTTCGTGTTGTATATTTTTTGCGACTTTTTTCTCATTCTTCCGATTGCAATGTTAATCCTTTGCGTTATCGTCGCGTAACGATCTAAATATTTTGAAAATCCTGCAAAATGCAGCTCAGCGTAAGAATATTCAGGAAAGCACACAACGGAAAATGAATTGCTAGCGTGCTCAGTTCGGACAAATATGAAACATTCATTTATGTGCTCGCTTGTGGATTAAAATAAATCGAGATGTTGAGCGCACGATAAGATTGAGAGGACAGTGCGTGAGCGTAGCTGTGTTTTTACAGTTGCAGGATTTATTTGGATTTCGGTGTTGATACATTGCTAGAAATGTATTTGTATGAATGTTATTGAATTTGTTTGTATTGAATGGTGCAAATATGTTGGAATGGTCGGAGGCTACTCATATGTTGCATTTGTTTGAGGAGATTTAGTATGTTTTTAAGGAAATATGCAAGATTTTAAAGAACTGATACGTTTTGGAAAGCAGGAACTATGATTAACAATGGTCTCTTTGGACGCACATTTTTGTATTGAAAATGAAATATGTACGATTTTTATGTTGAAAGATTACTTACATAAGAAACAATAAGTTGTTTGAAAAAAATTTATGAATTTTTTCAAAGTCTGAATTTTCTCAAACAAATATTTATTAATTTAAGGTTGTACAAAATTTTACAGTGAATTGTGAAGACATTGCCATTCTGGAGTCACCAAAATATTACATACAACCTATAATTTCATATTAAACGAAGGGAGTAAGAACTCTGAGAGTGAGGATTTGAAAGAGTGTGCAGGCTAAAAGATTAATACTATCTACTATTTTAAAAGTCGTCCCAAGAATTCAATCTATGTATATATTTTATAGTATGGCCGCTCCCTCGAAATAGACGAGTATATTAGTATTTTATACCGACCAGACCACTGTTTTCTGTGATATATATATGTATGTACATATATATTATTGTATTTTGAGCGCAAGTCTATGTACATACATAGGTATTTTGAAAAAAGGGGTAAAAAGCGGATTCGTGTGATAATGGTTTGTTGATTGTTGTTCGAGTGAAGCAACTATTAGAAAGTGTTTTGCTAAATTCCGTACAGTCCATATGAACCCGAAAGTGATGAACCTCCGGACCTGGCCCCAGCGACTTTTCTATTTTTAGACCTTCGAAACTTTATATAATGTGAACCCATTCTTCGATAAATTTGAGCCAGGCCTCACTGATCTAGAAGAGACAGCTCCACTGCCAAAGGGCGCTAAAAAATGATCTCACTTAGAGAAAACAGTCGAATTGAAATTAATGAATCACTCGGGACTAGCCTTGAAATATTTATAATATACCTTGCCTAATAAAAGTGAAGAAAAAATAATAAAGAAGTGGAGTATCCTGGGGTAATTAAAATGTATTTGGGTAGTCGGGAAGGGAGGAGAATTTCATTAGGTTGAGGAGTTTCCTATACGAATGCGACCAATACCGCCGGTTCAACCGATTAGGGTCAATAGATGCACTTAACAGTCTTCTATAACCACTTTTGGCTCGATTTCTTATTAACTTTTCTATAAAAAAAAAGCTGGACTTTTTCTATAAAAACATTGATGTATATTTATGGGATCGAAGAGAAACTTCGACATATGAATACCTTTAAAATCAAACAACATTATCCAGCCACCCGAGATTAATTTTCTATCATATTTACCTTCAGCAAGAGACCAGTATATACATACATATATCCAGTAAGAGATATATACAAAAAATAACAATTTTTGTCTGCAGAAATATATTGTAATTACAAAAAGTAAGACACCAGTTGCCAATAGCTCAAGTAATTGAATTTTAACATTTATCACACGAGTCTCTACTAAGAATAGTATCAACATAATCACAGATATTAGTCCTATGCCGCAGGGGGTAAAGCCACGCCAACCATAATTCATCCAACCACTTGTCAACCGGACGACAGCGGTGCAACGGTACAGTCGACCTACGCGAAAGATTGCTACAAGTGTCTGACGAGATTCCAAAAAAAAAAAACAAATTTATGCGATAAGAAGAACATTAACGGCAATGCACGTGTACGCCAGACATGTACAAGGATAATAAAAACAAAAACAACATAAAGTGAATGCCAGCAAAGTATTTGTCAACTCCATGTAAACAACAGAAAATTTTGTTTGCGCATAAAAACAAAAATAAATATGATTGGAGAGGAAGAACCGCACACACTTGTTAGCGTGGCGACAGTCTAGCGACTTATCAGCGACAATAAAGACACGAACGAAATCAAATTACTACTGGCGAGCCTCGCAGGACGACGATAAGTAGATATGGCGCGACTCGTCAATAGGAAAATTACCCGGCGCAACAGGCTAAGTGGACGTGCCGTAAGCGACGTAAACGAACGTAACTCAGTGTTTATGTCACAATAAAGAAAAATGTAAAAGATTTAAGAGTTGTAGCACAACAAAATTTACTATTTATTTATGTAGGCATTTCTCAGTGAGTGCCAGAAAAAATAATCAATGCGCATGCTCAGCAATAATCACGGCGACGGCTGCTGTGGTAGCGCTGTTATGGGGACACCGAGGTAAGTAGCTGAGTACGTACCGGAGCCATGGAAGCTGAGTTCAAGCTGAACAATCGAGAACACTTGATAAAATCTGCAGTGATTACAGGGTTATATTGAATGTTAGAGATGGAGGGTATCAAAAACTGATGAGGATAAACATTTTGAGCAGGAAATATCAAATATAATGACTGGTTGTTTGAGGGTGACACCAAGTTGGACTTTATGGTTGGTCAAGTTGAATTGATTTGACATCAGTATCTGCGAGTTTTGGCTAGATATTAATTATTGTAATGTGTGTCGAAATGTTATTTTTGTACTTCGCAAAATTCACAGTAGCGACTCTTCATCATTTCCAGCCTCAGGCTTCCACATAACTACAGCGTTTTTAAAACAAAGGAGGCTGTCATTAAGGTAGCAGTAGACCTGCACGGTATGTATGTAGTCTATTTGATAGGAGAATGGCTTTGCTCAGTGACCATGCGCTGGAGAATAATCTAGGTATGATAAGACTAGCAAAGGTTTACGGACTCTGCGAAAAAGCAAAGAATTGTAAAACTGATGAGTTTACAAGAAGAGGTATCTTTGTCAGGATATCGGTTGATTGGGAATAAGTCAGAGCTCCGCCGACCGCTGGTCTTCGCGTGAGCTAGACGTCAGCTGCCACAACTTCACTAAGTCCTTCTGGCCCGTAAATCACAAGAAATCTTCTGAGCTCCTCATCCTTAGTTTTATGGGTTTTAACTTGATAAGGTTAGAAATCTTACCGGATACCAATAACAAAGTAGATTTAAAGAAGGCGGTAAGCAGAATCATCTGAACAATTCCAGCTTGCCTGCTTCACCTTTGTGAGATCAACTCCGTGGATCACACACATTCAGTTAGTCAAGAGAATTAGTTGTATTCGAAGTAAATCGCCTAAGCAGATTTCAGATTAGATCAAAGGGCTTTCTTTGATCGTTCTTTAATTGTCAGCGTATGAGCCACGTCCTAAGCACAGCTAGCATATCACAAGAACCTCAAATTTATATTTAATCACGCGAAAAGAAATTGTTTAAATTCCCAATGATCTAATATAAGAAAACCGCTGACTCATAGCGAAAGAGTAATAAAAAATATTTTATAAAGTTGCAATAAAAACAGGCAAAGATATTAAATTGCCTAGTTCCATTTACACTTCAGCAGTTTCCCAACCAAACAAGTGTAATAAAATTTTACCACTTTTCCTTTACTTATTAAAAGTGTTATAGCATTGCCTAACTACGCAGAAGAGCCTTGAAAGTCCAGTTCAACCGAAATCTACTTAACATGTTCCGGTAATTATTATTTTATGATTTTTTTACATTTTTGATTACCCCAAATTTTTATGTAAGAACAACAAAAGGATCACTCGGCTTGTTGTCATTAAATTACGAGAGAAAGAGCGTGAGATTAAGCATTAAAAAGTGTGATAGAGCGGAAGAACATAACTTTTATGACGCATATCACCAATCAGAATGCAGAAAGCTGAATGCTACAACTCCGAGCTCTGCAACTCTGAACTAAAGAAGCCCTAAGAATGGTTATGCCATATTACGGTGAATATTACGACGAAACGGACTGTACTTTATAACAAAAAATTCCAAAGAAACTCTCAAGAGAGCCTAAGATTGCCAGATTTGCAGTTATACAGGACATACCTCTTTACAAGCAAAAGTGTTCCTAACTGTGCTCGAAACAGCGACCTCTTGGTAATCGAATGTTTGTTTGGAGTAGATCAAAAGCCTTCGAATATTCAACAGCAAGGAGCTTAAATTTGGTAATAAATGCTAACAATAGTGCTTCAGAAAGACCATAGCCAATTGACTTTACGACGCCACTTATTCTGACAAGTTACTGACAATTAATAAAACACGAAAGCTTGGCTGTCAAGTGGGAGAAAGTAAATGAGAAAATTATCGTAGTCTGTTTTTGGCTGGAGAGCTTTCGGTCACAGCAGACTACGCTTACAGTTAGTAGAGCTCATAATTCTCGGCCCGCATCACCCTGGGATCATTTACATCTATGTGGTTAGACCCTAGGATAGTCTAAATTTGTGTTTCAAAGAAAGAGCTCCAAAAACATCGAAAACTACAAACCTAAACCTGAAGAAAAACTAGGAACTTTCCCACATACTAAAGCCGGGAAGTTTAGATAATAAAAAGGAATGAAGAACGGATATTGAAAGAGTATTACACATGCCTTCAGAAGTAGACTAGCCTATTGGATCGAGCAGAATATTTAATCCTAATATGAGAAAGTCAATAAAGTTCCACTAGCTGAGTTCAGAAGAGATATATTCGGACTTTTTCACAAGCCAAAAAGAAGGTGGATCTCTAATGACTTTCCGGCTACAAATAGGGGTAGAAAAAGTTAGAGATTTGAACTTTGAGATCGCATAGCCTGATTCTAAATGTAAAGGCCTACATAACTAGTCTTCAAAGCAAAAAAATATAAAGAGACACGAAAAGCAACAAATAATATAACTAGCAAATTTAGACTAGCTACTTGGGAACTCAAATGTCTATCTCTGCAAATGTTTAAATTTGTAATAAAATATTTCCCACAGACCTTTCAATAAATGCGAAGACTTAACATTCCACCAATGTACACCCCAATAATGAACTACTGCGCCGTCTTGCTGCAATTATCTCTAATTACATTTGTTGTGCATTTGCTTGTAAATATTTGAGCTGATCTTGTCGCAAAACATAAATACTTCCTTTGATCCTGCGACACCACAAACAACCCCCAATGATTGCTAACAGCAATAGACCAGAAGCATACGAATACTTTCGGCAGCATTACATTATGACACAGTGTGGTAGACCACGACTGACGGCAGCTTCCTGTTACTTCCTTCGTCTAAGGTCTATACATATGTTTTTATGTATGTAGTAATTGAATGCGTAAGATCCTTTTCAAAGCGCACATTATCCTTTTGTAGTCTTATTAGTTGTATAGCCGAAGTAAAGAAACTGAAAATAGATAGCAACAAATTGCAAAAAGATCGCGTTGCAGCAAGAAAGGTAGTAAGGTATTAAATTTGTTATGTAATTATTTTGAGTGTGAGAAACGCCGACAAGGATAATGAGTTTATTCTCACATAAAGGCAGCGAATTTCAGCTTCCTCGCTTGGTACTCTAATAAAGAAATCTTTTAAATTAGTTTTATAAATAATTTTGCATGATTTCTTTATTGCACAATCATTTCAGGTTAAGAGCCTTCTAACAGTACCTTCTTGGAAGACAATGCTCGCACTTGAAATTGGATAGCCAATTCGGTGAAGAATTGTAGATTTCTACAATTTAGTGAGCTATACGAGCCACTTATGGCATTCGCTATGAAATTAAAGCGATTCAATTACACATTTTGGCATTTCCGCTTTATTCATACATTTGTACTGCCACAACTGAGCTGTGTAATCCTTTTCATACTTAAAATCTAATGCAATTTATTACACGCTAACTTTTATTTTATTGTACTTTGTTGTTTTCAAATTAAATTCACAACAGTTTGTAGCTTCTCCCGCTTGCCACAATCAATCAAGCAATTATAAATATACAAACGCAAGCCGATCCTTTTTGATCCTGCGTGAAAATAATTTTTTTTCACGGTTGCTACGTAGTGTTGATGTGCCAGTGCGGCGGGGGAGCTGCTATTTGTTGTGTCTGCAGCACATAAATATTTATATGAATTGTCTCGACAGCAAATTCACAGCCAAATCATTGGTTGTAATTGTGCGCTGGATGCCTACAACTTGGCTTGGTGAGCAAGCGACTGTGTTGTAATGTGAATCCCGCTGTGATTCGCCGAGAATTCCGATGAAAATAATTTGATTTAATGTATGTATGTATGTAGTAGCATGTGCCAAAATTGCTTGTTAGGAATTTTATTTAATTTTTTTCAGGAAAAAGTGTTTAGAATTCTTATACAAACTGAAAAAGAAGTAGCACCAAGGATGCCGGGGCACACTAAAATCCTTTTACAAATTTTTGGGTGTATTTTTTATTTCGGAATGCAATGATAGCCATGAATTTTCATTTGAATAAATAAATTGTTTTAATAAAACGACATTTGCTTTCTAAACACAACACCAAACATAGAGCGAAGTGTCCGGGCCCTAACTATATTACGGAAGGATTTCGCGATATTCTCATTACGTTCTTGAGTTGTTAATAGGCAGTTCCCAAATCAAAAGTTTATCACGGTAGCCCAGCAAACATTTAATTCAGAACTATAGTCGAAAAGTTATCTCTACCGAACACCCCATCAAAACAAGTGTTTTAAGTTTCTCACTTAAATTTCAAGCTTTTGAGAGAGCTTTGAGTGACCTTTTTTTTTATCAATTTTGATTTAATCAATCGAATTTGTATTGCTTAAAGGAAAATCACTTTGAAGACCGTTATTATGAACCAATATTTGCAGAATAATTTTTGACGAGAAAACTGTACCCCTCCAAAAAGTGTGGATGTAAAATATTTTCGACACTTTGACATTGCATTGAATATTCATTGATTTCGGCATGCCTTCCTAAAACATCAATTCAATATTGGCAAATATTCGCTTAATGTGTTCAGATGATTATTCTAGCGGTTGAAAAAGACCTGCTCTCTATATTATTGAAACCTAGTTCCAAAATCAGACCTAAGACTCCAATCAGGTATGTTTGTTATCTCGGGTGGTCATGTATGCTTGCCAAGATCTTAAAATACTAATTATGTACATAATATGCGTTGTCGGACTGGAGATGAACATTGCAAAAACTAAGGCTATGAGAATCAGTCACTCCAGCAGAAGTCAATAAAAATTGGCAATCCCGATATCGAATACATTAACAGCTGCTTCTATCTCTTAAGCACGAGGATATGGCTTGGATAGAATCCCAAAATAACTTGGGGAAGGTCGCGGATTAGGCGTTACCAAAATCACTCGGGACGGCGTAAAGACCACAGTTGGGCGAGATGGCAAATCCTTTTTCGTTTCGAAGTTATTGCGGGGCTAGTGAGAACTTTTGTAAATACCGAACAACTTCACCAATACTTTTAGGAGTTTACGATTCGATTGATACGTTAAGAGTCGATGACATTGTACCGTGTTGAGACGTCGCCGAAACTTGGAGCTTTTTAGGAAGTTCCATGGCTTCGAATGATCCAGAGTATTCTAAAATATAAGAATAATGTTGGATAGAATAAAAAAAGACTTAGAGTCTTAAAATAAGATGGGTGTAAATATTTTCCTATTAAATGTTACATTTTTACTCCCACAATAATTTTATTTCAACATAAATGGAAATTAGTTAGGATCTCATTACAATGCATATATGAATAATCATGCTTTTCTAGTCCCCCTCAGAGATCTGTCTACATAATCACTTAAGTCCATAATTTATTAGTATTTCCTTTGAAATTTCCATGGAAATGCATTCTAGTATTTCTCAATAATTACTTAAAAAATCTTAATACCAAATATTGCAACTAAGTAAACAAGTTTAACGAAGATGTAAAGGACGGAAAGGCTAATCCTTAAGCAGGGTAAAAGATAATCGTTTTGCAGACGAAAAGAATCAAGAAGTAAAAATTGAGTTCCATTTTCTGTGCACACTTAAGATACCTATATGTATGCACTTAAGTGAACTGAAAAATCCCGAATGTTTTGCAAAACCCGAAATGATAAAAAGATTAAATTTTTATGAATTTCTTGGTTATAATACATAATAATATGTTTATATTTGTTTTAGAAATAAATCTAGTTAATTTTTATGGGAGTTGTATCTATATTATATACTTTCAAAAGAAACCGCTACAATATAATCTAAAATTATTTTATTTAATGAAAAGAAAACAAAGTAAAAGTGTTTATAAAGCATTTCCAGTCAAAATAAAAGTATTTGAAAATCGGGATCCCGAAATCCCGAAATTAATGTGCGCCACTAATATCTTCATCTCTAATATACAATTATGTGCGCATTGATGTTTGCACTGGCTTTCTTATTTGTAGGCATTGGAAGGTATTGGCATTAAATTTCTTTCGTTGGAAATACAAATACGGCATCATTGAAGCAGAAATCCTTAAGAAAAAAAAAAACAACTTAACTGACAATACAAATCTAAAGGAAAAAGGATAAAAATATGCAAGGATCGAAAGGAATAGAAAGCGATCCGCATTAAAAATAAGGAAGAGAAGAAGTGGAAATGCACTGAAAAGCCGTTTATGTATGGTTGGCGCGGTCAACCAAAAACAAAATACGATTTTTGACAGCGCTGAATTGCGGTGTAATGTTGCAATTGTTGTCGTTAGCCATAATTTCGGTTTCGGCTATAGTTTTGCTGCGGCTCTTGTATACCCTTTACTGTTGCAGGCATCGGACTTTGGCTTAAGTGGTAAATATTATAATATATTATATTGTAACTAAATTTCGTCTCTAACTATATTCGTGCATTTTTTTTTTTTAATTTTAAACATTTATTTAAGAAACACTACTATTTATTTATTTTGGAAACACTATTTAAGAAAACTAGTCTACACTAGTATTATTTAAAGTATTTCGTATCTGAAGCTACGACAATTCCTCATCTTTCTGGCAATTTATGGATTCCATCCCAAAAGAACAGCGCCGGCTTGGGAGCCAAGAATGAATCAAGCCAATTTTTGATACCCCCTTCTGATGTGAACTGTATTCCAGTGAGGGCGTTTTGCTTCGACTCTTCGATTGGAACAAATGGTAGTCAGAAGTGACAAAGTCCGGCCTATAAGACAGCAATAAATTTCGGCTCGCTTCAATTTGTTGAGATGTTGTCGGTAGTGGTTCGCCAGTAATGGTTTCACCCGGTTTTATAAGCTTATAATACAGCACGCCCTTCTGGTTCCTCCGAATAGAGAGTATTACCTTGGCGTCATGGATATCCGACTTTGCCGTTGATTTGGCTGGCTGGCTGCTTCTGTCAAATGCAAATTCCTCTCTCAACGTCTCTCTCTCTCAGAAAGAACAGGCTTTAGAATTATATGCAAATAAAGTCAGTATTTATGTCGAAAGAATATCCGAACCATTGAAAAAAATCCGAAATTGTTCTTTAATCTTCAAAATTGTTGAATTTTTAAGAAGAACGAAAGTAGAAAGAATGTGTCTGAAGAATTTGATGTGTTGGTCGCTTAAATATCAGAAACTAAATATCTATCTCTTCTATATTTATATATATCTCTTCGTACCAGATTGACGACTTCGAGAGTATAAAGCTCTGATCAAGTATATACGATCTAACAAGAATATGGGGCCATGGAAAACAAAGCAGCAATTTCTAACACCCGATTATATAGACAAAGCCATAAATACCTCATTTAAGTGGCAATATCGCTCAGTCACAGCTCAGATCGATTTTTACACTATTCATAGCCTTGAACCAAACAAGAAATTTCAAGGACTCAGGAACTGTTCAAACCCCTATTCGAAGGAGTAGCAAAAATACTAAGCTGGGTTTGCTCGGCAATAGTAACAAAAACTCATTATTATATTTTTAAACGCCCACCATTAACTCAATTTATAATCAATTTCAAGAGAACATATTTTTATTGCCGATCTTTACCGTCGAAAATGCTGAAAAATCATACTGTACGCCCCTTTTGAAACGCTTGACTACAACAAAAAACGTTGTAAGCAGTTGCAAACATTTAGAAGTACAGCAAAGCAATACTGTGTACAAGTATTAATTCGAAAATATTACAATTTGAAAAATTATGCTGTCATTGAGTGGCAAGAAAAATACAAGAGACACTACTAGAAGTGATTGGTTTGTGTTTGTAGAGCAATTTCTTCTTAAGTAATTTCAAACTAATCATCGCCATATGTCGCGCAGAACACATATGCAAGAGAGGCAAGCAGGAACAACAACGAAAAACATGCAACCCAAATAGAACACCAAAAAACCGACCTCCTGTTGTGTTTGTGTTGGGGTAGTGGCGGTGTTTAATTAACGCGCCTGCGCGCCTTAAATTGACTGGAGGACAGAAGAACACTTGAGCATACTTATACATATGTATGTATGGCTGCATACACGCAGTTATAGCCCAGCAGTGAGTTGAATTAATTGGAAAGAACTAAACAACTAGGTGGTTCGGAGAATCAACTGATTGTTGGAATGTAATATTTCTCGACAAGCAACTGTCATTTTGACTTCAGATTGTTCTACGCCGTGTCAACTGGCCTATTTTGGTCTTCAATGTAAACTAGTCTCATCCTTGTGCCACATGAACATATAAAATCCATATTGCAAACCGCTAAAGAAACATAAGAAAGCAACATCGTTTTACAATTATTACTTTCAGCCTAGTTTTTTTGCGGTCGAAAATTTTACTTCCAAACTGTTTTTTGGAATACTGCCGACAATAATAGTCGAAAACGTGTGTAATTCGAACTTAATTATTATTAGTACCGGATTTCTAGTTTAAAACAAGCATTTTACAGTCTGCTTAATTTTCGAACCTGACCTCCTAATTCTAGACTATAATTTTTCGGACTACTTCGTTTTCAATCCGTACACCCAATTGGTAAAATTCGTTACTTAATTTCTGGTAATTGATTTTTAATTCCTAACTGTCATTCTTCAGACTGTTTCAATTTCAATCCGTACATTCTAGTTGTAAACTAGTCTTTTTAGAAATATTTACTTTCGGTCACATCATTGTGTAAGCAAGTTCATTATCAGTATGTGATTTCTAGGCTTAACCTTGGCATTTTGCAGACAGTCCAGACATTCTAGTTGGAAACTAATATTTTTCGAACTTTTAGTTAAACTATACTAGTGTCTTCCAAACTTGTTTGTTTTCAATCCGGAATATTTAATTCGAAGCTAACATTTTTTCAGCTTAGTACAAAAGCAGTTCAAAATTCTAATTCTAAACTAGTCTTTTCCGGTCCAGTTAATTTTCAGTTCCGAATTTCTAGTACCAAACTAGACCTTTTCAGACTAGTTTGAATTTTTCACTACTGAGATATCATATATACTAATGCACTATATATTCTGTGCACTATCAAATTTCATAGCCGCTAGTGGTGGTGTTTTAGTGGTGTTGTTATTTGTGTTGGTACAGCACTGTTTGGGGTCTGAAACAAGTACGACTTGCTGTGGCATCCTTCAATGGCAGGTTTATTATGTTTAATTGTCAAGTGCAGTTTCTAACGCTGCATAAAATCATTTTTCATATCATTCAGGCGTAGTATTTTTCAATTCTCTTCTCGAGTTTTTTTTTTTTTTTGTTTTCTGAAACGAAATGCGTTTTAATTTTTGTGTACGATTTTTTTTATTTATTTTAAGCATATAATTTTTTCTTCACTTTCTACTGAAATGTGATCCTGAAATGTGATCCATAGCTCTTTTGCTTAACAACCCAGCGCGTTGCGCGCTTGCGTAAATGGTTTTCGATTTCACTTCAAATTTCAAGATCCTCCAATATTTCCAATTAGTTGTTGTTGCTTTTTCTGTCGTTGATTTGCCTGTCAGTGGAAGATAATCTATTTTAATTTGGCATTTGAATAC